>JAJTUV010001682.1:0-501235 GCA_021653895.1 Mastomys natalensis
AAAATCACACACATGGTATGCACTCACTGATCAGTGGATATTAGCCCAAAAGCTCAGAATACCCGGTACAATTCTCAGACCACATGAAGCTCAAGAGTAAGGAAGACCAAAGTGTGGGTCCTTTATTCCTTCTTAAAGGGGGAACAAAATACTCTCAAGAGCAAGTACAGAGGCAGCTTGTGGAGCTGAGACTAAAGGAAAGGACACCCAGGGACTGCCCGCCTGGGGATCTATCCCATATACAGTCACCAAATGCAGACAATATTGTGGATACCAAGAAGTGCATGCTGATATGAGCCTGATGTAGCTGTCTCCTGAGAGGCTCTGCTAGAGCCTGACAAATACAGAGGCAGATGCTCACAGCCAACTATGGATTGAACATGGATTCCCCAGTGGAGGAGTTGGAGAAAAGACTGAAGGAGCTTAAGGGGTTTGCAATCCCATAGGAAAAACAACAGTATCAACCAACCAGACCCTCCAGTGCTCCCAGGGACTAAGCCACCAACCGAAAAGTACACATGAAGGGACCCATGGGTAGAACTGCATATGTAGCAGAGGATGGCCCTGTTGGGCATCAATGGGAGGAGAGGCCCGTGGTCTTGTGAAGGCTTAATGCCCTAGTGTAACTGAATACAAGGGCAAGGAGGCAGGAGCGGGTGGGGGAACACCCTAATAGAAGCAGGAGGAGGAAGAATGAGATAGGGGATTCCTGGGAGGAAACTAGGAAAGAGGATAACATTTGAAATGTAAATAAAGAGAATATCCAATTTTTTAAAAAAGGATTGGATGCTCAAAGCAATTCTCAATTACCTACAAAGAGGCAAGCCTCAGCTACAGGCAACATTCTTGTGAACTGAAATAAATAATCAACAGGACTTGAAAAATGGAAAGAAATTCTTAATGACATGGAATTGTAGGGGAATAAAACCAAATAAGAAATTAGAGCAGTGATGCATTTGAAATCAATAATTTACTTTTTAAACAAGTAAAGATAGAGTGAGTCCTTCTGGTCTGGGTTCGAGCACTGAGCAGATCCCGTGCAGCTGCTCTGCACCCACTCTCACAAAACCCTGAGGAAGCAGGCCCCCAGGAGCTCTAACCGGGGCCGCATCTTAGGTAAGGAGACAGCAACACCTGCTCCAAAGAGGGAGTAACTGGGTCCCACTGGGACCCAGGAATTTACTCCTGGCCCGGAACACTGGTTCCTTCCTGTCTGCATCTGACTACTGAGCAGATCTTGGGCCCCAGCTCTAACCCCAGTAGTAACACCCACTCCATACAGTTCTGAAACCACCAAGATAATAGGAAAGTCAGGCTCCAGTAAGAGACAGGGCAGGTAGCACTAAGGAGATCCAGATGGTGAAAGGCAAGCACAAGAACATAAGCATCAGCAACTCAGGGTACTTGGCATCATTAGAACCTAGTTCTCGCTGGGCGGTGGTGGCGCACGCCTTTAATCCCAGCACTTGGGAGGCAGAGGCAGGTGGATTTCTGAGTTCGAGGCCAGCCTGGTCTACAGAGTGAGTTCCAGGACAGCCAGGACTACACAGAGTAACTCTGTCTCAAAAAAAAAAAAAAACAAAAAAACCCAAAAAAAAACAAACAAAAAAAAAAAAACAAAGAACCTAGTTCTCACACACTAGAAAGTCCCGAATTCCCCATATCACCAGGAAAGCAAGATTCATATTTAAAATCACTTCTAATGATAATGATAGAGGACTTTAAGAAGGACATAAATAACACTCTCAAAGAATTCGAGGAGAACTCAGGTAAACAGATAGAAGATCTTAAAGAGGAAACACAAAAATCCCTTAAAGAATTACAAGAGAACACAACCAAACAGGTGAAGGAATTGAACAAATCCATCCAGGACATAAAAATGGAAGTAGAAACAATAAAGAAATCACAAAGGGAGACCACATGCATGGTCTATTCAACAGGTTCCAGGACAACAAAAGTTACATATTAAGATCCTCTCTCTCTCTCTCTCTCGCCTGCAAAAATCAACCAAGGAGACAAAAATAATAGAGACAACTCAGAGTTCTTTAATGAAATTCTTGCAAAGAATTACACATGCACTGCACTTCTGTGTTCATCTTGCAGAAACATGAACTGCACCAATTTAAAGTGCAACATTAATAAATTTTACTAAAGGGAATGCATGTTTAATGGACAAATGGACAGATGACACTAATACTATTATAAATGTTGATCATAAATAAGCAACATAGGGCAGGAGTGAGAGATAGCTCGGCAGTGGAAAGCTTTGCTGGTGTTCCATATAATGGTGGTCAATCACTAGCATTTACTTGGGGATAACAACTCCCCATTCTTTCGAGATCGGGAGTTCTGAG
Organism: Mastomys natalensis; assembly: GCA_021653895.1. Classification (NCBI taxonomy): domain Eukaryota; kingdom Metazoa; phylum Chordata; class Mammalia; order Rodentia; family Muridae; genus Mastomys; species Mastomys natalensis. The sequence goes on from JAJTUV010001682.1 coordinate 2,355, forward strand.
GCCACCTTCTGACATCAGTAAAGATGAGGTACGCGTGATATTCATATTCATGCACACAGACAAAATACTAGTATTTATTCAAAAATTTCAGAACAAACACGAGAGTTAGGTAGACATCATACACCTGGAATCCAGTGACTCAGAAAACCGTTCCGGAGCTGAACTGTGACATAGAGTGAAGATCCTACAGGTTTTTTATGCCTAAAACCCACAAGTTATTCCACCAATCTGGACTTTGGGATAGGGGAATTGCTTAGGAACATGTCTTTGTTGTACACTTATCCTGCTCCCATTAGTTGGAGTACTCTAGTGTGGCAGTGGACTCGTCTTGTCTATCATTCATGTCTCAACTTGCCAACCAGAAGTCAGGCAGTTGCCCACATCCACATTTCTTTCTGCCAAGTAGGATGTCAGTTCCCTGGGAGGTCTTGGGAACTTACACTTTACTCACACCCTTCTCAAAATAAAAGTCTGATTCCAAATTGTTTCTGCACTAAATTGGTGTAGGTGTCTCTCTTGTGTTGGGGGTGTGTGTCTATTCCTAGGGCATCTTATAAGAGCAAATGCCATAAAAGCTTATATATGGGTGGGTGCAGGAAATGCTGCTGGGCGGTCGGTTTAGGTCCAAGCTTATTGTGGGTAACTATAGAACAAAGGAAGCAGTTCGACCAGCTTGTAGTGTGATTGGTTTCCGAGGACACAGAAACTGAACAGAATATGTAATCAACTCGGGTAGTAACAGCAGAAACAACGTATGAGAAAGTGTCCTTATAATATTAGTAACAGCACAAAATGGCAGACTGCCCCGGCCTGCGGGGAATTCAATGAGAACCTAGGGAGGAGGGGCGAAAGAATGAAGGGACAAGAGACACAAAGAAGAAGCACAAGTCTAAAAGTCCTGATCAAGCACTTAAACTTTAATTTTAGGTGGCAGGTTATAAAGACACAGCAAATGGGAAGTTTAGGCAAGGATCATCGCTTAAGGCTATCCCACTATCATATCCTTCTTGCCTAAGACCATCCCACTGTCATAACTGGTTTCCAGGAAATACCAGACATTCTTTAAGTACCTGGGACTTGAGACAGGGAACTTCCTTTTTTAACCTTGTACTTTAACTGACTAGATCTTTCCAGAACAGCAGGTAATTTCATGAGGTTATCCTAGAACATCAGGTAATTTCATGGGTTTGGTTCCCAGCAGTAGGCTAGCCCGGTGTCTTAGTCAGGGTTTCTATTCCTGCACAAACATGGCCAAAAAAGCAAGTTGGGGAGGAAAGGGTTTATTCAGCTTTCACTTTCCACATTGCTGTTCATCACCAAAGGAAGTCAGGAACTCAAGCAGGTCAAAATTTAGGAGCTGATGCAGAGGCCATGGAGGGATGTTACTTACTGGCTTGCTTCTCCTGGCTTGCTCAGCTTGCTTTCTTATAGAATCCAAGACTACCAGCCCAGGGATGGTGCTGTAAGGGCCCAGATGAAGCTCAAGTCCCTGGAATTGTCGCTCGCCCCAAATGTCCATGGAAATTAGCACTTGATGCAATCAAAGCAAGAGTCATTTATTAGTGAACCAGCATGCTGGGACTCAGTCTCATACCTCCACAAGAAGGAGAGATTGAGCCTCGAACATCAAAATACATTGGTTTATAAAGACAAAAGCCACAGGCTGGGAGGACGGACTGGGGAATAGGAGCTTCTTAGGTGGGAACGCTCTTGATTGTATTTCTTATTGGCTCACTGCTGGGAAAACAGAGGAGTCAGGATGTTCCAGGCAGGAATACACTGTCTTATCGACACACACACAGCTGGGAAACTTAGGAGCCAGGATGTTCCAGGCAGGAGTGCACTCTCTTATCGACACACAGTTGCAGTTTTCAGAAATAATTGGCATGTCCTGCCTTGGGGCCCTTCCCCGGGAGTTCACGAGTTCAGGGTCCCATGTTATTCTGAGATACTGGCCAATTAAAAAATGTTTTCCTTACAGTGCCACCCACAAGGTCCTCCCCACTAATTGAGAAAATGCCTTACAGTTGGATCTCATGGAGGCATTTTCTCAACTGAAGCTCCTTTCTCTGTGATAACTCCAACTTGTGTCAAGTTGACACAAGACCACCAGTACACCAGGTTAAGCATTATCTAATCTGATCTAGACCTTAACATTCCATTTAGGCCTTAATATTTTACCTAGAACTAAACAACCAGCAGATTTGCCTCTGAGCCACCATACACACGCACATGCATATATAGATGGATGAATATCTTTTTCTGTATTCATTCATTTATGAGAGAAAAAGTCTCTCTACATGATGCCAAAACGTACTAGACAGTCCAGACAGAAGGAGAGGCAGAGGTAGAGGCAGAGGCAGGACTTACTTGAGAGGCTGGCCTGCCTGGGCTGTACTGTGTGTGTGTGTTTGCTTCTGTTTGTTTTTAATTTTGTGTTCTGTGAATGTATTGGGAGCAGAATGTTGACCCCAGAAAGTCTTTTGTTTTTGATTTCTTGTTAGTTTATTGTCTATGTATGTACATATGTATGTACATATGTATGTATTGATGGATGGATGTTTGCTTGTATGTGTGTAATTACTGGACTGACTGACTTAGTTTTTATTAATTTGAAACAGAGTTTTTTGAGAAAAAAAGGTTTTTATATACACAAGCAATCATAATTTGTTAGAGTGTTCCCTATGTGAAGTTTGGATTTGATTTTGCTTTACTAAGGAAGTTTTACACAGGACTATCTCCAAAGTAGAGCCTACAGCCTCTTTGTGTGCAGTCAGTTGTTGCCTGCTTTAAATTTTTTTTTTTCGTTTGTTTGTTTCAGAACCCAGGCAGGGAGGGACCACAACAGGTCTAAACACAGCTCTCAGAGGGGAAAATGGACACAAGTCCAAAGTCACCTCCAAGTGACAAATACAGAAGAAGGGAATATTGTTCTTTCTCTAATGGAGACTCAACTGGGTAGATATCAACCAAACCTAAGGGCAGGCCTGGGGTAGATAGATCTGGGTGGATGGGGATGAAGGAGCTAGGAGGAGCTTTGGGATGGGAAACTATGAGCAGAATATTGTATAGAAAACATAGTTCGAACTATATTTAAAAAAGCCTGCCTCTGAAGAGAAAAACCTGAGAGCAAAACTTTCTTCTTTGCATATCCAACCACTCCTAGCTAGCTAGGTAGTGTACAATTCTGTCCCAGTTGGAGCTATTGAGGTTGGGAAAAGGGAAAACACCTATATAGTTTATATATGTGTGTATATACACACACACACACACAAACACACACACACACATACATACATACATACATACATACATACATACATATACATGCAGGCTAACTGTCTGACAACATAAATGGGTGTCTACAACATACAACCAAACTCTGAAGTAGAGAAAAAATACTCATGATACAACAAGTCACATATTGCATGTGACAATCACATGAAAAATGAAATCTTACAAACACAATTTAAAACTATACATTATCAGAATATCATCAATACTAGTAGATATGATAAAACAGATAAAGATCTATACACTAAAAATTAAAGCTGAGAAGCCTAAAAGAATCTTATGTAAATAGTCATATATTTTGCTCTAGACTCAAAGGATTAATTCTTTAAATAGTAATTCTCTAAAGTCTAAGCCCTTGAAGGCCGTAAAGGTTTTCTTTTTTTATTTCAACTTTCTTGCTTACATTTTTCTATTGAATATGTGTTTGTGTAGTGCACAAACATCATGACACATGTTTGGAAGTCAGAGGATAATTTGTGAGAATAGATTTTTCTCCTTAGACCCTTGAATTTTAAACAAACTCAGGATGGCATGCTTAGTGTTAAGCTCATTTCCTACCTGCTGTTTTAGGCTTTCTTTTTCTTTATTTATTCTTCTATTCACTCAGACTAAAGCAACGTCTAAAAGATACTTCATTTCAGGGTTGACTCCTGTCTTGTCTCCATTCTTCGCGTCTCTTGTCATTCCATGCCACTCTCTCTCTTGCTAGACCCTGACACGCAGACTGGAGCAGCAGCTCGGGCCAGGATAAAGTGGCCACAAACATAGGGCAGAAGGGGCTACTATATGCCGAGGAGTGATATAGCTGTGTTTTCAGGTAGAACTTGTCAGGAGCCATAATGGGACAAGCTAAGAACTAGCGGTGATCTTCTTCAGATTATTATATAATCTGTGACAGGGTCATCCTTATTCAGCAAGGCTGTAATGGATTCATTTTAGGGAAGGTTCTTGCTATTAATATGCTTTTCCCGTTATTATTAAACATATATAACAAACATTAAGTAATAGCCAACCCTTTTGGAGCAGATCTCTGCAGATCCATGAAGATATACTAATAGTGATGCAATTAGACAAATAGATGACTTCTTAAGTCTTAATGATGATCCTATAAGAATTCCTAAAATTATATCAATGATTATTAAGCTCTTTTATAGTGGGACTGCTATTAGGTCTTTTTCTGATAGTCAAAACTGCAATGAAAACTCTGCCAGTCTCCCAAGTGTCACCAGTTAATTGCTCTTAGATAGTAATCAGACTTTCTCCTACTCAGATCACATTCTAAGAGGTTGTAAAACAATTAACCAAAGGTCACAAAAAAGTAACTAACGATTTATCATAGGTGTTAGGACAGAAGATAAAATACTGACTGGGTTTATCTATACAAAACTTCACTAATAACTTAGTTATGGTTTTAAATCTTCATTGAACCTGTGGAGCTAAGACAGGTGATGGATGTTTAGCCAGATAATTACTCCTAATGGATATGCATGTAAACATTCTCTGTTAACTTCTGTTTCAATTTATTATGTGATTTTTTTGTGTGAACTTGTGATGAACTTTGTAACATGTGATCATGGATTCTGAAAGATGTATAAGTACTGAGGACAAAGAGATGAGAGGCAGATAGAATAGAATTTTTTCTCTTTCCCCAGATAGAGTAGAATTTTTCCTTTTCCACCACCTAGAAGAGTTTTTTCCCTTATTAGAAGTTTTTACCTTTTTCACTTATGTTCTTTTTGCCTTTCCCCCTAGATAGCTTTCATAGGAAACTTTTTACAACTTAGTAATAAATGCTATAACCACTTTTCTCTAAGTGTCCTTTTCCTTCCTTGAAAGTGGTTCTAAGATGAAAGTTTGTTGCAAAAACTCCCTACATGAAAAACTTGGAGAGCTCTCACACTGGCAATTTAACAGCATGCTTTAGAGTCTAGAACAAAAAGAAGTGAGTGAGCAATGAAGAAAAGAAGTAGACATCAAGATATTATCAAATTGGGAGCCAAAATCCATAAAATGAAAGACAAGAATACAAAGAATTAATGAAACATGGAGTGGTCCTTTGAGCCTTTATGAGACAAAATAGAAACAGGTATTAAAAGATAGAGATTATCCAAATTAATGAAATCTAAAATGAAAATGGTGACAAAATAACAGACAATCAAGAAATCCAGAGAATGGTTAAAGACATAGTTTTAAAATCCCTGTACTCCACTGGATTGGAAATTCTAAAAGAAATGGATAATCTCCTCAATAGGTTCCACTTACCAAAGTTAAATCAAACTAAGATAAATAACTTAAACAGACCTAAACACCTAGAAAAAGGGGAAGTCATTACAAGTCTGCCAACAAATAGAGGCCAGGGCCATGAGTTGTAGGGTAGAATCCTACCAGACTTCCAAAGTTCATGAAAATACTCCTCAAAGTATTCAACAATATAGAAAAAAGAAGAAACCTTAGCTGATTTTATTTTGTGAACCCATGGTTACTCAAATATCCAATCAATATAAAGACTCACCTACAAAAGAGAATTACAGACCGATTTTCCTTAAAACCACAGATGCAAAAATACTTAATAAAACAAAATAAAATAGAAAACACACCAAAAGCTTATCCTCCATGATCAATGAAGTAGGCTTCATTAAAGAGATCCAGGAATCGTTTAACATAACGTGCTTAATATGTAAGAAAAAAAAACAGTGGTCATCTCACTAGACAATGAATAGTTCTCTGACGATACTTAATCCCACTTTATAATAAAGTACTGCAGTGATTAAGGATACAAGGGACATATCTAAAAATAATAATGTCACTTTTCTGCAAATCTATAACCAACATTAAATTGAATGGAGAGACATTCATATTAAGTCCACTAATTCACAAACAAGACAAGGTGACTCTCCATATCTATTCAAAACACTATCTAAAAGTTTAGCAAGAGCAATAAAACTGAAGAAGATGAAGGAAATATAGATTAGAAAGGAGGAAGTAAAATTATCTTTACTTGCAGATGATACAATAGTATGCATAAATGGACCAAAACTTCCCTAAATGCAATTCCTAGAGATGATAAACCCTTTCAGCAAACTTGTTGGATACATGATTAACTAAAAAATACAAAGAAAATGCAGTGGCCTTAGTATGTACAAATGAGTTTGCAAGTGCAAACAAAATAGAGAGAGACATCATAAAGTTTGAATTTATAGTTGATGCTTGACGCAGTTTTTTTCCTCATAATAAATTGTAGGCAGCTGTGTTTAAGATAGCACCTGGGACAGTTGCAAAGTCGTATGACTAGCACCTGACAATGTAAGCAGCTGGCTTCCAGCGTGGCCAGCTCAGCTAAACTGATAAACAAGTCCTTTGTGCATGCATTGGCCTCGTGCCCCTCCTGAGTGGGCTTATGCTAATGAGGTATTGGCAATCTAACCTATCCTGAGAGAACACGTCACCCAGCCTGCCTTGGGAAAATATATAAGCAGCTTGTTTCCGCTGCTGGGGGTCCCTGTCCAGGTCCCTGTCCCGGTCCCCATCCATAAGTCAAGAGTCGTTCCTGCAATAAAGCTGACTGAGAAGGATCTGACCGTGTCATGTCTTAATTGCTGGTCAAGGCAGACGCGACAATAAATAACCTTGAGTATCTCAATGTAAGTGTATTGGGTACGATCTTACCAAATTCTTTGTAGTCACAGATTACTTTTGGTATTCTTGGTCCTCAAAGACTACTGTAATATGCAAAGTCTTTAATAGATTGATTTCATGCTAAAGAGTTTACTCTTATATAAAGACACCAGAAAGTACAAAACTTTAACACATTGACTAGGTTTATGGGGTTTCTCTGCATTATGACTTTTATCTCATGAATAATGCCACATCCATAGGCTTTATCACATTGCTTATTCATAGTGTTTCTCTCCAGGATGTATTCTTTTATGTTCATAGATAACTGTGTTGTGAAAAGGTTTTATCTCATTGATTACATTTGTAAGATTTGTCTTCAATATGTGTTCTGTTATATACACAAATATGTCTATAATATACAAAATGTTGGGAGGAAGCAAAAGAAACTTGCCTTAAGGACTGCCTTTTTGTTACCAACCTTCATTTAATCATAAATTGAAACTAAGTTTAAGTTACAGGTCATAGGGGACCTGTGTACTTAAGAATATCTGACCAGCTTTCATTATTCATGTTTTCTTCCCTAAAACATAACAACTGTTCCTAGCCATAATTTCGGTTATTCATGTTTTATTTCTCAAAATATAATGCATGTTCCTAACCACAAAAAAAAACAAATGGCTATGAGAGTGTAGGCCATACAACCTACATTCTGTATCATTTGACATAGAGTAACAACAGAAAAAATCATGATTGGAGAAAATGTAACTGTAACTTGGCACAGGACTTTGTGGTTTTCACTTTTAGAAGCTATATAACTTTCTGGCTTGGGGTGGGGGTGACGCTGGGGTATTCCAGCTAAGCTTCTGAGTATAATTTTGTGGCCCTGCTTTACCAGTAGTGACTTGATTACAATAAATTATTTATTTATTTATTTATTTTTTATTGGAACTTTTATTTACATTTCAGATGTTTTCCCCTTACCCCCTTTTCTCCCCTCCCTCCCAGGAACTCCCTATCCCTTCCCCCCTCCTCCTGCCTCTATGATGGTGTACCCACACCCACCCTCCCTGTACCTCACCTCCCCACCCTCGAATACCACCCTCCATGATGTCCAGCCTTCATGGGACCAAGAATCTCTTCTCCCACTTATATATAGCTCCCTTGCATATATAGCTGGAGTCATGGGTCCCTCCCTAAGCGCTCCCAGGCTGGAGGTTTAGACGCTGGGGGCTCTGGTTGGTTGGTATTGTTGCTCTCTTCATGGGGTCCCGTACCCTTTCAACTCTTCAGTCTTCACTCTATCTTCTCTGTTGGGAACCCCATGATCAGTTTAATGGTTAGCTGTGAACATCTGCCTCTGAATATGTCAGACTCTTGCAGACCTCTAAGGAGACAGTTATGTTAGGCTCCTGTCAGCATGCACCTCCTGACACCCACGTCAGCATCTACCTTTGGTGACTGCACATGGGATGGATACCCAGGTGGAGTGATCTGCAGACGGCCCCTCCTTCAGTTTCTGTCCTGCACTTTGCATCCATATTTGCTCCCTTGAGTACTTTGTTACTTCTTCTAAGAGGGACTGTAGCCCCCACCCCACTTCGTCTTCATTCTTCATGACCTTTATGTTGTCTGTGAGTTGAATCTTGGGTGTTTCAAGCTTCTGGGCTAAAGTCCAATAATCAGTGAGTAAATACCATGTATGTTCTTTTGTGGTTGGGTTACCTCACTCAGGATGATATTTTCTAGTTCCATCCATTTATATAAGAATTTATCGAATTCATTGTTTTTAATAGCTGAGTAATATTCCATTGTGTAAATGTACCACATTTTTTGTATCCATTCCTCTGTTGAAGGGCATCTGGGTTCTTACCAGTTTCTGGCTATTATAAATAAAGCTGCTATGAACATAGTGGAGCATATGTCCCTGTTATGTGTTAGAGCATCTTCTGGGTATATGCCCAGGAGTGGCATAGCTGAGTCCTCAGGTAGTGATATGTCCAATTTTCTGAGGAACTGCCAGACTGTTTACATATTGGTTGCAACATCTTGCAATCCACCAACAATGGAGGAGTGTTCCTCTTTCTCCACATCCTCGCCAGCATTTACTATCACCTGAGTTTTTAATCTTAGCCATTCTGACTGGTGTGAGGTGGAATCTCAGGGTTGTTTTGATTTGCATTTCCCTGATGACTAGGGATGCTGAACATTTCTTTAGGTGCTTCTCGGCCATTCATATTTCCTCAGTTGAGAATTCTTTGTTTAGCTCCTTACTCCATTTTTTTAATAGGGTTATTTGGTTGCCTAGAGTCTAATTTCTTGAGTTCTTTGTATATATTGGATATTAGTCCTCTATCAGATGTGGGATTGGTAAAGATCTTTTCCCAATCTGTTGGTTGCCGTTTTGTCCTACTGACAGTGTCCTTTGCCTTACAGAAACTTTGAAATTTTATATAGTCCCATTTGTCAATTCTTGATCTTAGAGCACAAGCCATTGGTGTTCTGTTCAGGAACTTTTCCCCTGTGCCTAGGTGTTCGAGGGTCTTCCCCACCTTCTCTTCTATTAGTTTCAGTGTGTCTGGTTTTATGTGAAGGTCCTTTATTCACTTGGACTTGAGCTTCATACACGGAGATAAGAATGGATCAATTTGCATTCTTCTGCATGTTGTCCTCCAGTTGAACCAGCACCATTTGTTGAAAATGCTGTCCTTGTTCCACTGGATGGTTTTAGCTCCTTTGTCAAAGATCAAATGACCATAGGTGTGTGGGTTCATTTCTGGGTCTTCAACTCTATTCCACTGATCGTCTTGCCTGTCTCTTTACCAATACCAGGAAGTTTTTTTTATCACTATTGCTCTGTAGTACAGCTTGAGGTCAGGGATGGTGATTCCTCCAGAAGTTCTTTTATTGTTGAGAATGGTTTTCGCTATCCTGGGTTTTTGTTATTCCAAATAAATTTGAGAATTTCTGTTTCTAGCTCTGTAAAGAATTGAGTTGGTATTTTAATGGGGATTGCATTGAATCTGTAGATTGCTTTTGGCAAAATGTCCATTTTTACTATATTAATCCTGCCGATTGATGAGCATGGGAGATCTTTCCATTTCCTGAGATCTTCTTCAATTTCCTTCTTCAGAGACTTGAAGTTCTTGTCATACAGATCTTTCACCTGCTTGGTTAGTTTCACACCAAGGTATTTTATATTATTTGTGACTATTGTGAAGGGTGTCATTTCCCTAATTTCTTTTTCACCCTGTTTATCTTTCACGTAGAGGAAGGCTACTGATTTGTTTGAGTTGATTTTATAACCTGCCACCTTACTGAAGTTATCTATCAGGTATAGGAGTTCTCTGGTTGAGGTTCTGGGGTCACTTAAGTATACTATCATATCATCTACAAATAGTGATATTTTGACTTCTTCCTTTCCCATTTGTATTCCTTTGACTTCCTTTTGTTGTCTAATTGCTCTGGCTAGGACTTCCAGTACTATATTGAATAGGTAGGGAGAGAGTGGGCAGCCTTGTCTAGTCCCTGATCTTAGTGGGATTGCTTAAATTTTCTCTTCATTTAGTTTGATGTTGGCTACTGGTTTGCTGTATATTGCTTTTACTATGTTTAGGTATGGTCCTTGAATTCCTGTTCTTTCCAAGACTTTTACCATGAAGGGATGTTGAATTTTGTCAAATGCTTTCTCAGCATCTAGTGAGATGATGATGTGGTTTTTTTCTATGAGTTTGTTTATATAGTGGATTACATTGATGGATTTCTGAATATTGAACCATCCCTGCATTCCTGGGATAAAGCCCACTTGATCATGATGGATGATTGTTTTGATGTGTTCTTGGATTCGGTTTGCTAGAATTTTATTGAGCATTTTTGCATCGATATTCATAAGAGAGATTGGTCTGAAGTTCTCTTTCTTTGTTGGGTCTTTGTGAGGTTTAGGTATGAGTGTGATTGTAGCTTCATAGAATGAATTGGGTAGTGTTCCTTCTGTTTCTATTTTGTGGAATAGTTTGAAGAGAATTCCTATTAGGTCTTCTTTGAAGGTCTGATAGAATTCTCCACTAAAACCATCTGGGCCTGGGTTTTTTTTTGGTGGGGAGACTTTTAATGACTGCTGCTATTTCTTTAGGGGTTATGGGACTCTTTAGATGGTTTATTTGCTCCTCATTTAACTTTGGTACCAGGTTTCTGTCTAGAAAATTGTCCATTTCTTCCAGATTTTCCAGTTTTGTTGAGTATAGACCTTTGTAGTAGGATCTGATGATTTTTTGAATTTCCTCGGTTTCTGTTGTTATGTCTCCCTTTTCAGATCTGATTTTATTAATTTGGATACTGTCTCTGTGCCCTCTGGTTAATCTGGCTAAGGGTTTAATCTATCTTGTTGATTTTCTCAAAGAACCAACTCCTAGTTTTGTTGATATTTTGTATAGTTCTTTCTGTTTCTACTCGGTTGATTTCAGCCCTGAGTTTGATTATTTCCTGACGCCTACTCTTCTTGGGTGTATTTGCTTCTTTTTGTTCTAGAGATTTCAGGTGTGCTGTCAAGTTGTTAATGTGTGCTCTCTCCAATTTCTTTTTGTAGGCACTTAGAGCTATGAGTTTTCCTCTTAGCACTGCTTTCATGGAGTCCCACAAGTTCTGGTATGATGTTTCCTCATTTTCGTTAAATTCTAAAAAGTCTTTAATTTCTTCCTTGACAAAGTCATCATTGAGTAGAGCATTGTTCAGTTTCCACATGCATGTGGGTTTTCCGTTGGTTCTGTCCTTATCAAAGACCAGCCTTAATCTGTGGTGATCTGATAGGATGCAAGGGATTATGTCAATCTTTTTGTATCTGTTGAGGACTGTTTTGTGACCAATTATATGGTCTATTTTGGAGAAGGTACCATGAGGTGCTGAGAAAAAGGTATATTCTTTTACTTTAGGATGAAATGTTCTATAGATATCTGTTAGATCCATTTGGTTCATATCCTCTGTTAATTTCAATGTGTCTTTGTTTAGTTTCTGTTTCCATGATCTGTCCATTGGAGAGAGTGGGGTGTTAAAATCCCCCACTATTACTTCCGTGCTTTTTCTAGGTTGTAGTTTCCTTCCTTGTGTTGGTGTTTTCCATCAATTATTCTTTGAAGTGCTGGGTTTGTGGGAAGATATTCTGAAAATTTGGTTTTGTCATGGAATATCTTGGTTTCTCCATCTATAGTGATTGAGAGTTTTGCTGGGTACAGTAGTCTGGGCTGGCACTTATGTTCCCTTAGGGTCTGTATGATATTAGACCAGGATCTTCTGGCTTTTATAGTCTCTGGTAAAAAGTCTGGTGTAATTCTTATCGGTCTGCCTTTATATGTTACTTGAACTTTTTCCCTTACTCCTTTAGTATTTTTTCTTTGTTTTGTGCATTCGGTGTTTTGATTATTATGTGTCTGGGGGTATTTCTTTTCTGGTCTAGTCTGTTTGGTGTTCTGTAGGCTTCTTGTATGTTTATGGGCATCTCGTTCTTTAGGTTGTGGAAATTTTCCTCTATCATTTTGTTGAAGATATTTACTGGCCCTTTAAATTGGGAATCTTCACTCTCATCTATACCTATTATCCTTAGGTTTGGTCTTCTCATTGTGTCCTGGATTTCCTGGATGTTCTGGTTTAGGACCTTTTTGCATTTTGCATTTTCTTTGACTGTTGTGTCAATGTTTTCCATGGTATCTTCTGCACCTGAGATTCTCTCTTCTATCTCTTGTATTCTGTTGGTGATGCTTGCGTCTATGACTCCTGATCTCTTTCCTACATTTTCTATCTCCAGAGTAGTCTCCCTTTGAGATTTCCTTATTGTTTCTATTTCCATTTTTAGACCCTGGGTGGTTTTGCTCAATTCCTTCACCTGTTTGGTTGTGTTTTCTTGCAATTCTTTAAAGGATTTTTGTGTTTCCTCTTTAAGGGCTTCTACCTGTTTACCTGTGTTCTCCTGTATTTTTTTGAGGGAGTTACTTATGTCCTTCTTAAAATCCTTATCATCATCATGAGAAGTGATTTTAATTCTGAATCCTGTTTTTCCTGTGTGATGGAGTATCCAGGGCTTGCTATGGTAGGAGAACTGGGTTCTGATGATGTCAGGTAACTTTGGTTTCTGTTGCTTGTGTTCTTGCACTTGCCTTTCACCATGTGGTTGACTCTAGTGTTACCTATGCTCGCTGTGTCTGACTGGAGTCTGTCTTTCCAGTTATCTTTCTTGTGTCAGATCTCCTCAGATTCCAGATGTCTCTGTGTTCCTGTGATCCTAAGCTTCCTCTGCTCTGGATGCAGTAGGTCCTCTAGGTTGTCTCAGGATCAGGTGTTTCCACAGGAGCAGATTAGCTAAGAGTCTGTCCCAGGCAAAAAGACCAGGCTCTGAGCGGAAGGGAGGTGGTATTCCTCTGCTCTGGATGCAGTAGGTCTGCTAGGTTGTTGGGAGCCAGGACCCTCACCCCTTACTCACCCCTACCTTTCCCCACCTGCACAGTGCCCCCTGCAGCTTGGCAGCTGCAAGATTCTGTTTGGTAGCTACAAGCTGTTCTCAGGCAGTGTACCATGTCCTCTGAGAAAGGCAGGTAGACCACAGAATGGGTTGGCAGCTACATATAGGAAAAGCAGTGTACCATGTCTCTAAGAAAAGCAGGTAGACCACCTATTTTTCCAGGGCACAGGCCAAGAAGATTCTGTACTTTCCCACCACCTGGTCCCTCTTACTCCCTCCCCTAACATGGTATAAAAAAGCGCTTTGCGCCCAAATACATGACTCTTGACAAGCGAATGCTTCCTTGAGTCCTTTCTCTCTCTCTCTCGCCCATTGTTCTCAGGTTGTGGTCCTCCCGGGTCATCACGAATTACTAAAGAACCGCAGGTCGGGTCACTAGGTTGTATCAGGATCAGGTGTTTCCACAGGAACAGACCAGCTTAGGGTCTGCCCCAGGCAAAGGGCCCAGGTTCCTCTGTTATGGATGCAGTAGGACCCTCTAGGATGTCTCAGGATCCGTGTTTCCATAGGAGCAGACCAGCTAAGGGTCTGCCCCATGCAAAGGGAACAGGTTCCGGGTGGAAGGGGGGTGGTATTCCAGAGGGGCGGGGTTTGGGTGCCTGCTCCTTCCTTAACCCCCACCTGAGTCCCAGTTGTAACTCTGGGGCATGGGGTGGTGGGAAAGGTGTCTTACCCTCTACTCTGGATGCAGTCGGTCCCTCTAGGATGTCTTAGGATCAGTGTTTCCACAGGAGCAGACCAGCTAAGGGTCTGACCCAGGCAAAGGGACGAGGTTCCGGGCGGAAGGGGCTACAATAAATTCTTATCATTTGCCTTCTCTTGTGTTTGAGTTGTGCTGGATTTCAGTGGACCCCATAATATAAAGGCTTAACCCCACTGTGTAACAACTGTCCAGTCTGAATTGTTTCATAGTTATGAAGACTTTAAAGTGTGTGCAAATGTTTCATTATACTAAACATATTCATAAGGTTTTTCTTTAGCACAAATTCTTTCATGATAATGAAGACTAGAGAATTGTACAAAGGCTTAACCATATTAAATACACTCACAGGGTTTCTGTCTTAGTGTTTCCATTGCTACAAAGAGACTTCATGAACAAGACAACTCCTATAAAAGCAACAATTTAATTGGGACTGGCTTACAGTTTCAGAGATTTCGTCCTTTTTCATCATAGCAGGAAGCATGGCAGGCATGCAAGAAAACATGATGCTGGTGAAGAAGCTGACAGTTCTGCATCTTGATCCAAAGGCAGCCAAGAAGAGACTGTCTTCCAGGGAGCTAGTAGCAGGGCTCATTCTGCACTGGGTGGAACTTCAAAGCCCACCCCCACAGTGATACACTTCCTCCAACAAGGCCACATCTCACAATAGTGCCACTCCCTGAGCCAAGCATATTTATACTACCACATTCACTGTCTGGCCCCCATATGATGGTGTATACACATGAGTGTATGGGGACCATATTTAAAAATAGCATAATGCAAAATATGTGTGAGATTCAAATTAAAAGTCCCCATCATCTATAGCAGTCTCAAAACTGTTAAAAGTCCAAAGTTCAAAGTCTCTTCTGAGATTCCTCCAATCATGTAACTGTAATTCCCTATATTTCCAAAAACAAATAGCACATCATATACATTCAAATTCATAGGATATACTTCACCATTCCTAAATGCCATTGTGAGGAAATATTGGGCCAAAAGACGAAAAGCCAGCAAGGCAATCTGCAAACTCTGCATCTCCATGTCTGACGTCAAGCGTTCTTCAGAACTCCAACTCCTTTCTGCCCTGCTCACTGCAGCACAATTCTTTCTCTTGGCCTGATTCTATTTCCTGAAAGTAGTTTTCCTGAGGAGGTATCCCATAGCTCTGGAACCTAAAAATCTTGGAGTCTCCAAAGTAACTTCAAAATTACAGTTTCTTGTTCCAGTATCTGAGATCCACAGATGATCTTCTGCACTCCTCAAAGGAAAGAAGCTGGGTCACTTCTCCAGCTCTTCGCTCTACAGTACACTAGGTTCTGCTTGACTCCACTCAATTGCTGCTGCTGTTCTTTCTGCTCATCTCATGGTACTGACATCTTCAATATATTGGGTTCTTCTGCAGCAAACAGTCTTCACTGCATTCCTCTTATATGCTCCCTTCATGGTGCCAAGTCTTAGCTGCATTGCATGAAACATTCATGCCTTAAAACCAGTGCAACCTGGGTGCAATCCTGCTGCAACTGCAATCCTGATTAAACCGCCTTGAGAAGGAACCTGGTTGTCTTGCATCTGATTTCCTGCTGGTCAGGGTCTGTTTTGTACTGGCTTGAGCTCCAAAGACCATCACCATAGTAATTCAATTCCTTCAAAAAGATACCATCTACTCCCACAAGGCACATCTCTTAATATTGCCACTTCTTAGGGTCAAGCATATTTAAATCACCAGTATATTTCTACTGTGAATTCTTTCATACTTTTAAAAATGATTAGGACATGCAGAGGCTTTAACATGTTGATTACTTTCAGAAGGTTTCTCTCTCACATGTGTTCATTTCTGTATTCAGAAACCACTGTGGCATGTAAATGATTTCCCAACTTCAGTACAATCAAAAGGTTTCTGCCCAGTATGTGTGCTTTTATGTCTTTGGAGACTACAGTGATACGTACAGGCTTTTCCACATTCATTACAGTCATAAGGTTTCTCTAAAGCATGTGTTTCTTTAAGTGTTTAGGACAGTACAGTGACATGCAAAAGCTTTACCACATTCATTACAATCATAGGGCTTCTCTCCACTATGTGCTCATTAATGTATTTGGAGATGACTGTGGCATGCAAAGGGTTTATCACATTGACCACATTCATAAGGTTTCTGTTCTGCATGTTTTCTTTTGTGGATTCGGAGATGACAGTGTCCTGGAAAGGCTTTACCTCATTCATGACATTCATACAGTTTCTCTACAGTATGTGTTCTTATATGTCTTTGTAGATGACTCTGACATCTAAAAGCTTTACCACATTGATAACATTCATAGGGTTTCTCTCCAGTATGTGTTCTTTTATGATACTGGAGACTACTGTGACAGGAAAAGTCTTTACCACATTGATTACATTCATAAGGTTTCTCACCAGTATGGATTTTTTTATGATATTGGAGAAGACTCCATGTTGGAAAGGCTTTACCACATTGATTACATTCATGTTTCTCTCCAGTATGTATACTTTTATGTCTTTGGAGACCACTCTGATATGAAAAGGCTTTCCCACATTGATTACATTCATAGGGTTTCTGTCCAGTATGTGTTCTTTTATGGCTTAGGAGACAACTGGGTCTTGCAAAGGCTTTACCACATTGATTACATCCATAAGGTTTCTCTCCAGTATGTGTTCTTTTATGGCTTAGAAGACAACTGGGTCTTGCAAAGGCTTTACCACATTGATTACATCCATAAGGTTTCTCTCCAGTATGGGTATTTTTATGATACTGGAGAGCACTCTGATGTGTAAAGGCTTTACCACATTGATTACATTTGTAAGGTTTGTTCTCTCCAGTATGTGTTCTTTTATGATATTGGAGATGACTGCTTGTTGCAAAGGCTTTACCACATTGATTACATCCATAAGGTTTCTCTCCAGTATGGGTATTTATATGATATTCTAGAGTTCTCTTTTTTGAATAGGCTTTACCACATTGATTACATTCATAAGGTTTCTCTCCAGTATGGGTTCTTTTATGACACTG
The DNA here is from genome assembly GCA_021653895.1 of Mastomys natalensis. Classification (NCBI taxonomy): domain Eukaryota; kingdom Metazoa; phylum Chordata; class Mammalia; order Rodentia; family Muridae; genus Mastomys; species Mastomys natalensis. Next base: position 19,489 of record JAJTUV010001682.1, read on the forward strand.
GAGACTACCGTTGGATGAAAAGGCTTTCCCACATTGATTACATTCATAGGGTTTCTGTCCAGTATGTGTTCTTTTATGGCTTAGGAGACAACTGGGTTTTGCAAAGGCTTTATCACATTGATTACATTCATAAGGTTTCTCTCCAGTATGGGTATTTTTATGATACTGGAGACCACTCTGATATGAAAAGGACTTACCACATTGATTACATTCATAAGGTTTCTCTCCAGTATGTGTTCTTTTATGATATTGGAGATGACTGCTTGTTGTAAAGGCTTTACCACATAGATTACATTCATAGGGTTTCTCTCCAGTATGTGCCCTTTTATGATATTCTAGAGATTTCTCTTCTGAATAGGCCTTACCACACTGATTACATTCATAAGGTTTCTCTCCAGTATGTGTTCTTTTATGATATTGGAGACCACTCTGATATGAAAAGGCTTTACCACATTGATTACATTCATAGGGTTTCTGTCCAGTATGTGTTCTTTTATGTCTTAGGAGACAATTGGGTCTTGCAAAGGCTTTACCACATTGATTACATCCATAAGGTTTCTCTCCAGTATGAGTATTTTTATGATACTGGAGAGCACTCTGAGATGTAAAGGCTTTACCACATCGACCACATTCGTAAGATTTCTCTCCAATATGTGTCCTTTTATGATATTCTAGTGTTCTCTCTTCTGAATAGGCTTTAACACATTGATTCCATTCATGTGGTTTTTCCCCACTTTGACTTCTTACATGCCTGCAACGATAATTGGCACATGAAAGCTCAACCACATTCATTACCTTGGTCAACCATTTTACCCATATGAATTAATTTTACAGTTTGGTTTAATATCAAAAAAAGAATCAGATCATAAGGTTTTATCACTTCGTATGTTCATGGTGTTCTCCCCCACTATGGCTTGTTTGCCCTCTTTGACAATTCCTGTGATGGTAACGACATTATTCCATGGCTTATATTTCTAACATCCTTTTCCTATATGAGATTTCTATATGATGGATTTCACATATCTGAAGTAAAATGGAATGAGGCAAAGCTGGATAACACTGGTTGCATTGATAACTTTTCTGTAGTGTGAATCACAATACAGTTGCACTGAGAGCAAGGAAAAACAGAACAATTTCAGTATTTCTAGTACTGATAAGGATTTTCTGCAGTGCAAATTTTGGGTTGTTTCCAGTAAAGTCAGAAAACCAATTAATTGCAAACATCTATCATATTCAGAGAGCCTCCCAAAGGAAGAATACTACATTTCTTCTCATTGTCCTAGAATAGAAAAAGGTATGTGGCTCCTTTAAATATCCCTATGCTCACATGGTTTTATCCATTCTAACACTTGATATACCAATGAAAGGAAGAAGAAAAAAGAAATGTTTGCACATTGAATTCACACCATTTGACTTTCAGTTCCTTGTAGACTTGCTGTGTATGGACTAAGGTTTCTCCAGGACAACATTCTTGAACCTCATAAACTGACTGCTCCGTAAACTTAGCAAGGTCACTGCTAGAATATGAGTACTACCGATTTTGCTATGGATTACTTGCTTACTAGAGGGTTTTAGGTACATATTTATCACTATTCAATGTGCAACATCTAAATATTATGAGACTATACAGAGGGGTAGTTCCACAGCATAACTCTAATGGAGCTACAAATCAAATAAAGATATCTCTTGAGGGACTTCCCGTCTGGGCCCAGACACAGAGCAGATCCCTGGGGGCGGCTCTGCACTGAACCTCAGGAAACCAGGCAGAAGTGGGGCACCCAGGAGCTCTGACCCGGGCAGTATCTCAGGTAGGGAGACAGCAGCACCCACCCCAAACAGGGAGTAACTGGGACCCACTGGGACCCAGCGACTTCACTCCTGGGCCAGAGCATGGGTTCCTTCTGGTTTGGGCCTGAGCGCTCAGCAGATCTCTGGAGGCAGCTCTACACCCAGTCTCACAGAACCCAGGGGATCTTTAACCCAAGCAGCTTCTTAAGCAAGGAGGCAGCAACACTTGCCCCAAACAGGGAGTAACCAGGACCCACAGGAATCCGGGAACTCACTCCTGGCCCAGAGCAATGGTTCCTTCCGGTGTGGACCGAAGCACTGAGCAGATCTTGGGCCCTAGCGCTAACCTCAGCAGCAACATCCAACCTAAACAGTTCTGACAGAACCAAGAGAATAGGAAAGACAGATCAGTCAGAGACAGCACAGGTAGCACCGAGGAGAACCAGATGGCAAGAGGCAAGTGCAAGAATACAAGGGCCAGCAACCCAGAGCACATGACATCATCAGAACCTAGTTCTCCCACATTAAGTCCTGAACTCCCCATATCACCAGGAAAGCAAGAGTCAGGTCTAAAATCACTTCTAATGTTGATGATGGAGGACTTTAGAAGGACATAAATAACACTCTCAAAGAATTCAAGGAGAACACAGGTAAACAGGTAGAAGCCCTTAAAGAATCACAAGAGAACACAACCAAACAGGTGAAGGATTTGAACAAAACCATCCAGGACATAAAAATGGAAATAGAAACAATAAAGAAATCTCAAAGGGAGACTACTCTGGAGATAGAAAACCTAAGAAAGAAATCAGGAGTCACAGACGCAAGCATCACCAACAGAATACAAGAGATAGAAGAGAGAATCTCAGGTGCAGAAGATACCATAGAAAATATTGACATAACTGTCAAGGAAAACACAAAATGCAAAAAACTCTTAACACAAAACATCCAGGAAATCCAGGACACAACGAGAAGACCAAACCTAAGGATAATAGGTATAGAAGAGAGTGAAGATTCCCAACTTAAAGGGCCAGTAAATATCTTCAACAAAATTATAGAAGAAAACTTCCCTAACCTAAGGAACGAGATGCCCATAATCATACAAGAAGCCTACAGAACACCAAATAGACTAGACCAGAAAAGAAATACCTCCGGTCACATAATAATTAAAACACAAAATGCACAAAACAAAGAAAGAATTTTAAAAGCAGTAAGAGAAAAAGGCCAAGTAACATATAAAGCAGACCTATTAGAATTATACCAGACTTCTCACCAGAATATCCTGGACAGATGTCATGCAGACCCTAAGAGAACACAAATGCCAGCCTAGGCTACTGAATCCAGCAGAACTCTCAATTACCATAGATGGAGAAACCAAGATATTCCACGACAAAACCAAATTTACACAATATCTTTCCACAAACCCAGCACTACAAAGGATAATAGCAGGAAAGCCCCAATACAAGGAGAGCAATCATACCCTAGAAAGAGCAAGAAAGTAATCCTCCTCCAACAAACCCAAAGGAAGATAGCCACAGAAACAATGCCTCCCTTTTTAGCAAAAATAACAGGAAGCAACAGTCTCCTCTCCTTAATATCTCTTAATGTCAATGGACTCAATTCCCCAATAAAAAGACATAGGCTAACAGACTGGATATGCAAACAGGATCCAACATTTTGCTGTATACAGGAAACCCACCTCAGTGACAAGAACAGACACTAGTAAAAGGCTGGAAAACAATTTTTCAAGCAAATGGTCCTAAGAAACAAGCTGGAGTAGCCATTCTAATAACGAATAAAATTGACTTTCAACTTAAAGATATCAAAAAGGATAAGGAAGGACATTTCATATTTGTCAAAGGAAAAGTCAACCAACATGAACTCTCAATTCTGAACGTTTATGCACCAAATGCAAGAGCACCCACTTTCATAAAAGAAGCCTTACTAAAGCTCAAAGCACACATTGCACCTCACACAATAATAGTGGGAGACTTCAACACCCCACTCTCAGCACTGGACAGATCAAGGAAACAGAAACTAGACAGAGGTACAGTGAAACTAACAGAAGTTATGAACCAAATGGACTTAACAGATATCTATAGAACATTTCACCCGAAAACAAAAGAATATACATTTTTCTAAGCACCTCATGGTACATTCTCCAAAATAGACCATATAATTGGTCACAAGACAGGCCTCAACAGATACAAAAAAATCGAAATAATCCCATGCAACCTATCAGATGGCCATGGTCTAAAATTGGTCTTCAATAATGACAAAGACAATGGAAAACCCACATTCACATGGAAACTGAACAATACTCTACTCGTTGATAACGGGGTGAGGGAAGAAATAAAGAAACAAATTAAAGACTTTTTAGAATTTAATGAAAATGAAGACACATCATACCAAAACCTATGGGACACAATGAAAGCAGTGCTAAGAGGAAAACTCATAGCTCTAAGTGCATGCAAAAAGAAACTGGAGAGAGAACACACTAGCAGCTTGACAACACACATGAAAGCTCTAGAACAAAAAGAAGCAAATACTCCCAAGAGGACTACACGGCAGGAAATAATTAAACTCAGGGCTGAAATCAACCAAATAGAAACAAAGAGAACTATACAAAGAATCAATAAAACCAGGAGCTGGTTCTTTGAGAAAAATCAACAAAATAGATAAACCCTTAGCCAGACTAATCAGAGGGCAGAGAGACAGTATCCAAATCAATAAAATCAGAACCGAAAAGGGTGACATAACAACAGATTCCGAGGAAATTCAACAAATCATCAGATCCTATTACAAAAGCCTATACTCAATAAAATTGGAAAATCTGGATGAAATGGACAATTTTCCATACAAGTACCAGTTACCAATGTTAAATCAGGAACAGATAAACCATCTTAACAGTCCCATAACCGTGAAAGAAATAGAAGCAGTCATTAAAAGTCTCCCCACCAAAAAAAGCCCAGGTCCAGACGGTTTTAGTGCAGAATTCTATCAAACCTTCAAGGAAGATCTAATACCAATTCTCTTCAAACTATTCCACAAAATAGAAACAGAAGGAACACTGCCTAATTCATTCTATGAAGCCACAATTATGCTCATACCTAAACCACACAAAGACCCAACAAGAAAAGAGAACTTCAGACCAATCTCCCTTATGAATATCGATGCAAAAATACTGAATAAAATTCTCTTGAACCGAATCCAAGAATACATCAAAATACTTATCCATCATGATCAAGTAGGCTTTATCCCAGGAATGCAGGGTTGGTTCAATATATGGAAATCCATCAACGTAATCCACTATATAAATAAACTCAAAGAAAAAAACCACATGATCATATCTCTAGATGCTGAGAAAGCATTTGACAAAATTCAACACCCCTTCATGATAAAAGTCTTGGAAAGATCAGGAATTCAAGGTTCATACCTAAACATAGTAAAAGTAATATACAGCAAGTCAGTAGCCAACATTAAACTAAATGGAGAGAAACTTGAAGCAATCCCATTAAAATCAGGGACTAGACAAGGCTGCCCACTCTCCCCCTACCTATTCAATATAGTACTGGAAGTCCTAGCCAGAGCAATTAGGCAACAAAAGGAGATCAAAGGGATACAAATTGGAAAGGAAGAAGTCAAAGTTTCACTATTTGCAGATGATATGATAGTATACTTAAGTGACCCCAAAACTTCCACCAGAGAACTCCTAAACCTGATAAACAACTTTAGCAAAGTGGCTGGGTATAAAATTAACTCAAACAAATTGGTAGCATTCCTCTACACAAAGGATAAACTGGCTGAGAAAGAAATTATGGAAATAACACCATTCACAATAGTCACAAATAATATAAAATACCTTGGTGTGAATCTAACCAAGCAAGTAAAAGACCTGTATGACAAGAACTTCAACACCCTGAAGAAAGAAATCGAAGGAGATCTCAGAAGATGGAAAGACCTCCCATGCTCATGGATTGGAAGGATTAATATAGAAAAAATGGCTATCTTGCCGAAAGCAATCCAGAGATTTAATGCAATCCCCATCAAAACTCCCACTCAGTTCTTTACAGAGATAGAAAGAGCAATCTTAAAATTCATTTGGAATAACAAAAAACCCAGGATAGCAAAAACTACTCTCAACGATAAAAGAACTTCTGGGGAATCACCATCCCTGATTTCAAGCTGTACTACAAAGCAATAGTGAAAAAAACGGCATGGTATTGGAACAGAGACAGACAGGAGGATCAATGGAATAGAAGACCCAGAAATGAACCCCCATACCTATGGTCACTTGATCTTCGACAAAGGAGCTCAAACCATCCAGTGGAAAAAAGACAGCATTTTCAACAAATGGTGCTGGTTCAACTCGAGGTCAACATGTAGAAGAATGCAAATTGATCCATACTTATCTCCTTGTACAAAGCTCAATTCCAAGTGGATCAAGGACCTCCACATAAAACCAGCTACACTGAAACTAATAGAAGAGAAAATAGGGAAAAGCCTTGATCACATGGGCACAGGGGAAAAGTTCCTGAACAGAACACCAATGGCTTATGCTCTAAGATCAAGAATTGACAAATGGGATCTCATAAAACTGCAAAGCTTCTGTAAAGCAAAGGACACTGTCAATAGGACAAAGTGGGAACCAACAGATTGGGAAAAGATCTTCACCAACCTTACATCTGATAGAGGGTTAATATCCAAGGTATACAAAGAACTGAAGAAACTAGATTTCAGACAATCAATTAACCCTATTAAAAAATGGGGTACAGAGCTGAACAAAGAACTCTCAACTGAGGAAACTCGAATGGTTGAGAAGCATCTAAAGAAGTGTTCAGCATCCCTAGTCATCAGGGAAATGCAAATCAAAACAACACTGAGATTCCACCTCACACCAGTCAGAATGGCTAAGATCCAAAACACAGGTGACAGCAGATGTTGGCGAGGATGTGGAGAAAGAGGAACACTCCTCCACTGTTGGTGGGATTGCAAGATGGTACAACCACTATGGAAAGCAGTCTGGCGATACCTCAGAAAATTGAACATAGTGTTACCTGAGGACCCAACTATACCCCTCCTGGGCATATACCCAGAAGATATTTCAACATACAACAGGGCCACATGCTCCACTATGTTCATAGCGGCCTTATTTATAATAACCAAGAGCTGGAAAGAACCCAGATGTCCTTCAACAGAAGAATGGATACAGAAAATGTGGTACATTTAAACAATGGAGTACTACTCAGCTATTAAAAACAACAAGTTCATGAAATTCTTAGACAAATGGATGGAGCTAGAAAATATCATCCTGAGTGAGATGACCCAATCACAAAAGAATACACATGGTATACACTCACTGATAAGCGGATATTAGCCCAAAAGCACACAATACCTAAGACGCAATGCATAGACCTCATGAAACTCAAGAAGAAGGAGGAAGACCAAAGTGAGGGTGCTTTTGTCCTTTTTAGAATGAGTATCAAAAGATTCAACCAGAGCTCCCAGGGTCTAAACCTCCAGCCTGAGAACAGGTAAAAAGGAAACACACATGATGTCTGCTGCTAGAAGCTCTAATCCTGATGCTGGCCTCCAGACTTATACTACTCAGAGCTTTGATGGGCCATTGACAAGGACACCAAACAGCTAGAGATTGACATCACTAATCTGAAGAAATCCCTCATTTCTGAATTGATCTCCAAAAATTGCAAAGGACTTTATTGGACTGGATTTACTCTTCTATAATAGAAAAGACTGTGTATAGCCCTTAAAGAAGAATGTTGCCCTTACATAGACAAGACAGGGATGGTTAAAGAGAACGTGAAAAAGGTCAAGAGAAGGCCCAGAGAAATGACAGAGAGAGAAAGAGAAAGATGAGAGCTGGTACAAGGACTGGTTTTCAAACTCTCCATGGTTGTCAACCCCACTTCCTCCCATCTTGGGACCATTAACTGGGTTATTTCTGCTGATTTCTTTTAGTCCCGGGCCTTAAATAGGCTGACTAACTTTGTGATACAACAGATAGATAATTTGGTAGCAAAACCTATTCAGATACATTATCATAAGTTAGCTATGGAGGACCACGAGACTCAAGATGAGGTTGTTACTTTATACAGCGTGTTCCTCAAACCCATCTCCACCTAACCTAAAAGAGGAGACTTCCACCCCTAGACCAAGCAGAGAGGGGCTACCCTGAACCCTCTCTGTCTGGCGATCTGAATTCTTGCTTAGGCTGCGAGGCTAAGCACTGCAAGGGAATATAAATAAAAGTTTAAAATATCTATCTGGGTTCCCTGAGGGACAAGCCTGACGGCATAGGGGTTGATGTCAAAAGTATTCCCTCTCCAGGAAAAAGACATCAGGATGGGTATGGCCCTCATGCCTCACTGGACAATGACAGGAGGACCTGAGCCATTACAAGGTCCCCTTCAATTATTGGAGGTCAGGCCTCTATCCCCGCCTTCGCAAGAATAGAATCGCCAAGGCCCTTCTATCCATAGAGAAGGGAGGAGATGTCAGGAGCAGCCCTACATATACACTAAAGGCCTAAAATCAGCCATATGCCTAAAGTCAGCAATAGTCCTGACATACATGCATGCTAACACCAAGTCTTGGGTCTCTGTGGAAAAACACTGAAACAGCAGGTTATAAGCTATTGTAAACAGGCGGCTTCTGTGGAAATTTACCAGCCCAAGTAGTCATAGGTCTTATAAATAGGCAGCCTCAGTGGACAGTACCAACTTAGATAAGGACAAGTGAATCATAGACAGAGTCATAGTGACCTGTCCCTGAACCTATACCCAGCTGATACCCTGTTCTGAAAGGTATCTGTACTCCCCCTGAACACCTATGCTCCGGTGCCATTCCCTTCCCCACATCCTGCCTTTTTGTGTTTATATCCCCTGTGTAAATAAGTAAATTATGATGTGATTTAAATAACTAAATAAATTAAAAAACAAACAAAAAAACCAAAACAAAAAAGATATCTCTTAAGGCACTGTTTCCTTGCCAGCTCTCTTAGTAGAATGCCTTGCAAACACAAATGAGAAAAATGACAGTGAGGTATATGGTTCTGTGAGAATATTATCATCATACCTACACTTAAAGGACTAAAATTTACACACTTGCTTTCCTTTACAGCTTCGAGAACATATGAAAATTTCCTCACAGGCATATTTGTATCAGCTTGCACATGAAAATTACCTTTCATGCCTTCCATAACTTTTAAGTTGTTCTTCAATCTGATGATCTTCCCAACTGTAACCTAAAACACAGTACCAGAAAATGAATGATATGGTATTGGAAATTAGGCAAACTTCAAGTTACTGTGAATTTTGACAGCACTGAACCTGATTTCTTCAGCTCAATCTCCCTTGTTCTCAATTGAAATAATAGAGGGTCATCAATGACCAGGAAGCATTTGTTCTCTTATTTTGAAAAGCAGAAGAAAATTCAGTCTTACCTATAGCAGTGAGGTTCCGGTAGGTTTCCAGCATCACATCTTTGTAGAGATTCTTCTGGGAAGGATCCAGCAAATTCCACTCTTCGGCAGTGAAGTTCACATGCACATCATCATGAGTCACTGCATCCTAAAATATCCCATACATGTGTACAACACAAAGAGTGATTGTGACATCACTGTAAATAAATGTATGCTTCCTACCTAGACAATATAATAATATAATTCTGGTGCTTCCTCCACTTATTTCCTGACACAGAAGTTATAATCTAAGCATTCTGTCATTGAATTATGTTTCACCTGTGTTGTTTCTGATCCCTTTGAATAGGATATAGCCTTGCAACACAAATGGCAATTGAGAAGGATATGCAGGGGGAAACAGATCAACAGTACTGAGCAAACATCTGAAAAGCTGTAAGAACAATTACTAACTACAAAAATGATGGGCAAGCTGCTTGTATTTGCTCATGTCTTTAATCACAGAGGTACAGGCAGGTGTATGTCATTGAGCTGGATGCTGGCATGGTCCAAGTGATGTGTTGCAGGACAGCAAAAGTTACATAATAAGACCCTTACTGCCCTGCAAGTATCAACCAAGGAAACAAAAATGATAGAGAGAACCCACAGTTCTTTACTGAAGTTCCTACAAAGAATTATACATTCACTGCAGTTCTGTATTCATCTTGCAAAAACATGAAGTGAACCAGTTTAAACAGCAACATTAAGTAAAGTTTGCTAGAAGGGAATACATGTTTAGACAGTGAAAAGTGGACAGATGAAAATATTAGTAATGTATATGTTGATCAGAAATAAGGAACATAGGACAGGAAAGATAGTTCAGAAGTGTAAAGCTCTTGCTGCTCTTCCACATAATGGTAGTCAATTTCTAGTATTTACATGGGGATCAACAACTCCTCATCACTTCAAGATCAGGAGTTCTGAGGCCACCTTCTGACAACAGTAAAGATGAGGCACACATGATATTCATATTCATGCACACAGGCATAATACTTATTATATTTATTTATTCAATACTTATTGAATAAATAGCAGGGGCTGTCCCTAAAGCTGCTGCCTATTTCTGGAATCTGTTTCTTTAACTAGGCTGCCATGTCTGGCCTCAGTGGGAGAGGATGCACTTACCCCAGCAGGAACTTGATGCACCATGGTGTGGAGATACCCAGGGGCCCATACCTTCTCAAAGGAGAAACAGAGGATATTGGAGGGAGGGACTCTGTGCTGACAGGGAAGCTAGAGTAGGGACTTCACTAAGTTCATAGCATTTTATTTATAACAGCTTGAAACTGGAAAGAATCCAGATGTCCCTCAACCAAAACATGGATATAGAAAATTGGTTCGTTTACAAACTGAAACATTATTTAGCTATTAAATACAAGGACATCATGAATTTTGTAGGCAAATAAATACAACTAGAAATGATCATCCTCAGTGAGGTAACCCAGACCTAAAAGTACATGCATGTATGTACTCACAAGTGAATAATAATCATAAAATACAGGAAGCCCACACTACACTCCATAGACCCAAAGAGACTAAACAAGAAGGAAGGCCCAAATGAGCACAGTTGAATCTCACTCAGAAGTGGGAATAAAACAGTCATAGGAGGCAGATGGAAGAGAGAGGACTGGATGGAAGAGCAGGTAAGAAAGGGAAAGCAGGGTCAGGAACAGGTGTGGTGAGAGACAAGAGAGGGACAGAGGGACAGAATATTGCATTGAAATCTGCAGCTGGCAGGGGTGGAAGGGTGGAGGCATCTATAGGATGTGCCAGAGACCACAAATTGGAGGGCACCAAGGAGTCTATGGGGTGATTTTAGCTGAGGGTATAGCAGTGAGATATGAACCCTGAAGAGGCCACATCTTGCAGCCAGGCAGGACCCCCAGTGGAGAGTTAAGGATGCCAACTGAACCAAAACCATTGCACCCAAAATTGGTCTTGTCTAAAAGAAATGCAGGCACAAAGATGGAGTAGGGATTGAGGGAATGGCCAAACCATACCCTGATCAACTTGAGACCCATCCCAGAGCAAGCACTAATCCCTGACATTATTGAGCATACTTTGTTATACTTGCAGACAGTAGTTTAGCATAATTGTCCTCTGAGAGTCTCCATCCAGTACCTGACTGAAACAGATGCAGAGACCCACAGCCTAACATTGGGCAGGGCTCAGGGAGTCTTTTGGAAGACTTGGGGAAATGAGTGACGGCCTCTGAAGGAACAGGAAGTGCATAAGAAGACCATCAGAGTTAACTAACCTGGACCCTAGGAGACTCTCAGAGACTGAGTCACCTACCAAAGAGTATACACAGGATGGACAGAGGTCCCCAGCATATATGTACTACATGTGCAACTCAGTCTTCACGTGGGTTCCCCAACAACTGGAGTGGGGGATGTCCCTTAAGGTGTTGCCTGTTTGTCCAATCTGTTCCCCATACTTGGCTGGCTTGTCTGACCTCAGTAGGAGAGGATGTGCTTAACCCTGCAGAGACTTGACACGCCATGACTGGGGATACTCAAGTGGTCCCCTCACTCTCTGATGAGAAAAAAGGAGTCAGGGATGAGGTACTGTGGAAGATGGAATGGGGAGTGGGTAGTAATTGATAAATAATTGAATACATAAATAAATGGGAAAATTGAACACTACATATATATATAAACTGAAAATATACAAAGCAGCATATTATTTTTGTTTTTTGTTTTTTTTTTTTTTTCGAGACAGGGTTTCTCTATATAGCCCTGGCTATCCTGGAACTCACTCTGTAGACCAGGCTGGCCTCGAACTCAGAAATCCGCCTGCCTCTGCAGCATATTATTTTTAAATGTTGCCCTACTGAATGTCTCAGGACATAAGCCAAGTAAAAAACGTTTTTGGCAGAAATATCACATAAATGATCTCTAGCTAATGTTTTCACACAGTCTATTTTCCACTGAAATAGCATGACCTCAGCTACCTTTGGCTGCACTACTGTCAACATCCGAATCTTCCATCCTATGAGAACAGCTGGTTAAGATCCATGTACAGCTTTCTATGACTTTTGCCATCTCAATTTCTGATATTTTCCACATTCCTTCAAAAGAGAACATAGATTCTGTCTAGCAGCGAATCTCATTTTGATACCATTTTGTAGTTGTTGTTGTTCTAACTTGCTTCTCTACTGCTGTAATTGAATCCAAATTCAAAACTACAGATTCACATATGGACTGGGAATAGTGTTGGTCAGGAGGGGCAAAATGAGGTCTTTGTCCTTTCCACCCTGTAAAACAGGGGAGGGAGAGTCTGATTTTGCCCTGGATGCTGTCTCAAAGAGCTTTCTGTCATGGGCAATATAGTGGGTCAAGGTCCTCTTGGTAAGAAACATTTGAACCAACCTGGTGGTGGTGGGGTTTAGTAACTAAATTGATTGAGATGGAAACAGTCTCATTACCTCTCTAAGTCACAGAATAATAATGTGCCACACACACAATAGACAGCCACAAGGGGGCGCTAAGGCTACCCAGCAGATTCTTCCACTTGGACAGAGGAGGAAATGAAGACAGGATGGCAACTGTGAGTCAGGTATCAGGGTTTCAAATCTGTTCCAACCTTCTCAGCAATTAAGACCAGGGGCACACCGTTCACTATGCCAGGCTCTGGAACATCTTTCAAGCCCTTTGTGGTTACAACTTTCCTTTGCATCCACTATACTGTGGTTCCATGTTCCTTTAGTCATCTTCTTCCACAAACACTCAAGAAAAATCCTAAACCAAAGCACACAGACACAAATCTGACAGACAAGGCACTGACACAAAGAACAACAATGACACATCTTTACCTCTGACCTTTTGACTTTTCATTTGGAAGAACTGAGGGTCTTGAGGTTCCAGTCTATGCAATAAGATTTTATGCCCAAGTCACAAAGACCCCAAAGTCCACCTAGAAGCCCATTGCAATGCAAACACACAAATGTATTTATTATGAGCTCATCAACAAGGACTCTCACCAGTCAATGTCACATCAAGTCCATACTGGGAGACCAAATCTAGAGGTGCTGGGTACTTATTGTAGTAACAGCAAGATTGGGGCATTAACATACATGTCAGCAACTTAATATTTTAGACACTATATGTCTGGCACAATTTGCAGGAATCAAACAAGGGGGCAAAATCATCTGACAACCAGGATGGGTAGGCTAACTTTTTTTTCTGTAAGGTGTATCTATCTATATGAAGCTTGACCTTGCTGTTGTACCTTGACTGGCTATTGAGAAGGGGGAGTTGTCATAGAATGTTTGCTCAAGTGGATTTTGTGCATTCTCAAAAAAAGAATTGGTTGGGCTTTATAAACTCATTTTTTGTCTGAGCCCCTTATGATCCGCAGATACTCCTGTTCAACCAAAAGCCATGCCTGCCAGTAGACTAGGTACTCTGTCCAAAGACTCACCCCACTATTACTTCAAACACTCATATCAGTTGCCTTTACCATTTGAAGAGAATACTAGTGGAAGTTTCCTCTCCCCCTGTGCCTGCCTCCTATAGATACCACAGACAATCCCCACATGCCCTTCCTTTCCTGCCTGATCCCTGTGTCTCAGCCCTGCTTCATCAGACACACCTGTTCCACCACAGGCCATGCCTGAAAGGACACAAGGTTAGCTTTCCACACATCCACCACACTAGTTGTTATCCCAGATACAATGTTCACAGTTGCCCCAAGCACTATGCTATACAACAGAGGCAGCTTATCCTCTCTCCTGACTATGTCCATTTTGGGATTGCTAAGATTATCTCGTCCTGCCTGCCCCTTCTCCCAGCTTTCAACATTAACAAGCATTCCCTCTTGCAAGTACCCACCAAACAGGTCAGTAAAAGAGGCAACACTCAGACAACACTCTCTGAAAATCCAGGCACCAAACTGTAACCCAGGAACAGAACTCCCACCTAAACAAGACAAATCCAGAAACCAGTACCTAGATCAATAATCACATCAAACCCAGAGGCCTAGAATAGGAATATAATAAATAACAGCCAGGAAAATATGTCACCAAGAAATCCAAGCTTTTTATCACAACAGGTCCTGAGAAATTAAAACATGCAACAGATGAAGTGCAAAAGGGCAAGGGAGGGGATTTAGAATTTGGGGAAGGGATAGAGGCACAGAAGAGGACCTGCAGACAGGCACACAGACAGGCAGCAGAGAGAGAGAGCCATGAGGGTAGAGAAAGAGAATAGAGAGGGGGCATGTGCAGAGAACAGAGACAGGGAACAAAAATAGAGAGCTGCTGTATTTGGTGGTCCAAGTATATAAAGCACACATGACGACAGGAGCAGGTGATGGAGGCAGGAATGACTTAACCATTTGCTAAGTCCCTAATAGCAGACCATTGAAACTGCCTGTACACTGACAACTACTGAGGCAAGGTTTACCCACAGAACAGGAAAGGAAGAGAGAATCTCAGGCATTAAAGATGAACAGAACAAAATGGATACATTGGTCAAAAAAACATGAATTCTAAAAGGTTCTGGGCACTAAACAAAAAAAAAATTCTGCAATATATGAGAAGGCAGAAACTACAAATGGTTGGAATAGAGGAAGAGAATATCAGCTCAAAGGTCTTGAAAATATTTTCTATGAAATTTTAAATGAAAACTTTCCTAAACCAAAGAAGAAAATGCCTATTAAGGTACAAGAAGCATCCAGAATGCCAAACAGACTGGACCAAAAAGTCCCTTCACCACAAAACACTAAACTTATAAAATAAAGAAATATAAAAAAACTGCAACAGAAAAAATTAACAAAATCTAAGCAAAAGAAAAACAAGTAATGTATGAAATCAGACCTATCAGATTTATACCTGTCTTCTTAATGTGTACTATAAAAGACAAAAGGGTTTGCACACATGTGCTGCAGAGTCAAAGAAACCTCCGGTGTTTCTACAAGAAAGGAACTGGTCCAAATGTTTTGGGCAGATTCAGAATCACCTCACAGGTGGTCACATCTGGCTAATGCTTCCCATCCAGCCCCAGAGAGGACCCACCACCCCAGCTCCCCTCCCATCTCTCAGCCGCCTGCCCCTACCCACTGTGGGCAGTGATCCTGTGCTCACCATGTCTCAATTTCAGAGCTTCCCTGAGGTCCCCTCACAGCACCCAACAGCAGAGCTCAGTGCAGGACACAGGAAACTACTCAAATCTGCACAGGTACAGCAACTCGCAGAATGGCACCCGGAATAACCCGCCTCTTTGACTGGCAGGTCTGCCTGGAAGCCTTGATTGGCCAGTGCATCTTACCACGCCTTGTCACTAAATGCTGTAAACTGTCGCAAAATCGCGACCGCGTACTGGGGCGAAGAAAGTCTGGAGGCTGGAGGAAAGGTCTGATTAGCTTATTTATTAATGAATGACAACAAACAAATAGCGAAATGTAGTTGCATTCGTTCATACACGCGCACACACACACACAGACACACACACACACTCTTTACTAACCTCCGGCCTGGCCCGATGCTGGTGCCGCAGGTAAGGTTCGCCAGGTGTGTCCGCCCACAATTTGGGTTCCACAGAGAATTGATCCAGGAGACAGACAAGCTTGGTTCCGGTGAAATTTGGTCCTCCAACAGCCGTGCAGACCTTTCCTCCAGGTTCTAGACTCTTTCATCCCAGCTGTACGCGGTCTCGATTTTGTGACAGTTTACAGCGTTCGAGACACTCCTCAAGGTTAAAGTGTGCTTAAGGCCTAGGGCCAGACCTTTTGCACATCTCAGAAGTGGTTTGCACTTCATTAGCATATGTGCCTGTCCTCCAAGAGGAATCTCACCTCACCCAGCCCTAGGGGAGTACCCACTATTAGAGCTCAGTCTATTCAGGTCCCTGCTCCTTCCCTCTGAGAGCAATGATCCTACACTTACCAGGACCTGACTTTAGATCTTGCCTGAGCTTTCCTCACAGCACTTGCCTTCTTTTTCTTCTACCTGTAATCCAGGAAGATTGGTCTGAAGTTCTCTTTCTTTGTTGAGTCTTTGTGATGTTTAGGTATGAGTGTGATTGTAGCTTCATAGAACGAATTGGGTAGTGTTACTTCCATTTCTATTTTGTGGAATAGTTTGAAGAGAATTGGTATTAGGTCTTCCTTGAAGGTCTCATTAAAATTCTGCACTAAAACCATCTGGTCCTGGGCTTTTTTTGTGGGGAGACTTTTTAATGACTGCTGCTATTTCTTTAGGGGTTATGGGACTGTTTAGATGGTTTATTTGCTCCCCATTTAACTTTGTTACCTGGTGTCTCTCTAGGAAATTGTCCATTTCATCCAGATTTTCCAGTTTTGTTGAGTATAGGCCTTTGTAGTAGGATCTGATGATTTTTTAAATATCCTCAGTTTCTGTTGTTATGTCTCCCTTTTCATTTCTGATTTTATTAATTTGGATACTGTCTCTGTGCCCTCTGGTTAATCTGGCTAAGGGTTTATCTATCTTGTTTTCTCAGAGAACCAGCGCTTGGTTTTGTTGATATTTTGTATAGTTCTTTCTGTTTCTACTTGGTTGATTTCAGCCCTGAGTTTGATTATTTCCTGCCTTCTACTCCTCTTGGGTATATTTGCTTCTTTTTGTTCTAGAGCTTTCAGGTGTGCTGTCAAGTTGTTAATGTATGCCCTCTCCAATTTCTTTTTGTGGGCACTTAGAGCTATGAGTTTTCCTCTTAGCACTGCTTTCAAGGAGTACCATAAGTTTTGGTATGATGTGTCCTGATAGGATTCAAGGGATTATTTCGATCTTTTTGTATCTGTTGAGGCCTGTTTTGTGACCAATTATATGGTCTATTTTGGCTCAGGGTACAGTGTCTGTTGCTCTGCATGCAGTGGCTCCTCTAGGATGGCTCAGGATAAGTTATCTCCACAGGAGCAGACCAGCTAAGTGTCTGCCCATCCAAAAGGACCAGGCTTGGGGCAGAATGGAAGTGGTATTCCGGATGGGTAGGGTTTGGGTTGTTGATGGGACCTGAGCACCCCTGGCTCCCAGTTGTAACTCTGGGGTGTAGGGTAGTGGGAGAGGTTTCTTACTCATTGCTCTGAGTGCAATGGCTCCTCTAGGATGGCTCAGGATACAGTGTCTCCACAGGAGAGACGAGCTAGGTCTACATTTGGCCTTTTATTTCACCTATGTATCCATTTCTTTTATTGTATCTTCTATTCCTAAGATTCTCTCTTCCGTCTCCTGTATTCTGCTGATAATGCTTGTCTATGTAGTTCCTGTCTCATTTTCTAGGTTTTCTACTTCCAGGGTTGCCTGCATTTGTGATTTCTTTTTTTTTTTTTTTTAACATGGATAGTTGGTTTTCTTTTTTTTTTTTAATTGGAAATGTTATTTACATTTCAGATGTTTTCCCCTTACTCCGTTTTCCCCCCTCCCTCCCAGGAACTTCCTATCCCTTCCCCCCTCCTCCTGCCTCTATGATGGTGTACCCACACTCACCCTCCCCAGTACCTCACCTCCCCACCCTCGAATACCACCCCCCATGATGTCCAGCCTTCATGGGACCAAGAATCTCTTCTCCCAGTTATATATAGCTCCCTTGCATATATAGCTGGAGCCATGGGTCCCTCCCTAAGCGCTCCCAGGCTGGTGGTTTAGACCCTAGGGGCTCTGGTTGGTTGGTATTGTTGCTCTCCTTATGGGGTCCCGTACCCTTTCGACTCCTTCAGTCTTCACTCTATCTTCTCTGTTGGGAACCCCATGCTCAGTTTAATGGTTAGCTGTGAATATCTGCCTCTGAATATGTCAGACTCTTGCAGACCTCTAAGGAGACAGTTATGTTAGGCTCCTGTCAGCATGCACCTCCTGACACCCACGTCAGCATCTACCTTTGGTGACTGCACATGGGATGGATACCCAGGTGGAATGGTCTGCAGACGGCCCCTCCTTCAGTTTCTGTCCTGCACATGCATCCATATTTGCTCCCCTGAGTATTTTGTTACTTCTTCTAAGAGGGACTGTAGCCCCCACCCCACTTGGTCTTCATTCTTCATGAGCTTTATGTGGTCTGTGAGTTGAATCTTGGGTGTTTCAGGCTTCTGGGCTAAAGTCCAATAATCAGTGAGTGAATACTATATATGTTCTTTTGTGATTGGGTTACCTCACTCAGGATGATATTTTCTAGTTCCATCCATTTATATAAGAATTTATCGAATTCATTGTTTTTAATAGCTGAGTAATATTCCATTGTATAAATGTACCACATTTTTTGTATCCATTCCTCTGTTGAAGGGCATCTGGGTTCTTTCCAGTTTATGGCTATTATAAATAAAGCTGCTATAAACATAGTGGAGCATATGTCCTTATTATGTGTTAGAGCATCTTCTGGGTATATACCCAGGAGTGGTATAGCTGGGTTCTCAGGTAGTGATATGTCCAATTTTCTGAGGAACTGCCAGACTGTTTTACATATTGGTTGCACCATCTTGCAATCCCACCAACAATGGAGGAGTGTTCCTCTTTCTCCACATCCTCACCAGCATCTACTATCACCTGAGTTTTTGATCTTAGCCATTCTGACTAATGTGAGGTGGAATCTCAGGGTTGTTTTGATTTGCATTTCCCTGATGACTAGGGATGCTGAACATTTCTTTAGGTGCTTCTCGATCATTCGTATTTCCTCAGTTGAGAATTCTTTGTTTAGCTCCATACCCCATTTTTAAATAGGGTTATTTGGTTTTCTAGAGCCTAATTTCTTGAGTTCATTATATATATTGGATATTAGTCCTCTATCAGATGTGGGATTGGTAAAGATCTTTTCCCAATCTGTTGGTTGCCATTTTGTCCTATTGACAGTGTCCTTTGCCTTACAGAAGCTTTGCAATTTTATGTAGTCCCATTTGTCAATTCTTGATCTTAGAGCACAAGCCATTGGTGTTCTGTTCAGGAACTTTTCCCCTGTGCCTAGGTGTTCGAGGGTCTTCCCCACCTTCTCTTCTATTAGTTTCAGTGTGTCTGGTTTTATGTGAAGGTCCTTTATCCACTTGGACTTGAGCTTTGTACAAGGAGATAAGAATGGATCAATTTGCATTCTTCTGCATGTTGTCCTCCAGTTGAACCAGCACCATTTGTTGAAAATGCTGTCCTTATTCCACTGGATGGTTTTAGCTCCTTTGTCAAAGATCAAATGACCATAGGTGTGTGGGTTCATTTCTGGGTCTTCAACTCTATTCCACTGATCGTCTTGCCTGTGTCTGTACCAATACCAGGCAGTTTTTATCACTATTGCTCTGTAGTACAGCTTGAGGTATTCCTTCTCGAGGGATGGTGATTCCTCCAGAAGTTCTTTTAT
This sequence comes from Mastomys natalensis, assembly GCA_021653895.1. Lineage (NCBI taxonomy): Eukaryota > Metazoa > Chordata > Mammalia > Rodentia > Muridae > Mastomys > Mastomys natalensis. The sequence goes on from JAJTUV010001682.1 coordinate 39,049, forward strand.
TGTTGAGAATGGTTTTCGCTATCCTGGGTTTTTTGTTATTCCAAATAAATTTGAGAATTTCTGTTTCTAGCTCTGTAAAGAATTGAGTTGATATTTTAATGGGGATTGCATTGAATCTGTAGATTGCTTTTGGCAAGATGGCCATTTTTACTATATTAATCCTGCTGATCCATGAGCATGGGAGATCTTTCCATTTCCTGAGATCTTCTTCAATTTCTTTCTTCAGAGACTTGAAGTTCTTGTCGTGATTTCTTTATTGCATTTATTTCTATATTTAGGTCTTGGACTGTTTTATTCATTTCTTTGCCTTTGTGACTGTATTTTCCTGTATTTCTTTAAGTGATGTATTTGTTTCCTCTTTAAGGACTTCTACCTGTTTGACTATGTTTTTTTTTTTTCTGTATTCTTTGAGGCAATTTATTATATGCTCTTTTAAGACTTCTATCATCCTTCTTGTTTCTGTCTGCACCTGGAGCTGACTCTGTGCCACAGCTCTCCATACCCAAATACCACTGGAAGAGAGCTGGTCTGCCAGGAATGTTGACATACTTCTGTGCACAGGTAACCTGCTCTGAGGGACCTGTCCGGAGCCCACTGGACACAGGAACTGAGGAGCAGGCTGGGACAGCTTCCTTCCAGTTTCCCTCTGCACCCAGAGCTGATCCTGTGACACAGTGCTCCATACCAAAATACTGTCAGGAGAGAGCTGGTCTACAAGAAGTTCTGACACACCTGTGAGCACACATAAGACCACCACTTCTGCTCAAATTCCTGGCCCAAGAAGGACCAGCCCAGAGCCATCAGGACACAGGAACCAAAGAACAGCCAGGGACAGGATCCTTCCAGTTTCCATCTGCACCCCAGAGTGATCCTGTGCCACAGCTCTCCATACCTAAATTCATCCCAGAGAGAACTGGTCTCCAAGGAGTACTGACACACACGCAGGAGGGGTAAGCCACAGTCAGAGACAGCAAGACAAGCTACCACCAGAGATAACCATATGGTTAGAGGCAAGGGCAAGAACATAAGCAACAGAAACCAAGGCTACTTGACATCATGAGAACCCAGTTCTGCCACCACAGCAAGCCCTGGATACCCAAAACACTGGAAGAGCAAGACTCTGATTTAAAATCACATGTCATGATGATGATAGAGGACTTTAAGAAGGACATAAATGACTCCCTTAAAGGAATACAGGAGAACAAAGGTAAACAGGTAGAAGCCCTTGAAGAAGGAACACAAAAATCCCTTAAGAAATTACAGGAAAAAAACCAAACAGGTGAAGGAATTAAACAAAACCACCCAGGATCTAAAAATGGAAATAGAAACAATAAAGAAATCACAAAGGGAGACAAACCTAGACATAGAAAACCTAGGAAAGAGATCAGGAGTCACAGACACAAGCATCATCCACAGAATATAAGAGATAGGAGAGAGAATCTCAGGTGCAGATGATACCATAGAAAACATTGACACAATAGTCAAAGAAAATGCAAAATGCAAAAAGCTCCTTGTGGGAAATGGGGGTGCGCAGAAGGGAGTCCTGGGCCTGCGTGGCCGCAGCCTCCAACACTGGTGGAGGCTGCCCGCGGGGTCCTGCGGCTGTGGAGAAAGTCTGAGTTTCCAAAGGCTGGAGACTTCGGCAGCAGGCCCCAATGATATGAGGAAGTCCTTGGCTCCAAAAGGGTTTATTTTCATGGTGGATGGTGGATGGATCTGGATGTACCCCTCTCCCCCAAACTCAGGGCAGGCCTGAGTTAAATAGGGAGGGAGAAGTGGGAAGGATCTGGGGAGGAATGCTTAATTGGTTCTGCCCTCTGACCTTTATTAGTATGTAAATCTCTAGGGCCTGAGGCTGTAGTCACACCCTCTACCTGTGCACTTTGGGAGGGGCTGTAATGGCCTACATGATTGAACAATGTAGGTCCATGGAGATTAGACTGCTTTTCAGGACCCTGGGTTCAGGGGATGTGGCCGAACTCCTGCTGTTTCTCCCTTGGAGTCTCGGGGTTCTAGGCCCATGCCCAGCCAAGAACCAGGATACCTTTACGCAGTCCCACAGCTCCTAACCCAAAGCATCCAGGAAATCCAGGACACAATTAGAAGATAAACTCTAACGATAAAAGATATAGAAGAGAGTGCAGATTCCCAACTTGAAGGGCTAGTAAATATCTTCAACAAGATTATAGAAGAAAACTTCCCTAACCTAAAGAAAAAGATGCCCATAAACATATAAGAAGCCTACAAAACAACTCCAAATAGATTGGACCAGAAAAGAAATACCTCCTGTCACATAATAGTCAAAACACAAAATGCACAAAACAAAGAATATTAAACGCAGTAAGTGTAAAAGGTCAAGTAACATATAAAGGCAGACCTATCAGAATTACACCAGACTTCTCATCAGAGACTATGAAAGCTAGAGGATCCTGGGCAGATGTCATATAGACCCTAAGAGAACACAAATGCTAGCCCAGACTACTATACCCAGCAAAACTCTCAATTACCATAGATGGGAAAACCAAGATAATTCACGACAAAACCAAATTTACACAATATCTCTCCACGAATCCAGCCCTACAAAGGATAATAGATAGAAAACTCTAACACAAGGAAGAAAACTATACCCTAGAAAAAGCAAGAAAGTCATCTTTCAACAAACCAAAAGAAGATAGCAGAAAAAATTAATTCTACTTCTAACAACAAAAATAACAGGAAGCAACAATCACTTTCCTTTAATATCTCTCAACATCACTGGACTCAATTTCTCAATAAAAAGACATAGACTAACTGACTGGACACATAAACAGTACCCAGCATTTTGCTGCATGCAGGAAATACACCTCAGTGACAAAGACAGACACTACTTCAGAGTAAAGGACTGGAAAACAATTTTCCAAGCAAATGGTCCCAAGAAACAAGCTGGAGTAGCCATTCTAATATCGAATAAAATCAACTTTCAACCAAAAGTTATCAAAAATGATAAGGAAGGACACTTCATACTCATCAAAGGAAAAAACTTACCAAGAAGAATTCTCATTTCTGAACATTTCTACTTCAAACGCAAGGGCACTCACATTCATAAAAGAAACTTTACTAAAGCTCAAAGCACACATTGCACCTCACACAATAATTGTGAGAGACTCCAACATTCCTCTCTCATCAATGGACAGATCATGGAAACAGAAACTAAACAGAGACACAATGAACTAATAGAAGTTATGAACCAAATGGATTTAACAAATATCTATAAAACATGTCATCCTAAAACAAAATAATATACATTCTTCTCAGCACCTCATGGTAACTTCTGTGGTCTCTTAGAGTATGCTAAAGTATGTTAAAGTAATGTTGTTAACCAAAGCAAAAACTGGGAGTCTGAAAGTCCCATTTATTTATACGTTAAAAATCAGATTTTCATTGCTATTCATGAATCTCCAATTTATTTTTATTGGTATAAAATTAAAAAACTAAATATAGAGGGTAAACATATTTTATACCAGAATTATAAAAGTCTGTTTATAGTTTTTGTTTCATTGCTACTCCTACAATCTGAACCTGGGATCTGAGTTGCCTACTTTTCTTTTCTTCATTGGATATTTTATTAATTTACATTTCAGATGTCATCCCTTTCCCCTATTTCCCCTTCCTAGAACCTCCTATCCCATCCCCCTCCTCCTTTTTGCTTTTATACCATTTTAATTACATGCATGTATTAAGGTCAGTTCTAGGTTGAGGGTCTAGCAATATAATAGATTGACCATATAGTCAGTCACAAAACGGGCCTCAACAGATACAAGAAGACTGAAATAATCCCATGCATCCTATCAGATCACCATGGACTAAGGCTGATCTTCAATAACAACAAAAACAACAGAAAGCCCACATACACATGGAAGCTGAACAATGCCCTACTCAACGATAACTTGGTCAAGGAAGACATAAAGAAAGAAATTAAAGACTTTTTAGAATTTAACGAAAATGAAGGCACAATATACCAGACTTATGGGACACTATGAAAGCAGTGCTAAGAGGAAAACTCATAGCTCTGAGTACCTCTGAAAAGAAAATGGAGACTGCATACACTAGCAGCTTAACAGAACACCTGAAAGCTGTAGAACAAAAAGAAGCAAATACACCCAAGAGGAAATAAACTGTAGGAAATAATCAAACTCAGGGTTGAAATCAACCAACTAGAAACAAAGAGAACTATACAAAGAATCAACAAGACCAGGAGTTGGTTCTTTGAAAAGATCAACAAGATAGATAATCCCTTAGTCAGACTAACCAGAGTGCACAGAGACAATAACCAAACTAACAAAATCAGAAATGAAAAGAGAGATATAATAACAGAAACTGAGGAAATTCAAAAAATCATCTGATCCTACTACAAAAGCCTATACTCAACAAAACTGGAAAATCTGGATGAAATGGACAATTTTCTAGACAGATACCAGGAACCAAAGTTAAATCAAGGGCAGATAAACCATCTAAACAGTTCCATAACCCCTAAAGAAATAGAAGCAGCATTAAAAGTATTCCAACAACAACAACAACAAAAAAAGGCCTGGATGAGATGGGTTTAGTACAGAATTCTATCGGACCTTCAAGGAAGACCTAATACCAATTCTCTTCAAACTGTTCCACAAAATAGAAACAGAAGGAACACTACCCAATTCGTTCTATGAAGCCATAGTTTAGGCTGATACCAAAACCACAAAAAGACCCAATAAAAAAAGAGAACTTCAGACCATTTATCCTTATGAATATCGATGCAAAAATACTCAATAAAGTTATCTCAAACTGAATGCAAGAACACATCAAAACTATCATTCACCACGATTAAGCAGGCTTCATCCCAGGGATGCAGGGCTGGTTCATTATATGGAAATCATCAATGTAATCCACTACATAAACAAACTCAAAACAAATAACTACATGATCATTTCATTAGATGCTGGAAAAAGCAATTGACAAAGTTCAACATCCCTTAATGTTAAAAGTCTTGGAAAGAGCAAGAATTCAAGGCCCTTACCTAAACATAATAAAAGCAATATACAGCAAACAGTAGCCAACATCAAATTACATGGAAAGAAACCTGAAGCAATCCCACTAAAATCAGGGACTAGACAGACTGCCTACTCTCCCTGTCTAATCAATATAGTACTTGAAGTTCTAGCTAGAGCAACTGGACAACAAAAGGAGGTCAAAAGGATACAAATTGGAAAGGAAGAAGTAAAAATATCACTATTTGCAGACGATATGATAGTATACTTAAGTGATGCCAAAAATTCAACCAGAGAACTCCTACAGCTCATAAACAACTTCAGCAAAGAGGCTGAATATAAAATTAACTCAAATCAGTAGCCTTCCTATACTCACAGGATAAATGGTCTGAGAAAGAAATTAGGGAAACAACACCCTTCACAATAGTCACAAACAATATATAATATCTTGGTCTGACTCTAACCAACAAGTGAAAGATCTATATGACAAGAACTTCATGTCTCTGAAGAAAAAAAAATCAAAGAAGACCTTAGAAGACGGAAAGATTTCCCATGCTCATGAATTGGCAGGATTAATATTGTAAAAATGCCATCTTGCCAAAAACAATCTACAGAGTTAATGCAATTCCCATCAAAATTCCAACTCAACTCTTCATAGAGTTAGAAAGCGCAATTCTCATTTCTTTTTTTTCTTTCTTTCTTCCTTTTTTTTTTTTTTTTTTTTGAGACAGGGTTTCTCTGTATAGCCCTGGCTGTCCTGGAAGTCACTCTGTAGACCAGGCTGGCCTCAAATTCAGAAATCCACTTACCTCTTGCTCCCAAGTGCTGGGATTAAAGGTGTACACCACCACTGCCTGGCTGAAAGAGCATTTCTCAAATTCATTTGGAATAACAAAAAATCCAGGATAGCAAAAACTATTGTCATCAATAAAAGAACTTCTGGGGGAATCACCATCCCTGACCTCAAGCTGTGCTACAGAACAACAGTGATAAAAAACAAAACAACACCCCTGCATGGTATTGGTACAGAGACAGGCAGGAAGATGAATGGAATAGAACTGAAGACCCAGAAATGAACCCACACAACTATGGTCACTTGATCTTTGACAAAGATCAGAGGAAAAAAGACAGCATTTTCAACAAATGATGCTGTTTCAACTGGCAGCCAACATGTAGAAGAATGCAAATTCATCCATTCCTCTTTCTCTGTACAAAGCTCAAGTCCAAGTGCATCAAGAACCACCACATAAAATCAGATATACTCAATCTAATAAAAGAGAAAGTGGGGAAAAGCCTTGAACTCATAGGCATGGGTGTTGGTGGGGGGGGGGATCTCCTGAACAGAACAACAAAGGCTTATGGTCCAAGATCAAGAATCAACAAATGGGACCTCATAATATTGAAGATCTTCTGTAAGGCAAAGGACACTGTCAATAGGACAAAACAGCAACCAACAGATTGGAAAATTTTCTTTACCAATTCTACATCTGATAGAGAGCTAATGTCCAATCTATATAAAGAACTCAAGAAGTTAGACTACAGAGAACCAAGTAACCCTATTAAAAATGGTGAACAGAGCTAAACAGAGAATTCTCAGCTGAGGAAACTTGAATAGCTGAGAAGCGCTTAAAGAAATGTTCAACATCCATAATCATCAGGGAAATGCAAATCAAAATGACCCTGAGATTCCACTTCACACCAGTCAGAATGGATAAGACCAAAAACTCAGGTGATAGTAGATGCTGGCGAGGATTTGAAGAGGAACATTCCTCCATTGTTGATAGGATTGCAAGCTGGTACAATCACTGGAACTAATTCTGGCAGTTCCTTAGACAATTGGACATAGTGCTACCTGAGGACCCAGCTATACCACTCCTGGGCATATACCCAGAAAATGCTCAAACATGTAATAAGGACACATGCTCCACTATGTTCATAGCATCCATATTCACAACAACCATAAGCTGGAAACAACCCAGATGTCCCTCAATAGAGGAATGGATACAGAAAATGTGGTTCATTTACACAATGGAATACTACTCAGCTAGTAAAAACAATGACTATAAAATTCGCAGGCAAATGGATGATCTAGAAAATATCCTGAGTGAGGTAACTCAGTCACAAAAGAACATACATAGTATGTACTCACTGATAAGTCGATATTAGGCAAAGTGCATGGATTACCCATGATACAACTCACAGGCCACATGAAGCTCAAGAGGAAGGACGAACAAACAGTGGATGATTCAGTCCTATTTAAAAGGGGGGACAAAATAATCAAGGAAAGTAGAGGGTAGAAGGGACTTAGGAGGAAGGGAAGAGGGGTGGAAGAGGGGAAGAATCAGATATAGGAGGAGATGTACAGACGGTCAGGAAATTGAACAGAGGTGAGTAGTAATAGGGATGGGGAGCTGGGGTTAGCAACCAGAAAGTCCCAGATGCTGGGAAAGCAAGAGCCTCCCAGGAGCCCACGGGGATAACAGTAGCTGAAATACCCCACAAAGGGAGAGAGAACCGGTCAAGACCATATCCAGAGGTTAGGCATTGCCACCTGTTGAGGGATGGGGCCACCCACCCATCTCCAAAATTTTAACCCAGCATTGCTCCTGTCTAAAGGAAATACAGGGATAAAGGGTGGAGAAGACTGAAGGAAAGGCCATCCAGAAACTGCCCTACCTGGGGATCCATCCACATGCAGACACCAAACCCAGACACTATTGCAGATGCCAAGAAGTGCTTGCTGACAGGAGCTTGATACAGCTGTCTCCTGAGAGGCTCTGCCGGATCTTGACCAATAGACATGCAGATGCCCCCAGCCACCACTGGACTGAGCACAGGGACCCCAATGGAGGAGTTAGGGGAAGGACTGAAGGAGCTGATGGGGCCTTATCTGGCATCAATGGAAGGGGAGGCACATGGTCCTGTGAAGGCGTGATGGCCCAGTGTAGAGAAATGCTAGGGCAATGAGGCAGGAGTGGGTGTGTGAATGGGGAAGGACCCTCATAGAAGCAGGGGAAGGGGGATGGGATAGGGGTTTTGCAGAGGGAAACCAGGAAAGGGGAAAACATTTGAAATGTGAATAAAGAAAATATCCAATTTAAAAAAAAGAAGACAACATGAAATTTTTTCAAAAAAGACATCATTTGCTAAATGTATTCAGTAAGCTTTGCTTTGGAATTGCTTTGTTTTATAGGAGAGCACAGTCCATCATTACCTACCTGTATTTTCACAGAAACATGTCACAAAACACAGGACAATTCGTTATAGCTGAAAGAAAATAACTTTTAAAAAGACATTGCACAAAAGACAGTAAAACGTGCATGCCTGTGTGTTACTCTCTGTATTATCTGATAATTACCAGAGAGTATTTTCTTCAGTGTTCCCAGATACAGTTAGCTTTAAATAGGCATTAATGGTATATTTTTAAAAAGACAACCGGAATTTTTCTCCAAAAAGATGTCATTTTTCTAAACACATTAAGTAAGGTCTGCTTTGGAATTGCTTTCTTTCTGTAGGAGAACATTACCTGTCATTCTGTTGTATGACATTACCTTCCAGTATTTTCACAGAAACATTTCCTAGAACATAGGAAAATTCATTTTAGCTGAAAGAAAATAACTTTTAAAAAGACACTACAGAAAAGACAGTAAAATGTGCATGCCTGTGTGTTACTCTGTGATAATTACCAGAAGTGTGTTCTCTTTAGTATTCCCAGATACAGCTAGCTTATAATAGGCATTAAACATATGTTTTTAAGCAGAGAACATAACCCAAGCCCTAACACAAACCCTAACCCTAGTTTTAGCCATAACCCTGACCCTAAACCGAACCTATCCCTATACCTAGCACTAGCTCTAACCTAAAACCTAACCCTATCCTATCCCTCTTCCGGTCCTTAGCTCAAGCCCTAACCCTAACACTATTTATAACCATAACCCTGACACTAACCCTAGCCTTATCTGTAGCCCAAGACCTATCCCTATCCCAAGCCCTATCCCTAACCCTAACCTTAACCCTCACCTTAGCCCTAGTCCTAGCCCTATCCCTAGGTCTAAACCTAAACCTAACCCTAACCCAAAACCCTAAACCTAGGCTGAGACATAGCCCTAGCCCTAACCCTAAACTTAACCCTAAATCCCCTAACCCTAACCCTAGCCATAGACCTAGGCCTAGCCATAGCACTATTCCAAACCCTAACCCTGGTGCTGGCCCTGGAACTAGCCCAAAGCCAAACCCTAACCCTAACCCTATCCCTACCCCTATCCTTAGCCCTAGTCCTAACCTAAAACCCAACCCTAACTGTAACCCTAATCTTAACCCTAAGAATAACCCAAAATTTAAGCTAAACCCCTAACACTAGCCCAAGCCCAAGCCCTAGCCCTAACACTAACCATAATCCTAATGTGGAACCGAACCCAAACCCTTACCCTCCCCTTATTCCCTATCACAGCCCTATCCCTAGACCTAACCATAGCCTTAGCCGGTATACTGTGAATGCTTGGGTATTACTCTCTGTGCAAATATCCAGAAGAGTGTTGTGTTTAGTGATCCCTTTAAACATGGTAGGCAGAAAATGTGTGTGTTTAAGAAGACAACAAGAATGTTTCTCACAACAGATGTTATTTTCAAAACACATTCAGTACACTCTGCTTTGGAATTGCTTTATTTAGGGAATGGGAATCCAGTATGTTTTACTTTCCTGTATTTTCACAGAACACAATACATTAATTATAGCTGAAAGAATAGTACTTTAACACAGATGCTACACAAAAGACAGTGCAATGTGCATGCCTGTGTCTTAGTGTTCCTAAGTACAGTTAGCTTTAAACATGTTAGGCAGTAAACACGTTTTTAAGAAAACAATGAGAAAGTGTCTCACAATAGAGGTCCTCCTCAAAATTCATTCAGTAAACTCTACTTTGGAATTGCTGTATTTTCTTATGAAAATACAGTACAGACTTTCCATTCCATCTCAATCATTAGACACAAACCATAACTACACCCATCTTGTTGTGGTAAATATTATTTGGGTATTTCTTACCCCACTTAAATCATAGAGGTACCAAATAAGAGACACAAAAGACTTTGAATTTATAATAAGCATTAAAGCACCAGAATTGGACAGATATCAATTTTCTATGCTATTTTGTCTACTTCCCTTGTTAATAACTGTGAGGTATCACTTGCTATGTTCTGACTTGGCTGCTCATACTCCCAGGACAGCCACAAACTTACAATCCACCTACCCCAGGGCATATTCTTCCTTCTTCCTCTTCTGTTTCCTTCTTGGTCTCTTCCCCAGACACCAAGCCTGGAAACTGAAGCACCAACTATCTTTCTTCTCCTCAGCTTCAGGCTTTAGGCATCTTTATTAAGCATTCATGGAAGGCAGAAAATAAATGGTAGAATTGATGTAATTGTAATCCCCCAAATTATTGTAAAAAGTTGAACAAGGCTTTATGGCCACATGTCCAGAGTCTAGGATCTTGCATTAGAGCACATCAAATATTACTTATACTTTTTCTCTCTGGATGAACATTTTGAACCTAGAAAATAATAGTCCTTTTAGACAGGTCCACATCATGATACCCAGATTTCCTATTTTGGTTGAACTAGTATAACTACAGTAATTTGGTTTAATATAAGTTCAGTATTTTATCCAGATTCTTGATTGCCTAGTGTGCAGACTCAAGAAATGTCTAGTCAAGACATTTATTGATCATCTAAAATTGATTATCTCACAACTCCTTGCTAATATCAATCATTGTCAAAGCAGAGAAGCTTCCACCCTTTTTTCCATCCCTTTTTGTGCTGTGAGTAACCCTGCCTCAATGGTGGTCATAAAACATGATTCTTGCATAGGCCCCTCTTCATTTTAAGACCCAAGAAAAGAGGTTGGAGGAAACTCATTCAGTGTTTTATTTGTGCATTCTATTGACCAGTCAACGACCAGTCTGGAAATTTTGCAAGACACTCTCTCCAGCACTGAGCGGCAAAGAAAGGATTGGGTGCTCAAAGCAATTCTCAATTACATACAAAGAGGCAAGCCTCAGGTATAGGTGACATTCCTGTGACCTGAAATAAATAATCAACAGAACTTGAAAAAAATGGAAAGAAATTCTTAATAACCTGGAATTGTAGGGGAATAAAAACCAACAAGAGATTACAGCAGTGAAGCATTTGAAATCAATAATTGACTTTTTACAAAATAAAAATAGAATGAATTAGGTAGTGTTCCTTCTGTTTCTATTTTGTGTAATAGTTCAAGGAGTATTACTACTAGCTCTTCTTTGAAGGTCTGGTAGAATTCTGCACTAAAATTAACCAAGCCCTTGCCTTTTTTTGGTTGGGAGGTTTTTAATGACTGCTTTGATTCCTTAGCAGTGACAGGACAGTTTAGATAATTTACCTGCTCTTGATTTAACTTTAGTTTGTGGTATCTATCTAGATAATTATTCATTTCATCTAGAATTTTCCAGTTTATAGAAAAGATCTGATTTTTGTAAATTTCCTCAGTTTCTGTTGTTATGTCTCCCTTTTTATGGCTTATTTTTGTTAATTTGGATATTGTCTCTGTGTCCTTTCATTAGTTTCGCAAATGGTTCATCTATCTTGATTTTCTCAAAGAACCAGCTCCTGGTTTTGTTGATTCTCCATATCATTCTGTTTCTAATTGGTTGACTTCTGCCCTGAGTTTGATTATTTCATGCTGTCTACTTCTTTTAGGTGTGTTTGTTTCCTTTTGTTCTAATGCTGTTGTTAATTTGTAACCTCTCCAGTATCTTTATGAGGGCATTTAATGATATGAATTTTTGTCTTACCTCTGCTTTCATTGTGTCTCATAATTTGGGTATGCTGTGCCTTCATTTTCATTGAATTCTAGAAAGTTTTTCATTCCTTTACTTCTTCCCTCAACAAGTAATCTCTGAGTAGAGAGTTGTTCAGTACGTGGCTTTCTGATGTTTTTGTTATGATTGAAGTCTAGCCATAGTCTGTAGTAATTTGAGAGGATACATGAGATGATTTCCATCTTCTTGTATCTGTTGAGGCCTGTTTTGTGACAGATTATGTGATCATTTTTGGAGAAGATACCATGAGGTGCTGAGAAGATTATATATATTTATAACCAGTTCTCACAACAACAACAACAAAAAAACAGGGTTAGGGGTTAGGTTTAGGGGTTAGGGTGAGGCAAGAGAGGGTTAGGTTTTCAGATGAATGTGTGAGATGTCGAGGGCCATTCATCCAAGGCCTTTTATGGCAGAAACCAAGACTGGCCAGGAATTTATCTATTTTCTCAAAAACAAAACAAAAACGCCAGCTTTTGGTTTTGTAGATTCTTTGTATCATTGTTTGTTGATTTTGGCTCTAGTTTGACTCTTTCCTGTCATCTAGTCCTCATAGGTGTATTTGCTTCTTTTCATTCTAGGACTTTCAAGTGTGCTGTTAAGTTGCTAGTGTAGAGTATGGATTTTCCTCTTAGCACACTGTGTCCCATAAGTTTGGGTATGCTGTGTCATCATTTTCATTGAATTACAGGAGGTCTTTAATTTCTTTATTTCTTCTGTTACCAAGTTATCATAGAGAGTTGTTCAGTTTCCATGGGTATGTGACTTTTCTTTTTGTTTTTTTGTTGATATTGAAGTCTAACCTTAGTCTATCTTGATCTGATAGGATGCATGGGATTATTTCAATTTTCTTGTATCTGTTGAGGCTTGTTTTGTAACTGATTATATGGTCAATTTTGCAGAAGGTACCATGGGGTGCTGAAAAGGTATATTCTTTTGTTTTAGGGTGAAATATTCTGTAGATATCTGTTAAATGCATTAGTTTCATAACTTCTTTAGTTTCACTGTGTCTCTGTTTAGTTTCTGTTTCCATGATCTATACATTGGTAAGAGTGAAGTGTTGAAGTCTCCATTATTTTTTGAGATTCAATATGTGCTCTGAACTTTAGTAATGTTTCTTTTGTGAATGAGGGTGCCATTGCATTTGTGGCATAGATGTTCAGAATTAAGACTTTCTCTTGGTGGATTTTTCCTTTGATGAATATGAAGTATCCTTTCCAACCTTGCTTGATAACTTTGGTTGAAAGTTTATTTTATTGGATATTAGAATGAAATTCCCATTTATTTCTTGGGACCATTTGCTAGGAAGCCTTTTTTCCAGCCTTTCACTCTGAGGTAGTGGTTATCTTTGTCATTGAGGTGTGTTTCTTGTATGCAGCAAAATGATGGATCCTGCTTGAGTATCCAGTCTGTTAGCTGATATCTTTTTACTGAGGAATTAAGTCTGTTGATGTTGAAAGATATTAAAGATAGACAATTGTTGATTCCTCTTATGTTTTATGCTATAGGTGACATTATTTGTATGTGATTCTCTCCTTTTGATTTTGTTGTGAGATGATTTTTTGTTTTCTCTTTAGTGTGGGTACCTGCCTTACGTTGGCGTATTCCTTGTAGAATCTTCTGTAGTGCTGGATTTGTAGATAGATATTGTTTAAATTTGGTTTTGCCATGAATATTTTGATTTCTCTAAAATATTCTATAATTGAGAGTTTTGGAGGGTATAGTAGCCTGAGCTCGCATTTGTTTTCTCTTAGGGTCTGCATGACATCTGCTCTGGAACTTCTGGCATTTAGGGTCTCTATTCTGATAGGTCTTCCTTTATATGTTACTTGGTCCTTTTCCCTTACAGCTTTTAATATTCTTTGTTCTGTGCATTTAGTGTTTTGATTATTATGTAACAAGAGAATTTTCTTTTTTGGTTGAATCTATTTGGGGATCTATAGGTTTCTTTTATACTTATGGCTATCACTTTTCTTAGGTTGGAGAAGTTTTCTTCTATGATTTTGTTGAAGATATTTTCTGATCCTTTGAGCTGGGGGTTGGAGGATTGGGACATGCTGGTGGAGACAGCGGGGAGGAGGATTTGGATGAGGAATTCTGGGAGAATGGACCGGGAAGGGGGGGTAACAACTGGACTGTAAAAAAATAAAAGTAATAAAAATAAAAAAGACTGAAAGATCTCCCTCGTTTAATAATAGAATTAACATAATAAAATGACAACAACTAAAAACAATACTCAAATTTAATATAAGCCCCTTTTAAAATTACAACTCAAATTTTTTATACACATTGAAAGGATAATACTCAATTTCATAGAGAAAAACAAAACAAAACAAAACAAAACAAAAAACCCCAGGATATCTAGAACAATCCTGGACAATAAAAAAAATTCCTGGGAATAGGACCATCTTTTATTTTAAGCTGTCTTACATACCTGAACTTACCTTCAAAGACCGGTTCTGGTCAGATTGGATGTCTATATATGTCAAAAGAACGCAAACAGATCGATGTGTATGATGCTGAACTAATCTCAAGTCTATGTGGTAAAAAGATAAACCTCAACACAAAACCAGATACATTGAACCTGATAGAATTAAAAGTGGAGAACAACCTTCAACTTACTGGCACAGGAGACCACTTTCTGAACAGAACACCAAGAGTGCAGGCACTAAGAACACAAATAAGTTAGTCCTCCTATTCTGATCTGAAGGCAGAAGCCATGCTCCACATGCAAATCCTTCTCCTATGACCAGAATGGAAATCTGGCTATGTGACTCAACAGGTAAATGAGTGCTGATACAGCTATCTAATTTAAGAATTTAGTTAGTTTCATTAATAGGACAGCAAGGTCATTGACCTAGGAAGCAAAATTCTGGGATCAAGGCCACCTGAGCCAGCCAAACATAGGACAGTTTGTGTCAGATTCATTTTTCTAAAAAGCTAAAAGTACAGCTGTTCTAGAATTAATATCCCTTCCCAAGTAGAAATCACTCCACAAACTTAAGCAGCTAATTTAAAAAAAAAATCACTTTAATGATAGCATGCATTCAGCTCTGGCTAACAGTCAAAGACCCAACCTAGAAAAAAATTTGCTTTCTACATATGCTGTCAACCTTTTAGTCTCTTTTAGGTTCAGCCCCTATGATATACTTTAGACAATTTGAATAGGGACAGGAGGTTGCAAGTCTACCCACTAAGGCAGATAGAGATTTACAAAGGAAACCTAACTTCTAGATCAGAATGTATGATCTAAAATGTAGATTGAAAACATACATCAAAGCACAGTTCTCACACATATGAAGACAGAGAACACAAATACAGAAAACATCAAGGAAAAGTGATCTAACAGCACTATGATTGGAGATCTCAGATGAGCAGCTATGCTTCTGAAGAGGCTGGCTACAAGGAAGGCCAGAGCTGTGCCTAAACCCAGACCGGAAGGAGTTCATTTTAACTAGCCATGACTGTTCTGTGTTTCAGGGCTAAGTTAGAACTATAGAGAATTCCTTTTTACCTTCATTTTTATTTTATGTGCATGGATGTGTTGCTTGCATTTATCTGTGTGCAGTACCTGTAAGGCCAGAAGGAGCAACAAATCCCTTGGGAATGGAGTTACGGGACATGATTAGCTACCAAGTGGTTTCTGGGAATGAAACTTTTCTTCTCTCTAACAGTATTTTTACTGAAAAGTATTTGACCTTTTAATTAAAGTATATTTTGTTAATTCTTGTCCTCTCTCCATGCCTTCCCTACTTACTTACTTCCAAGTCATTCATTTTAAGTATGTTTTAGAAAGTATGTACAAATACATGAATAAAAGATGCCAAGTGCATTTCTGTTGGTTGTGTGTATATGGTAGAGGGATGAACACTTTGCATTGAATAAGCAATGAGAAAGCTCTCTCAGTTTCAGGCTGATTCTCCCACTTGCAAGACACTTGCTGTGTTTCCACTTTCACGGTGACCATATTCCTCTGGAACCATAAACCAAAGTAAATTCTTTCAGAAGTTTCCTTAGACATTGTATTTTATCATAACAATGTAAAAGGCACTAATACATAGCAATAGAGTTTTACACTTGCAAAATTTGTTTCATGTAACTTAAGAGAAGTGTGAAATCTAAAAAGCTTCCCTTACTGTTGACTTCATGCGGCTTTTGTCCATATGAGTTTGCAAGTGCAAACAAAATACAGGGACAATATAAAATTTGAATTGATTGTTGACCCATGTCACTTTTTTTACAAAAATAATCTTGAGTAACACAATATGTGTTGATTAAGATCTTACCAAATTCTTTGTAGTCACAGACTACTTTTGGAATTCTTGAAGGTTTAAAGGACTACTGTGATATGTAAAGGCTTTAATAGATTGAATACATAATAAAAGAGTTTATTCTTGCTTAAAGATACCACAACATGTAAAACATTAACACATCATCAACGTTTATGGGGTTTCTCTGCATTATAGCTTATTCTCATGACTTTTTCAAAGTCTTTTTCTAAGATTACTGTTACATGCAAAGGCTTTGCCACATTGCTTATTCATAGCATTTCTCTCCAGGATGTGTTGTTCTTTTATGTATTCATAGATAATTGTGTTGTGAAAAGGTTTTATCACATTGATTACATTTGTATGATTTCTCTTCAATATCTGTTTTGCTATGTATTCGAAGATGACTATGATATACAAATGTTGGAAACAATCAAAAGAAACTTGCCCTAAGAACTGCCTTTTTGTTACCAACCTCCATTTAGTCATAAGATGAAACTAAGTTTAAGTCCTAGTCATAGGAGACCTGCGTACAACAATATCTGGCCAGCTTTCATTAATCAAGTTTTGTTTCCCAAAACATAAGAACTGTTCCTAACCATAATTTCTGTTACTCGTGTTTTAATACTCAAAATATAATGCCTATTCCTAACCACAAAAGAACAAATGGCTATAATAGGCTAGGCCATAAAACCTACATTCTATATCAGTTGAGTAACAACAGAAAAAAAAATCATGATTTGGGGGAAAATGTAGCTGTAACTTGGCACAGGACTGTGGTTTTCAGGTTTGGAAGCTATATAACTTTCAGGCTCAGGGTGAGGGAGGGGATTGGTATTGCAGCTAAGCTTCTGAGTATATTTTTTGTGGCCCTGATTGATCAGTAGTAACTTGATTACAATAAATTATTATCATTTGAGTTGTCCTGGTGTTTCACTTGTGTTGGATCTCAGTGGATCCTGTATGAAGGCTTTACCACAATGCTAACATTCATAGAATTTCTCTCCAGTATGAATAGTTTTATAATGATGGAGACTATAGAGGTGTGCAAAGGCTTCATTATACTAAACACATTCATAAGGTTTCTCTTTACAACATTTTCTTTCATGATAATGAAGACTACAGAATTGCACAAAGGCTTGAGCATATTAAATACACTCACAGTGTTTCTGTGTTAGAGTTTCTGCTAAGAGACTTCGTGAACAAGGCAACTCAAAAATAAAAGTAACCATTTAATTGGGGCTGGCTTACAGTTTCACAGGTTTAGTCCATTTTCATCATAGCAGGAAGCATGGCAGACATGCAGGCAGACATGATGTTAGAGAAGAAGCTGAGAGTTCTGCATCTTGATCCAAAGGCAGCCTGGAAGAGACTGTCTTCCAGGGAACTAGTAGGAGGGTACATTCAGCACTGGGTAGAACTTGAAAGCCCAGTACAAAAAGTGATGTACTTCCTCCAACAAGGCCACATCTCCTAATGGTGCCATTCTCTGAGCCAAGCATATTTAAACTATGACATTCCACTACTTGGCCCCCTTATGCTTGTTCAAACATGTGAGTGTATGAGGATCACACTTAAACATAGTAAATGCAAAATACATGAGGTTCAAATTAAAAAGTCCCCATCATCTATAGCAGTGTCAAAAATGTTAAAAGTCCAAAGTTCAAAGTCTCTTCTGAGATTCCTCCAATCATGTAACTGTAATCCCCTATATTTTCAAAAACAAATAGCACATCATATACATTCCAATTCATAGGATATACTTCACCATTCCTAAATGCCATTGTGAGGAAATACTGGGCCAAAAGAAGACCAATAGCCAGCAGGGCAATCTCCAAACTGCATCTCCATGTCTGATGTCAAAGTGTTCTTCAAATCTCCAACTACTTTCTCTTTGTTCACTGCAGCACAATTCTTCCTCTTTGGCTGGTTTTATTCCCTGAAAGCAGTTTTCCTGAACAGATACTCCATAGCTCTGGCATCTCAAAATCTTGGGATCTCCAAGTTAACATCAATATTACAGCTAATTGTTCCAGTATATGGGATCCACATATGATCTTCTGTACTCTTCAAAAAAGACTGGGTCACTTCTCCAGCTCTTCCCAATATAGCACTCTGGGCTCTAATTGACTCCACTCCACTGCTGCTGCTGTTCTTTCTGCTCATCCCATGGAACTGACATCTTCAATATGCTGTGTTCTCCTGCTGAAACTAGGCTTTGCTACTTTCCTCTCATACACTCCCTTTATGGTGCCTCCATGACACATTCATGCCTTAAAACCAGTGCCACATGGGTGATATTTACACATGACAAAGTCCAGCTGTACTACAAGGTACAACCTTGGCTTTCTCTGGAACACAGCTTTTTGTCCTCTCAAAAAACACTCCCTAGAAGTTTTCACCTCAGTGATGGTGGTTTCTTCTTCATCACCGCTAATTTTTTAACTACAGCTAACTAGTATCAATTGTGTCAGTATTCTATTCTTGTCTCTAAAGCCAGAGACAGATGGACAAAGTTGCTGAGTTCTGCTGCTTGCTGGGTCTGGAACCTTCTATTACATTATCACCAGCTTTCTCTTTCTCAACAACTTCACTCCCTAAGCTTGGCTGTTCTGTATCTTACTCAGTAGATTAACCTTGAACTCAGAGATCTGCATGGCTCTGTCTCCTGAATGCTGGAATAAAAGGTGTGTAAGTAACACTTTGTCTATACCTAAGCTTTTCTTTACCTAAACCTTGTTCTGTACCAGGATGACGTGAACCAGAAATCTGCTTGACTCTCATGTCCTGGGATTTAAGGCATGTACTACAGTGCCTGGACCGAAGCATTTCCTTTTAGATCTTAAATTGAAAACCAGAATACTAATCACAATCCATCACTTGTCAATCTGACACATACTTGTATCTCCTTATGTCCACATGAAAACAGCAACCAGGAAATAATAATGCCTAACATGATAACAGTTCTCCCTCATACAACTGCAAATCCATAAGTTTAGCTAGATGGATCCTATCCATCTTGAATCTTGCCCTTACGTCACCATTCCTTTAATACCATTTAATATCCTTGATCAGAGGATTTAGCATCATTCAACTTCCTGGTGAGCCTTTTCTCTTTGAACCTTACATCTTATATTTTTCCTTTCTAAGATTATTATGCTTGATCAAAACAATTATCATGAGAGTAAAAACAGGTCAAAGGCTATTCTGGCTTTTTTGAGATTTCCTTTGTCAATACAATTAATATAAACCTCTTTACCTTAGCCTCAAGGACACACTTTAGACAAGGGCAAAAAGTAGCAATATTCTTCAGCAAACCATAAAAACTATATACAGTTTAAATCACCCTCATACATATGTGTTCTATATTCCTTCTAGGATAGCCCATTAAGTTCCACTTGATGCATGTTCAAATCCAAAATCTAAAAATCCACATTGCTCCAAACAAAAACATGGTCAGGCCTATCATAGCAATGACTTCTATCTTAGAATTTCCATTCCTGAGACACTGTGACCAATGCAACTCCAATAATGGTCCAGGCTTACAGTTTCAAACGATAAGTCCATTACCATCTTAGCGGAAGCACATCATCATGCAGGCAAGCATAATGCTGGAGAAGGAGCTGAGAGTTATGCGTCTTCATGAGAAGGCATCCAGGAAGAGACTGTCTTTCAGCCAAGGAGTAGGAGGGGCTGTTTTGTACTGGCCGGAGCTCCAAAGACCACCACCATAGTAATTCACTTTCTTCAAAACAGTAACATCTACTCCAACAAAGCCAAACATCCTAATATTGCTACTTCTTAGGGCCAAGCATATTCAAATCACCAGTTTATTTCTATTATGAATTTATTTCATGTATCTGGACACACAGAGACTTTAACACGTTGATTACTTTCAGGTTTCTCTCTAGTATGTGTTCATTTACGTATTCAGAGACTACTGTGACATGTAAAGAATTTTCCAACTTGAGTACATTCACAAGATTTCTGTCCAGTTTGTGTTCTTTTATGTCTTTGGAGATTACAGTGATATGCACAGGCTTTTCCACATTCATTACATTCATTAGGGTTCTCTAAAGTATGTGTTCCTTTAAGTAGCTGGAGAGTACAGTGACATGCAAAGACTTTACCATATTCATTACAATCATAGGGCTTCTCTCCACTATGTGCTCATTAATGTATTTGGAGAAGACCATGATATACAAAGGCTTTATCACATTGGTTACATTCATAAGGTTTCCCTCCTGCATGTTTTCTTTTGTGGATTTGAAGATGACTGTGTCCTGGAAAGGGTTTACCTCATTCATGCAGTTTCTCTATAGTATGTGTTCTTTTATGTATGTGGAGATCTTTGTGACATGCCAGGAATTAATACACTGATTACATTCATAGAGTTACTCTCTTGAATGTGTTCTATTATGTAGTTGCAGATGATAGTAAATTGCCAAAGTTTTACCACAGTGATTACATTAATAGGGGTTCTCTCCATTGTGATTTCTTTTGTGTATCTGTAGAGAACTATGACATGCAAAGGCTTTATCACATTGATAACATTCATGCAATTTCTCTCTTGTATGTGATCTTTTATGTCCTTGCACAGAACTGTGACTTCCAAATGTGTTACAACATTGATTACATTCGTAAAGGTTCTCTCAACTATGTGTTTTTTATATCTTAGGAGATGAATGGATATTGCAAAGGCTATAACACATAGATTACATTCATAAAAGTTTCTCTCCAGTATGTCATCTTTTATGTCATTGCAGAAGACTGTGACTTGCAAATGCTTTACTACACTGAATCCATTCATAAGGTTTCTCTACTGTATGCATTCTTTTATAATATTGGAGACTACAAAATTGTGAAAAGTCTGTACCACACTAAGTACATTCATGAGGTTTCTTTCCAGTATGGGATCTTTTAAGTTTTGGAGACTAGTGGACATGCAAAGGGTTTAGCACATTGATTACATTCATAAAGTTTCTCTCCAGTATGTGTTCTTTTATGACACTGGAGATTACTGGGCTTTATCATATTGATTACATTCATAAGGTGTCTCTCCACTATGGGTTCTTTTATAATATTGGAGATCATTGGGTCTTGCAAAGGCTTTACCACATTGACTACATTAATAAGGTTTCTCTCCAGTATGTATTCTTTTATGATACTGGAGATTACTGAGTCTTGCAAAGGCTTTGCCACACTGATTACATTCATAAGGTTTCTCTCCAGTATGTATTCTTTTATGTCTTTGGAGCTGACTGAATGTTGCAAAGACTTTACCACATTGATTACTTTCATAAGGTTTCTCTCCACTGTGTTCTTTTGTGATATTGGAGATGACTGGGTATTGTAAAGGCTTTACCACATTGATTACATTCATAGGGTTTCTCTCCAGTATGTTTTCTTTTGTGTCTTTGGAGCTGACTGGATGTTGCAAAGGCTTTACCACATTGATTACATTTATAAGATTTCTCTCTAATATGTATTCTTTTATGTTTTTGAAGACAACTGGGTCTTGCAATGGCTTTATCACATTGATTACATTCATAGGGTTTCTCTCCACTTTGACTTCTTACATGCCTGCAATGATAATCGGCACATGTGATAGCTTCACCACATTCATTACTCTGATGAATTGTTTTATTAATATGAATTAATTTTACAGTTTGATCAATAATAAAGAAGAATCATATCTTAAGCTTTTATCACTTTGTATGTTCATGGTGTTCTCCCTCACTAGGGGTTGTTTTGCCTCTTTGAAAATACCTGTCATGGTAAGAGCATTTATTCCATGGCTCATATTTATAACATCCATTTTCAATATGAGATTTCTATATGATGGATTTCACGTATCTGAAGAAAAATGGAACAATTCAGAGCTTTAAAACACTGATTGCATTCATAAATTTTCCTGTAGTATGAATCATACTACATTAGCACTGTGAACCAGGACAAACAGAAGAATGTCTAAACTTCTAGTACCCACAGGGATTTTCTCAAGTGTGACTTTGGGGATGTTCCCAGTAAAGTCAGAAAACCTATGAATTGGGCTGGAGAGATGACTCAGCAGTTAAGAGCACTGACTGCTCTGCCAGAGGTTCTGAGTTCAATTCCCAGCAAACATATGGCTCACAACCATTTGTAATGAGATCCGATGCATTGTTCTAATATGTTTCTGAAGAAAGCCACAGTGTACTCATATAAATAAAAAAAGAAAGGAAGAAAGAAAATCAATGAATTGCAACCTTCTATCATATTCAGAAAGTCTACCATAGGCAGAATACTACATATCTTCTCATTGTTCTGGAATAGAAAGAGATACATTGCTTCTTTTAGTATCCCTATACTCACATGGTTTAATCCATTCTGACACTTGAAATACCCATTAGAAGAAGAACAAATGAAAGGTTTCCACATTGCATTCACACCATTTGACTTTTTTTCCTTGTAGACATTCTGTATATGGATTAAGGTTTTTCCATGACAACATTTTGATCTCTCTTAAACTGACCTCTCAGCAATGGCACTAAAAGAATGAGTATCACCAACTTTACCCTGGACTATTTGCTTATTAGAAGGTTTTAGATACATATTTATTACTACTCAATGTGCAACATCTAAATATTACAAGACTATACAGATGGGTAGTTCAACAACATAATGGAGCTACAAATCAAATAAAGGTATCTCTTAAGGCACTGTTTCGTTGTCATATTTCTTAGAGGAATGACTTGCAAACATAAATCAGATAACAGACACTGAGGTACATGGTTTTATGAGAATATTATCAACATAGCTACAGGTTAAGGACTGATATTTTATACTGCTGCTTTTATTTAGAGCTTCCAGAACATATTAAAATTTCCTCTGAGCCATATTTGTACCAGCTTGCACATGAAAATTACCCATCATGATTTCTAGAGTTTTGACATTGTTCTTCAATGTGATGGTCATCCCAACTGTTACCTAAAACACAGTACCAGAAAATGAATGATATGGTATTGGAAATTAGGCAAACTTCAAGTTACTGTGAATTTTAACAGTACTGAACCTGATTTATTCAACTCAATCTTCCTTGTTCTCAATTGAAATAACAGAGGATCATCAATAACCAAGAAGCATTTGTTCCTTTATTTTGAAAAGCAGAAGAAAATACAGTCTTACCTATAGCAGTGAGGTTCTGGTAGGTCTCAAGCATCACATCTTTGTAGAGATTCTTCTGGGAAGGATCCAGCAAATTCCACTCTTCTGCAGTGAAGTCTACATGCACATCATCATGAGTCACTGCATCCTAAAACATCCCATACATGTGTACAACAGAAAGCATGATCCTGACATCACTCTAAAGTAAATGTATGTTTCTTAGACAATATAATAATATAATTCTGGTGCTTCCTCCACTTATTTCCTGACACAGAAGTTATAATCTAATCATTCTGTCATTTTAGAATGAAATTGAATTATAAAGTTCACCTGTGTTGATTCTGAACCTTTTGAATAAGTTGTAGCTTTGCAAGAGAAATGACAATTGAGGGGAGAAGCAGGGGAAACAGATCAACAGTACTGAGCACACATTTGAAAAATTGTATGAACAATTACTAACTAAAAAAAATGATGAGCAAGCTGGATGTATTTGCTCATGTCTTTAATCACAGAAGATACAGGCAGGTATATTTCATTAAGCTGGATGCCAGCATGGTCTATGTAATGTATTCCAGGACGACAAAAGCTACATATTAAGACCTTCACTTTGCTGTAAAAATAAACAAGAAAACAAAAATGATAGAGAACTTACAGTTCTTTACTGAAGTTCCTACAAAGAATTATACATTCATTGCAGTTCTGTATTCATCTTGCAAAAACATGAAGTGAACCAGTTTAAACAGCAATATTAATAAAATTTTACTAAAAGGTAATGCATGTTTAAAGTTACAAATGGACAGATGAAAATGCTAGTAAACAAATGGACAGATGAAAATACTAGTAATTTATATATATTGATAAGTAACGTAGGACAGGAGAGATAGCTCAGCAGTGGAAAGCTCTTGCTGGTCTTCCACACATGGTGGTCAATTTCTAGCATGTACATGGGGATCAACAACTCCCCATTACTTCAAGATCAGGAGTTCTGAGGCCACCTTCTGACAACAGTAAAGAGGAGGCACACATGATATTCATATTCATGCACACAGGCAAAATACTCATATTTATTCAAAAATTTTAGAACAAACACAAGAGTTAGGCAGAAGATCATACACCTGGAATCCAATGACTTTCAAGCCTCAGATAGTATTGCTATCATGAATATATGACATCCTGAGAAATAGAATATAACCTATATATTTGGTCAAATTTCAAAATTAAAGATGTGGCTGAAGAGCTGCACAAAAGAATATGCTTATTGTACAAAAACATGTCAGATGGCTTATGTGGTTTCTATACCTACTATCAGCACAGAAAGGGCTTCACAGAGAAATTTTGTCTTGAAAAAGAAAAACAAAAAGAATAAAGTTAAAATTATAAAACCACCAGGCTTGCAAAATAGCTTAGCATTGAATAGCAAATGTTTATACTGTATCTTATGTGATTTAGGGACAGAGATCAAATGGTGAACGTATGCAAGCATGAGAAGAAAGCTGAAGGATCAGTTTCAACCACAACACAGTAGACAGAACAAAATTTATCCTGTCTAAAAGAAAAGGAGGTGTAAACATGGAACAGAGACTGAGGGAATTGCCAATGAAAACCCGACCAACTAGAGAACTATCCCATGGGCAACCACCGATCCATGACATTATTAGGGATACTCTGTTATGCTCTCACACAGGAGCCTTGCATAATTGTCCATTGAAAAGCTCAACCTAGCAGCTGACTTGAAATATGCAGAGAACCACAGTCAAACATTGAATCATCCTTGGGGATTCTTATGAAGAGTTGTGGGAATAGTTGAAGGCCCTGATGAGGATAGGAACTCCTCCACAGAAAGACCAACAGACTCAACTAACCTGGACCCTTGGGGACACACAGAGACTGAGCCACCAACCAAATAGCATACACAGGCTAGACTAAGGCCCCTGGCACATAAGGAGCAGATGTGCAGCTCAGTCTTCATCAGGGCCCTCCAACAACTGTAGCAGGGGCTGTCCTTAAAGCTGCTGCCTATCTTTGGAATCTGTTCCCTTAACTGGGCTGCCATGTCTGGCCTCAGTGAGAAAGGATGTACTTAACCAGGCAGAGACTTGATGCACCATGGTGCAGGAATACCCAGGGGGCCAATATACTCTCAAAGGATAAACAGAATAGATTAGGAGGAGGGACTCTGTGAGGGCAGGGGACCTAGAGTGGGGACAGTGATCAAGGTGATAATGAATATATAAGTAATTAGAGAATCAAAAAGAACAAAAGAAAGGAAGGAAGGAAAGAAGAACGGAAGGAAGAAAATTTATTGAGTTTATATACACTACCATCTCTCCCAAAAGGAATCTGGAAAGGCTCCTCCTACAAGAGCTTCCACAAGCTACACAAAGAAAGCCAGACAGGACAGACAAGTGTTCAAAGACATCATCCTCTCTAGAAGCTTTTTGTTTCAATCAACTGCATTCTGACCCTGGGCTCTACAGGCTCATGTTCATTCTGTAATGAAAATGCATTTAGTCAAACTTCAGTGATCCTAATAGTCTGTAGAAGCTTCCACACTGTTCAAATGTCTAAAGTCTCTTCTGACACTCAAGGCAATATCTTGAAAACCACATCTTGTAAAGCCAGAAAGCAAGTTATATCTTTTTAATATACAATGGCACAGAATACACCTTCCCATTCCAATAGATAGAATGTGCACATAGGGAGAGAATGTTGGACATAGGCAAGAAACACAGCAGGGCAAACACCAAATATTATAGCTTTGTCTCAGACACATTGGACTTCGCTTTCTAAAGGCTTAGAAGGCCCCATTCCTGTAACTTCTCATACATCTCTCAGTTTGGGTACTTCCTCTTCCTGTATGCATATCTCCATGGCAAGTTTCTCAATGCCTTAGGTATCTCAACAAGTTGTAGCTGCAAAATACAACTCAAGCATCATTTTCACAACTTCAATGCACTGAATTTTCATAGAATCTTCACTGGGGTTTGACTCTGCCAAAAGATGGCTGGAATGGTGCTAAACTGAAAGCATAGAGGAAAAATCCATGACCATTAATTTTCCATCTTTCAATTTCAAGAAGCAGCACAATATACATGATCCTGTCAAGTTTGGCTTCTAAGTTGATGGACCCTGCCTCACTTGGACCACAGTTGAAGCAGATTTTATTTAAAGTTCCTTCCTGGGACTAGGAAATACTTTGTCTTCTCCTTCTGTTACTTTAAGACTCAGCAGGAGGAAGTGTTATACTTCTAGTACCTTCTTAGGCATATATCCACAAGGGCATGTGCTCCACTAAGTTCATAGCTGTTTTATTTATAACAGCTTAACACTGGAAAAAATCCAGATGTCCCTGAACTGAAATACGGATACAGAAAATGTGGTTCATTTACAAAATAGTATACTATTGAGATATTAAAAACAAGGACATCATGAATTATGCAAGCAAATGGATACAACTAGAAACTATCATCCTGAGTAAGGCAACCCAGACCCAAAAGGACATGTATGTATGTATTCACTTACAAGTGAATAGTAACTGTAAAGTATAGGATATCCACACTACATACACTATATAGACCCAAAGAAGCTAAACAAGAAGGAAGGTCCAAATGAGCATGGTTGAATCTCACTTAGAAGGGGGAATAAACCAGTCACAGAAGGCAGATGGAAGAGAGAACTGGATGGGACAGTGGATGAGTAAGAGGAAGGGGGAGCAGTCAGGTTCAGGTGTGGTGAGAGACAAGGAAGGGAGGGGCAGAAGACCAGAAAAATGAATCAAAATCTGCAGTTGGCAAGGGTGGAAGCGTGGGGGCATCTTAAAATGTGCCCGGGGACCACGAATGGGAGGGCACCAAGGAAGCTCTGAGGGTAATCTTAGCAGAGATGCATAACAATGAAATATGGAACCTGAACAGGCCACATCCTGCAATATAGAGTTAAGTACACCAACCAAACCAAAAACCTTTCCACTCCAAATTTGTCCTGTCTATAAGAAATGCAGGCACAAAGATGGAGCAGAGACTGAGGGAATGGCCAAACTATACCCTGCCCATCTTCAGACTCACCCCATGGGCAAGCTCCAAACACTGACATTACTGAGGATACTTTGTTATACTTGCAGACAGTAGTTTAGCATAATTGTCCTCTGAGAGTCTCCATCCAGCACCTGACTGAAACAGATGCAGAGACCCACAGCCTAACATTGGACAGGGCTCAGAGAGTCTTTTGGAAGACTTCAGGAAATGATCCAGGACCTCTGAAGGAATAGGAAGTGCATAAGAAGACCATCAGAGTTAACTATCCTGGACCCTAGGAGACTCTCAGAGACTGAGTCACCTACCAAAGAGTATACACAGGATGGACAGAGGTCCCCAGCATATATGTACTACATGCGCAACTCAGTCTTCTTGTGGGTCCCCCAACAACTGGAGCAGGAGATATCCCTCAAGGTGTTGCCTGTCTGTGCAAACTCTTCCCCTAACTTGGCTACCTTGCCTGACCACAGTAGGAGAGCATGTGCCTAACCCTGTAGATGCTTTTAATATTCCCCCTACTCAATATCTCAAGACATAAAGTAGAGTAAGAAAGATTTTTGGCCAAAATATCATACAAATGACCTCCAGGTAAATTTTTCATAGAGTCTATATTACACAGAAATAACTATACCCTTGACTTTCTCTATCTGCATTACTGTCAACACTCCAATCTTCCAGATCCTATGGGAGAAGCAAATTGCCCCACAGACCTGGTAATGCCTGCCCTCAAAGGACAAGTCTGCTGGTCCAAGGAAGATATACTAACTTTATTGGAATGGATGAAATTTTCATGTACACCTTTCTCTGACTTTTGTCATCTCAATTTCTGATATTTTCCACATTCCTCCAAAAGAGATCATCCTCAGGTTTGGTCCAGTAGCAAAATCACTTTTTGAATACAACTTTTTTGTTCTAACTTACCACTCTACTGCTGCCATTGAATCTTCTGAGCAAAAGCATCTTAGGAAATAAATGGTGGTCTTCCATCTGTCAGATAACAGTCAATTATTTTGGAAACTTAGGATAGAAAGTGAAGCTAGAAAATGAAGGCAAAAAGGATGGGCAGAAACTGTTTTCTTGTTTGTCCTCTTCCTTGGTCACTGTCCCATGCTCAGCTAGCTCTCTCATCCAGCCCAGGTCCACTTGCTTAGTGATATTGCCACACTTAGTGGTAGAGCCTTTCCATCATTACTATCTCTCACAGACACAGCACCCAGCCATTCTGATGAGGGTGCACTCTCAACTGAGGCTCCTTCAGATGACTGTAGCTCTAAAATCTTGAGAACTAAAGACAATTATGATGCTGAGACAATGATAAATGAGTAAAGTTGTAAAAACACAAAACCTATGATCCAACCATATCAATTACAGGAGCCCCTGCCACCACATGAGGGAGGTTGAGTTGTGACTGAGCCAGGACAAAATAGGGAAGGCACCTGGCTCAGAGCAGGGAAGGATACACTGGAATGGGAAGCTCAGAGGCTGTGCTGGCCTTGGGTGAGAAGTCTTTAACCCTGGGTTTCTGTGCCAGTGCGACCAAAGTGGTGGCTACAACAGCTGGAAGGTGGACAGAGAAGCACATTGCCCCATAGACCTGGAAATGACCGCTCCAAAGAACAAGACTGCTGGGCCAAGGTAGATATGCTAAATTTGTTTAACCCTTCTATCTTATGACAGCTCCAAGTTCAAAACTACAAAGTTACATATGGACTGGGAAGAGGGTGGCTCAGGAGAGGGAAAATGAGGTCTTTGTCTTTTCCACCCTATAAAACAGGGTAGGAAGAGTCTGAGGGTTTAGCAGCAGCCTGATTTTGACATGAATGCTGTCTCGAAGAGCTCTCTGGTATGAGCAATATAGTGTGTCTAGGTACTCTTGGTAAGCAGGATTAAACCCAAGGTGAGGGGTAAGTAACTAAATCAATTGGGGTGGAAAGTGTCATTTCCTCTCTCAGTCACAGAATAATAAAGTGCCACACACAAAACAGACAGCCACAAGGGGGTGGTAAAGGCTACTCAGCAGATCCCTCCACTTAGATATAGGAGAAAATGAAGACAGGATGGCAAGTGTGAGTCATGTATTAGGGTTTCAAGTCTGCTCTAACCTTCTCAGAAATTAAGACCAGAGGCACACCGTACCCTATTACCAGGCTCTGGAACATCTTCCAAGCCCATTGTGGGTATGACTCTCCAGGATATCTAACATATCACTTTAGTTATCTCCCTCCACAAATAATCAAGAAAACAAAACAAAACAAAAACCAAGGCACACAGACACAAATCTGACAGACAAGCCACTGACACAAAGAACAGCAACAACACATCTTAATAGCTGGCCTTTCAACCCTTCAGTTGGGAGTCCTGAGGGTTTTGAGGTTCCAGTCAATGCACCAAGACGTTATGCCCAAATGACAGAGACTTCAAATACCAACAAAGAACCTATTGCAATGCAAACACACAGAGGACTTTATTATGAGCTCAGTAACAAGGACTCTCAACAATCAGCCTCACATTGGGTCCAAACTGAAAGACCAAGTCTAGGGATGCTGGATATTTATTGTAGTTACAGCAGATTGGGGGATTTCCATACAAGTCAGCAACTTAATATTTTAAAAACTGTATGTCTGAAATAATCTGCAAGAATAAAACAAGGGGGCAAAACCATCTGACAACCATGATAGGTAGGCTAACTTTTTTTTCTGTATGGTGTATTAATTAGTTATCTATATGTAGCTTGACCCTACTGTTGTACCTTGACTGGCTGTTGATTAAGGCAGTTTTTTCATAGGAAGTTTGCTCAAGTGGACTTTGTGCACTCTCAAAAACAGAATTGGTTGGCTTTACCAACTTATCTTTGTGCCTGAGCCCCTTATTATTGGGAGATACCCCTGTTCAACCACAAGTCATGCCTGCCAGTAGAATAAGTACTCTTTCCAAAGACCTACCTCACTATCTGTTACTGAAGACTCTAATATCAGTTGTCCTTCCCACTGGAACAGAATACCAGTGTAAGTAAACTCTCTCCCTGTGCATGCCTCAATTAGACAACAAAAGTAAATCAAAAGGATACAAATAGGAAGGGAAGAAGTCAAAATATCACTATTTGCAGATGATATGATAGTATACTTAAATGACCCCAAAACTTCCACGGAGAACTCCTAAACCTGATAAACAACTTCAGCAAAGTGGCTGGATATAAAATTAATGCAAACAAATCAGTAGCCTTCCTCTATTCAAAAGATAAACAGGATGAGAAAGAAATTAGGGAAATGACATCCTCACAATAGTCACAAATAATATAAAATACCTTGGTGTGAATCTAACCAAGCAAGCGACAGATCTGTATGACAAGAACTTCAAGTCTCTGAAGAAAGAAATTGAAGAAGATCTCAGAAGATGGAAAGATCTCCCATGCTCACGGATTGGTAGGATTAATATAGTAAAAATGGCCATCTTGCCAAAAGCAATCTATAGATTCAATGCAATCCCATCAAAATTCCAACTCAATTCTTCATAGAGATATTAAGAGCAATCCTCAAATTCATTTGGAATAACAAAAAACCCAGGAGAGCAAAAACTATTCTCAACAATAAAGAACATCTGGGGGAATCACCATCCCTGACATCAAGCTGTACTACAGAGCAATAGTGATAAAAACTGCATGGTATTGGTACAGAGACAGGCAGGATGATCACTGGAATAGAATTGAAGACCCACAAATGAACTCACACACCTATGGTCACTTGATCTTTGACAAAGGAGCTAAAACTGTCCAGTGGAAAAAGGACAGCATTTTCAACAAATGGTGCTGGTTCAATTGGAGGTCAGCATGTAGAAGAATGCAAATTGATCCATTCTTATCTCCTTGTACAAAGCTCAAGTCCAAGTGCATCAAGAACCTCTATATAAAACTAGATACACTGAAACTAACAGAAGAGAAAGTGGGGTATAGCCTTGAATACTTGGGTACACGGGAAAAGTTCCTGAACAGAACACCAATGGCTTACGTTCTACGATCAAGAATCAACAAATGAGACCTCATAAAATTGCAAAGCTTCTGAAGGCAAAGGATACTGTCAATAGGACAAAACGGCAACCAACAGATTGGGAAAAGATCTTTACCAATCCTACATCTGATAGAGGGCTAATATCCAATATATACAAAGAACTCAAGAAATTAGACTCCAGACAACCAAATAACCCTATTAAAAATGGGGTACAGAGCTAAACAAAGAATTCTCAACTGAGGAAACTCGAATGGCCGAGAAGCACCTAAAGAAATATTCAACATCCTTAGTCATTGGGGAAATGCAAATCAACACAACCCTAAGATTACACCTCCCACCAGTCAGAGTGGCTAAGATCAAAAACTCAGGTGATAGCAGATGCTGGCAAGGATGTGGAGAAAGAGGAACACTCCTCCATTGTTGGTGGGATTGCAAGCTGATACAACCACTCTGGAAATCAGTCTGGCAAAATTGGACATAGCATTACCTGAGGATCCAGCTATACTACTCCTGGGCATATAACCAGAAGATGCTTCAACTTATAACAAGGACCCGTGCTCCATTATGTTCATAGCAGCCTTATTTGTAATAGCCAGAAGCTGGAAAGAACCCAGATGTCCTTCAACAGTGGAATGGATACAGAAAATGTGGTACATTCACATAATGGAGTATTGCTCAGCTATTAAAAACAATGAATTTGAGAAATTTTTAGGCAAAATGGATAGAACTAGAAAATATCATCCTGAGTGAGGTAACCCAATCACAAAAGAACACACATGGTTTGCACTTACTAGTAAGTGGATATTAAACCAAAAGCTTGCAGTACCCAAGATACAACTCACAGACCACATGAAGCTCATGAAGAACAAAGACCAAAGTGTGGGTGTTTCAGTCCTTCTTAGAAGGAGTAACATATGGAGACAAAGTATGGGACAAAAACTAAAGGGGGGCTGTCCAGAGACTACCCCGCCTAGGTATCCATCCCATGTGCAGTCACCAAAGGCAGACACTGATGTGGATGCCAGGAAGTGCATGCTGACAGGAGCCTGATATAGCTGTCTCCTTAGAGGCTCTGCCAGAGACTGACCTATACAGAGGCAGATGCTCATAGCTAACCATTGAACTGATCAAGGGGTTCCCAATGGAGGAGTTAGAGAGAAGACTGAAGGCACAGAAGGGGTTTGCAGCCCCATGAGGAGAGCAACAATACCAACCAACCAGAGCCTCCCAGGGTCTAAATCACCAGGCTGGGAGCACTTAGGGAGGGACCCATGGCTCCAGCTGTATATGTAAGGGAGAATGGCCTTGTCAGGCATAGGTGGGAGAGGAGGTCCTTGATCCTGTGAAAGCTGGATGCTTCATTGTGGGGGAATTTGAGAGCAGGAGGTGGGAGTGGGTGGGTGGGTGGGGACACACCCTCATAGTAGCAGGAGGAGGAGAGATGGGATGGGAGGTCTTGGAGAGGGGGAATGGGGAAAGGGGATAACATTTGAAATGTAAATAAATAAAATATCCAATTAAATAAATAAATAAATAAAAAACTGCAACAGAAAAAAATTAACAAAAAGTAAAACAAAAACAAGTAACATATGAAACCTGGCCTATCATATTTATAACTGTCTTCTCAATGTATAGTATAAAAGACGAAAGGGATTGGATACATGTGTTCCAGACTCAAAGAAACCACCATGTTTCTACAAGAAAGTAACTGGTCTAAATATTTTGGGCAGATTCAGGATCAGTCATCATAGTGAAGTTACTCAGAGGTCACTGCCTGATCTAGCATGTGAGGAGTAACACAAAGAACTTCACAGGTGGTCACATCTGGCTGACATTTCCTATCCAGGCCCAGAGAGGACCCACCACCCCAGCTCCTACTGCTCAGCCACCAGCCCCTACCCATTGTGGGCAGTGATCCTGTGCTCACCATGTCTCAATTTCAGAGCTTCCCTGAGGTCCCCTCACAACACCCAACAGCTGAGCTCAGAGCAGGAGAACCGTCCAAAGCTTTACAGACACAGAAACTTGCAACAAGGCATCCAGAAGCTCCCGCCTCTTAGTTTGACTGGCAAGTCCGCCTGGAGTCCTTCATTGACAGGTGAGTATTCCTCAAGATTAAAGTGTGTTTCTGGTACAGTGCCAGCCCTTTTCCAGATCTCGGGAGTGGTTTGCACTCCATTAGCATTTGTGTCTGTCTTCCAAGAGGAATCTCATGTTAAAAAGAGGCGCAATGGTGCATTCTCATTCAGGTGGCCTTCTGAAAGCCCTCTTTACAAGACTACTTCTTGCTTTAACTGCCATACAGTTCAAAATACGAAGACTTTAAAAAAAAAAACCTCTTGAATAATTGCTTAAGAGAACTTTTAGTGTTAAATTCTAAAGGGCATAGTCTTGAAATGAAAGAAACTAAATATTCAGTTATTCATTTGGAGTTCCCCTCCTCCCCAATTTAGATCTACCTAATGCAAGATTCCTTCCCCCACACTCCCCTCACACACTTCATAAAGCTGTTTCACCTTGGTTCATGTAGCTAAAACCCACTTTCAGAAGTAGATTTGAAAATCATACTTCTTGAAACATAGAACACCTAATTTAAGATCTAGGCATTTTTAGTCTGTTATAGAAGTTTCACTTGTTGTGACTGTCTGCTGCTATGTTCCAGACTCTGGAAAACGTCCGTGACCCAGAGACCCTTTCTTCACAGTTGGGATTTGTAGTTTGGCATTTGTTAACCAGCTGTCTGGTTTGGGCGTACAGTCATCTGACAAATGGAACTGTAATTTTCATTCAAAGAGGCTAAAAGAGAAGTGGTGTTGCAGGAAAAAGGTTACCCGTTCTTTGTCTTTTGTTTTGAAATGAGCCAGGGTCTCACCCTGTAGTTCAGAATAGTTAACAGGAATTCTGCCTCAGTGTCCTGGGTGCTGGGATTACATGCATGTACCACCCTTCCCAGCTTCAACACCATTTTTAAAGGGTAATGGATAATGTGTTTGAAAAAAAGCCACAGAGCGAATAAGGGGAACTTGGGAGCCCAACTTGTTCATTGCGGCTTTCTTCAGGAGGAAGAAATGCAGATGAACTATTTTCCGATAGCTCCGCATTCAGGGGCTTCCCACGACCACATACCTACCCTCGGGCGTCCCTACGCTCCACTACACCGGCCCGCGCCTCACCGAAGCTGCACCCACACCCGGGACCCAACGCGGCCGCGCTCCCGCAGGCCCGCCCCCGGCCCGCCCCCAGCCGCCCGGCACCCAATCCCAGCGCCACGCACGTGACGAGCGCTGCCTGCGATGACCTCATCCCTGGTGTGGGATGACGTCAAATTCAAGATGGATGGAATCACAGCGGCAGTGGAGGCTGCGGGTTGCGCGAGCCGAGTGTGAGCGGAAAGGGGCTTGGCGCCTGCCCTGGGGCTGAAGAGCGGTGAGTAACCGTCACGCTCCGCGCCCTAGGAGGACGTCGGGCCCTGTCGGAGACTACATCCACTCCGCAAAACGCGGCCTTTCCTGACGTAACTCTGAGGTGATTTCTCTCCTTTTTTTCCTCCACCAGTGGGTTGCGGGCGTCGGCCCTTTTACGCGTGCGCGGGGCCTTGGTCCTCACCGAGCATGCCCAGACTCCCACGTAGCCAAGTGTGTCCTTGCACTGCGCATGCTTTGTGCCCGCATTTGGCCTCGCCCTCACTCCTACGCATGCTCAGCCTCCAGGCCGCTGAACTACTCATCCTGGTCCGGGCGGCCCGAGTAGCCGCGGTGTGGGTCTGGGACGCTGACCACAACAGAGCCGTTGAGACGCGGCTGCGGGCTAGGGCGCGCTCTCTGGGTCGGGCGGCGCGCGCTTGCGCGGGGCCGGGAAACTGGCGGGCGGTGGCAGCACCCACACCTGCCGCGGCTGGAAC
This sequence comes from Mastomys natalensis, assembly GCA_021653895.1. Taxonomy (NCBI): domain Eukaryota; kingdom Metazoa; phylum Chordata; class Mammalia; order Rodentia; family Muridae; genus Mastomys; species Mastomys natalensis. Next base: position 74,256 of record JAJTUV010001682.1, read on the forward strand.
GTGACAGCCTGGCAGCCAGCACCTCCGCGGCCATCTCCTTAGCCCATGCAAACCCTATCGTACCCCTCACCCCTACCCTCAGGCCCGAGGCTTTTCTTAAGAGAAAGACCCTCCTCTGGGGACATAGCACGGAAGACCTCCCTGCAGCTCACATCTTGGCCGGGTCTCCCCATCTCCCAGGCTTGGTTATTTGGAGCACCTTTGAGTGCCCCTCTGCAGAGACTGCACCTTGTAGTCAAAGAACCATGCACATGTGTGTCCCTGAGGCTCTGGGTTCTGGAGAACCGCACACTGCAGGACGTGTACAGAGAGCCTTAAACAGGTACTCCCTAAGGTTGTCCTACACAGGGCCGGTGTTGGGGGACACTGAGTAGCCCTTTGAAGCTTGGAATTTTTGTGTGATGCATGAACTCCAATCGATCTACATCTTTGGACATCTGTGTTACAGCATAGTCTGGTGATTGTTCATCAGTATGACCCTGAGTCATAAGTTCCTGGGTTTGTTTCATGGTCCTCCCACCTTGTTTCAGAGGGCGAAAGTAGGTTAATCCATGTTAGTGTTTCCACTGAAAACCCTCCTCCACTTGTGGTGATTAATCATTACCCTCAACCTTACCCCTAAATATTGACGTTAAAGTAGAAATTTGGCTTACTTAAAAATGATTCTTTAATTTAACCTATGCACTTAACAGCATAGTGTGTTTTAGGAAATAGAAATTGTCAATAGAAACTCTCCCTTGAGGGATTGATGTAGTGGTGAATATTAGGTATGAGAACAGTAAAAGCAACAAAAGAGCATAGAGGTCTCTAGATAACTGAGAAGCCATTTTATTTGTCCTAGTACTAGAACTGATTAAGGGCTGGATTTACAATATCAGAGATTGGCCAAAGGACAAAGGAAAGAATCATTTTCTGCCAGAGGAGATATAGCTGGTATCACCCAACCTAAGAAGGTGATGATTGAAGACAAGCATGTGTGAGAGTGTGGATCACAAGTACCATGTAGGACAAGTGAGTTCACTGAGATGGATCTGTTCAGAAGGAAGGGTTGGAGCTTGAAGAAGTCTGAGCAGAGATACAGATGGAGTCAGTTCAGTTGTTAATACAGTCACAAAAGCTCAGGAAAGGCTGAGAAAACGCCCCATGCTGGGTTCCACAGACTCTGGAGAGATAAAGGTGAACAAGTTCAATCCTCAAGTCTAGTGCACTTTCTTTTCACAGTAGACACCTGCCAAGTCCTATGCTAGGAATTCACAAGTGAAAACAAAGGCTTTTGGGGGAGCATATGGGGTGTTCTGTGGGATCCATATATAAAAACTGATACATTGAAATCACCATGGGGTTATTATTGCAGAGGGATGAAGGGTTCTGTTGGCGAGTTACAAAAGCTTTATAGTTCCCATCTGAATTCTTCGGTACAAAGTGGCCAAGGAAAGGAGAGATAAAAGATACTTTGGGATTTCAAAAACTGGAAGTGCAGATTTGTGGGTTAGATGGTAAGGAGTGCCCCTATCTTAGTTTGGGTTTTATTCTGTAAAGAAATACCATGACCAAGGCAACTTTTATAAAGGAAAACATTTAATTGGTGCTGGCTTTTGGTTTCAGAAGTTTAGTCCATTATAATCATGGTGGGAAGCATGGAAGCATTCAGGCAGACATGGTGATGAAGGAGGAGCTGAGAATTCTACATCTTGATCTGAAGTCAGCAGAAGGGCACTGTGTCCACACTGGGCATAGCTAGAGCATAGGAGACCTCACTGCCTCCACAGTGACACACTTCTTCCAAGAAGGCCACACCTACTCTAACAAGGCCATATCTCCTAATAGTGTCACTCCCTAAGAGTCAAGCATTCACACACGTGAATCTATTGGGCCATACTTATCACATCACCACAGCCATTCAGGTTTGGTACAGAGATGAGTTAATATCGGTCAGAGAAGTCTTATATGCTAGTCTATAGTTTGGGGTTTTCTAGGAAATAATAATTTAGGGGGGGAAAAAACCCTATAGTCTAAAACAGGTAAGTAAAGTGGCCAGCTTTATTTAGAGTAAGCAACCAAAGGGCTTAATTTCTCTCCTTAATTTAAATTGGAGTAGAGAGTAAAAAATAATCACATATGTATTGTGTAGGATTCCAATTTGGGCATCATGAGGAGTGCAAAAAGTAATGTATTAGACTTTAAAGAGCTTGCAGTCCTGGTGTACACACAGCCAACTAGCATGTGTCAGAGACTAAGCATAATGTGGTGAAGTACCTGCTCTGTGTGACAACTGTTGCGCCTACTGTTGCATTTGTTGGCATTTGCTTTTCGCCTTTTTTACAAGGGACTGAAACCTATGTTGGCCTTGAACTCATAATCCTCCTGCCTCAGTCTCCCAAGAGACTATCACTGTAGACATGTGCTACATGATATATTTTGCTTACTCATTCTAAGCTTAAGTTTAGGACTGTGTTTGTTTAGTTGGCCTGCTTTAATTTAGTATACAGACTCAGTGACCTAAACATAGAAACTTATTGTCTCAAAGTTATAGAAGCTGGAAATTGGAGATAAAAGTGGTGTTGGTAGGCTAGGACTCTCCTGTGCTTCCTCCCTTGGCTTGTAGATGGCTTCCTCATGTGTCCTCATAGAATCTTCCCTTCATGTTTGTCTCTGATCTAATTCTTTGTTCAGAGACATCACTTTATTATTATTTTTTTTTTTATTAAAGCACATTTTAACTTAATTAGCTGTATCTTAAAGACCTCAGTTCCAAATGATTCCCTTTTAAGGTACAGAAGTCATGACTTCAACAAACAAACTAGGATGTTGGCTGGGAGTGGTTAGCCCTAAAGGATTAGAACGTGAGCTGTGCTGCAAAAGGGTTTTTGGCAAAATCTGGATGGTTCAGGTTGAGTAGTGGAGGAGGTCAGATGGGCAGGTTGTGTCTCAGGAACAGAAACAGGAAAAAGCCACAATAGGGAACTAAAGAATTTTAAGAGTAGTTTGAATACAGGAGTCTAAGAGGCTTAAAGCTTTTTTTTTTTTTTTTTTTAAATAGGTTTTGTATTTAGCCTGTTCTGTTTTAACTAAGATAGTCAGGACTATAACTTTAATCAGTATTACATCAAGGTGGTTCCTGAGCTCCCTTTGCACTCCTGGGAACTACACCAGCTATTACACCTCTGTCTCCATGAAGACATTTAACACATTGAAATTGACTTTTGGGGTTTCCTTATCTCTGGACAACGTGGCTAGGCTTTGTCTTTTCTGAGTATCCCTGTGTAAAGAATGTAATTGACACCCCTCAGATGTATGTAACCATGCCTTGCACTTGGAGCGGGCCAGTGAGCAACCAGCATTCATGGAAGATAGTGTGTGCTGGGACACCAATGGAAGCCTTGCTTGAGGAATCTAGCATATGAAAGATAAACATGAAAGGTAGGACAAGAACAAGCAGCATGCAGAAATAAGCCAGAACAGAAACCAACTGGTTGAAAAGGAGATTTATTGTAAAAAATAAAAATTAAAAAATACATGATCACTCTTGAGGTTTGAGGAAAAGCTTAACAACAAAAAAACCTTGAGCCAGGAATGACAACCAAACCATGTACAAGTCAGGCACTAGAGCATTGAGCTCTCAGACCACACTGAGATCAGTCATTTGGCTCCATTCAACTATTGCCTTTGTCTTCTTATGAACCATAGTCTAGGGAAAAAGTTTCTAGTTGGCCTGGGTGTATGGCTACAACCGTCAGGTTGCACTTGCTAGGCAAGAATATTCTTCCAGACCAATGTAGACAGTCTCTGCAGAAGAAGCAATGCCTGCTGAGTGGCCAGAACAGACCAATGGAGGCTGCTTGTATATAGCCTAGCTAAGAGTCTCAACTATGTTACAGTGGAGTCATTCTCCTGGCTGAGGCTGACAATCTGCCCTTGAACCAAATTTGAACAGAGAGAGGGAGGCTGAAATGTGTTGAAATGGAGTCCAGTAACCTGACACCATGAAGTATCCTCCTAAGTCTGTCTGGCTTTGAAACCGGAGGCACTTTAGATAATTTCGGGATGTCTGCAATGTTACCAGGTGAGTGATGATAACACTGAAGCTCAGCCAACTTCCTGTCACCATGTAGTAAAATCAGGTGGAGAGAGTGAGAGCTTGGGGATGAGCTCTGTTGTGTTGTGTGTGTGTGGTGTGTGTAGTGTGTGTGGTGTGTGTGTTGTGTGTAGTTAAATGTTGGATGTTCACACACATCCCTCAGTTCCAGGGTCAGGTTAGGCTTATGTAAGTATTCTTTAACATTGCAAAGGGGCAGTATTCCCAGAGCTTAGCCTTAGTATAGTAAAAGGACATTTCCCACAGAGCTATTAGTGTGCATTTTTGGACTAGTCCCAGAGCCCAGCTCTTTTGTAATGATCTTTTGCTATGCCACCAGTTTCTTAATTTGAAATAGGGGAGATCGTTTTGAATCCTTTCATCTCCTTCTCACCTTCCCTTCATAGTATCCTGTTGAGTTTCTGACTATGTCCTTCCCTTTCTTATGCATCTGTCTCCAGAATACTCTATTCCAAAATTGCCCACCTTCCTTAAACTCCAAAGTCCTCATTCCAAGTAACAAAGGATGGAAATGCTTGGGTTGAATTAATTTATATTAAGATACAGTTGTTTCACCTCAGCATCTAGTGTATCATAGATGTTTGTGTGATGGCATGAAGTAATTTCATTGAGTCCAGCTGTGAGGAGCTTTAGGGAGTTGACTTGAGGCCAGGGCAAACTTCAAAAGATTTTAAGTCTGAGCCATAAAAAATTTCTGAAAGTTCTGAGACATTGGTTTTAACATCAGTATCAAGTGAATCCCAAGCCTTTCCTGATTCCCACCGGTCACTCACTCATCCACCCTACCACCTCCTGACCACATTGATAGCCTTCTGACATCAGTGTTCTTCCACATTCTGTGCCTTCTTTATCACATTGTTGTCTGCCCAGTCACAGGAATGTGAGGTGCAGGAAACAGGAAGCCAGCCAACGGAATTCACCTCCCATCATCAGCACCTCTTATGATGCACAGTGTACAGCGGGCTCACAAACACTCGGGAGAGGAAGAGAGAAGAAACATGTGTGCTTGCCAGGTGGGATTTGCTCTGCAGACTGGGCTTTTCACGAGTTGCCTTGTTTATACTTCATGTGATTTACACATGGTATAGGTAAGGCTAGCACTGATCAGGCAAGGACACTACTGTTCAGAAAGGATGAGCAGTCCTGATAAGATTACATTCTTGATAGGTGGCAGTAGACTGAAGACTTCCTCATGGATAGCTGTCTGCCATGAGCTTTCACCATCACAATTCTCTCCATTCTCCCCCTTTTGAATCTTCAGAAAACAACATTCAGTAGAACCATCTTGGGAAGAGTTTAGGAAGGTATTTGTAGGGAAATCCACGTAATAAGGAAGTCAACCTGTTTCAGAATCTGATTTTTAGGGGAATTTGTCTCAGCTGCTCCTTCCAGGCTTTTCTGCCATGGTTGATTGATGGGATTTCTGCATAATGAGTCAGGTGGCGATGAGCAAGCCAGGGACAGTGATAGCTTCATGGTTTGTACATGAGATTTGTTGCTGCTGTTGAGTTATAGTTAATTCATGCAGGAAAAAGAGTCTGCTATTCTTTAACACTCATTGAGAAAGTACACCCAGCAGCACAACTGTTGTTGTGAGGGCTGAGCAGCTGAGGTGTCAGAGGGTCAGGTCTGGAGGATTCATCTGCGCTTCCACAGCCACAGTGTGCTAGATTGCCAGGCAACACTCTGCAACTCTGCCTTTTCTCTTTATTTGATCTCTCAAGCGCTGTCTATACTTTAGTTGCTAAACTCAGTAAGCAGTTACACTTACTGTAATCAAAATGCAAGAATTCAAATAGTCCTTGTTTGCAGGTAGACCAGGACTGGAGCCATTGCTTTCAAATCCTTATAATTGACTTAAAGTGTAAAAGCAACCCATAAGTGATGGTGAATCCATATCACTTGGCCTTCTCTTCAGTCTCTCTAGAGACTGTAGAAACAGGTGTTATTCTCCTGCTTATGATCTCCAGTGTCTTCATTTTGATTACCAGAGCCCTTTCATCTATCTCAGGGTCATCATGACAGTTCCCAGGATAACTCTTGTTCTCTCTTGTTTGTGGTACTGCACATACTGCCCCTGTCCCTTGCAGGTCCTCTCACCTTTTCTACCTGTCCCTTCCCCATGCTTTGGTTTCTCGTCTGGCTGCCTTTCACCTGGTGCTAGTGGCTATCACTTGTACTGCATCACCTATGATATCCATAGACATTTCTCTGTATCTACATAATATACATTGTCAACAGATTGCTGTGTGCTATTCCTATGCAAGACTAAACTCCGGGAACTAAGCTGTGCTTGTCTTTTTGACATCCTCTGTGGTTAGTAGAGTTTTAGTACATTCTAGGTGGATCTTAGCTTACCTATGTATTTTGGGTTGTCTTGGAGTCTTGGTTTTTCTCTCAAAAGTAGAGCCTGATCCAATGGTCTAGATACAGATGTTTGGGCAGAGATTCTAGGGAACTCAGAAAAGGAAATAGAAAGATGTGCACAAAGGTAAGATTGATAAGTTGTCACCTGTAGAGTGTCAGAACTGAATACCTTAGAAAAGGAGAGTCAGGGAAGCAGTCTAATTTCTCTGTCAAATCCATCTCAAAGGTCATCCTTTTCCCTGTCCTGGCAGGATCTTTGGAGGGATCCTTGACTCTTCCCATTGCTCTGTAGTTACTTCATTAGAAAACTTAATGGCTCTGCCTTTACAATCAATGTCAACCCCATGCTACTGCTATCATGACAGTAGACTCCTCCTATGTCCTTTGCTTTGTCATCTGCAAAGAAGCCAGAACTGTTATAATTAAGACATAACTCAGGTTTATTGCCCATGATCCTCCAGTGGCTACCTATTTCCTACAGAGTAAAACCCCCTCATGGCTATGCAGCCTTACAGTCTGACTCCTGAGATGATCTTGTCCATGACTCCCTCCTCTCTTGGCTCCAGTTTTGTATCACATCAGTATACGTTGTCTTTTCTTCATAATCTTTAGGCTCATGCCCTACTTTGTTGAGTCTTCCCAAATGTACTTAAGTGACCGGATGAATGGATGGTATAGGTAGGTACTGTTTGTAGGAGCTGAGTCAGTGATAGAATAATCATCCCATTTGCCCCTCAATAGCATTGTTTGGAAGTTGTTACTGTCTCTGTTTGCTGTGCAGGGAAAAGACTAGGGCTCAGAGTGACTGACTAACCAAGAACACATGTGACTCTTACCTCCCAGAAAAACTGCTTTTACAGCTCAACTGAATGCATGCTTGCACACAGGGATATGTTTGTCTGTAACTGAAACAGGTTTCCCAAGCCCTTGCCACATTTAGTATTTTCTGACATTTTCTCTTCTTGGGCTTTGTTTTTTAATTGCTGGTTTCAAACCATTAAATTGAGTTTAAAAACAAAAAACAAAAACTACTTGACAAATGTCTGCCCAATCTTTACTTCTGGTCTGCTGTTTCCCCTGTGTCAACATCTTCAGAAATTCTCAGTGTTACAGACCACCAGTGAGTGCATGGCTGAATCAGCCTTGTGACAGTCTAAGCTCAGTGCTTTTCTGCTGACCCCTGTAAAAGATGATGATGTGTCTTTAAACAGATATGTGGTTCTTATAGTGAACTGGGAGTGAGAGAGAAATAGAAATGGCTAGAAGAAAAAAAAAAGGATCTCATCCAAGCCCTTGTTAAATGTAGAAGAGCTGTGTAAAGGAAGGAAGGCAAGCAGGAGTGAAGGAAAACCTGGTCGGTGCTAGCTTCATCTCTTGTGGCAGAGCTGAAAGGCCAGTGGCAGAGCCACACCCTTGTCTGCATCTTGCACTCTGTTCTCTCTGAAAGCCAAGACTTGTGTCTGGTACTGAGTATGGTTCTCAGTAGCAGTCCTTCTCTAGAATAATCTGTCAAAGATGTATCTAGTTACTGTGGATATATTCTAATAGAAAAAAAACTCAGTGTCTGATTCTTTCTGTCTGTGCCCCGTCCATCCATACACACACATACATATGCACACTGTGGTAATGAGTCTTACATGTACAAAGCAGGTACTCTACTACTAAGCTACATCCCCAGTTCCATGACAATACTGTAAATAGAGACAGTGATATAAAACTAGATCACAGAAAGGAGATGCACATGTAGCAGAGCCCACATATCATTTCATGTGAAAAGCCTGCTTTTGCTTAGAGCACCAGAGATGGGGTGGTAATCTGGGCCTTCTCCTTTGTTACTAAGTTAAGCCTGTTCTTGCAGTCCTGACAGTTAGTAGCATATTTGTTGAGTGTTTACAGTAGATACTTGTTCATCTGATCTTTGCCACACTCTTGCAAGAAGTTAAAGTTGTTACTTCACACACAGACCTATGTACAGAAGGCATTAGCTCTCACAGGGTGAAGCCAGCACCATAGCCTAGCATTTAGCCCCAAAGCTCACACTCAACCTACCAAGCTGCTTTCTCTCATCTTTAGATTTGAACAAAATTTCAGTGACCTTTCAGCTCAAACCCCTTAATCAGCTTTATAGCTAGGCTAAACATTTTGACAATTCATACTTATTTCCTGAATAAAGTAAGTGTAACTAAGTATCTGATGGATTAGGACACTAAATGCTCAACTTAATTTTCAAGTGTCATTTCTGTATATAACTATTAATTTTGATCAGGCCTTTGATGGAATGAATACAAATGGTGATGGCGTCACCTTCTGTCTTTCAGATAAACTGCAGGATGGAGGAGCTACTGCATTACATCAATCCAGCACATGCCATCTCTCTGCTCAGTGCCCTCAATGAGGAGCGCCTCAAGGGACAACTGTGTGACGTGCTCCTGATTGTTGGAGACCAGAAGTTCCGAGCTCATAAGAACGTCTTGGCTGCCAGCAGTGAGTACTTCCAGAGTTTATTCACGAATAAGGAGAACGAGGCACAGACTGTCTTTCAGCTGGACTTCTGTGAGCCTGATGCTTTTGACAACGTTCTGAACTACATTTACTCTTCTTCCCTTTTTGTGGAGAAGGGCAGCCTTGCTGCTGTGCAGGAGCTGGGGTATAGCCTTGGTATCTCCTTCCTGACCAACATCGTTGCCAAAGCCCCTCAGGCTCCTTTTCCAGCCTGTCCCAACAGGAAAAGAGTGCCAGTGGAAGATGATGAAACCAGCTCTCAAAAGCGAAGTGTCATTGTGTGTCAGGGCAGAAGCGAAGTGCCAGGGAAAGCCAGTGGTCCAGCCATGCAGGACCTCAGCCATGCTGCCCGGGTCTCCCCCAGTGGTTCAGTCAAGACCAGCACCAGTAAACCACATGTGGCAAAGCCGCCAGAGCAGCTTCATAGTCTGTCCTTAACCGAAAAGAGCTGGACAAAGGATAGTGCTCCAGTATATGCAAAGTCTCTGGAACAGCCTGGGGCTTTGGATGATCCTAATAGGGGCAGTTTGGTAAAGAGAAATACAGTCCTGCCTCCAAAGCCTTCACAGGACAGGGAGGCCACAGATGATAAACCAGGGGTGAGCAGCCAGCTTCCCAAGGGGAAAGCTATAGAGCTGGCTCTGAAGAGACCACGGCCCCCTGTTCTGTCTCTTCATAGCTCATCAGAGACTCCATATCTCTTAAAAGAAACTAGCAAAGGAGGCGGTCAGGGGGAAGATAGGAACTTGCTGTACTACTCTAAGCTAGGGCTGGTGGTCCCATCCGGTGGACCTGCTTCTGCAAACCAGAGCATTGACAGAAGTGGCCCACTAGTGAAGAGCCTCCTCAGGCGGTCACTGTCTATGGACAGCCAGGTTCCTGTTTACTCCCCCTCCATAGATCTGAAGTCATCCCAGGGACCATCCACAGCGGCAAGTGAGGCACCGGGCAGTGTGTTCTGTGCGATGTCTCAGAAGTCACCTTTAAAAGATTGCAGTGAAAAAAAAGCCCTGGATGAGAGGCCTCAAGTGCTCCAGCCTCATCGCCTCAGGTCCTTTAGTGCTTCTCAGTCGACAGACAGGGAGGAGGCCTCCCCTGTGACTGAGGTACGTATTAAAACTGAGCCCAGCAGCCCACTGTCAGACCCCTCAGACATCATTCGGGTCACTGTGGGAGGAGATGCAGCAGCAGCAGCAGCTACAAGAGACCTGCCCCTCAAAACAGAGGAAGACCAGAGAGATATGAGCAGACTCCCAGCAAAGAGAAGGTTCCAGACGGACAGAAGGTCACCCTTGAAGAAGGCAAAGGCAAATGAACACGGGCCTGCTGTCTCAGAAGAAAACTGTGAAGAGGGCAGGAGCCCTCCTTCCCTTGACAGCAACTTCCCAGATTCTGACTTAAACAGAGAGGAGTTTGGTGAGTTGGAGGGGACGAGACCAAACAAAAAATTTAAATGCAAACATTGCCTTAAGATTTTTAGATCAACCGCGGGTCTTCACCGCCATGTTAACATGTACCATAACCCAGAGAAGCCTTATGCTTGTGACATCTGTCACAAGAGGTTTCATACCAACTTCAAAGTGTGGACACACTGTCAGACCCAACACGGCATAGTGAAGAACCCATCGCCAGCCTCTAGTTCCCATGCAGTTTTGGATGAGAAATTCCAAAGAAAGCTGATTGACATAGTGAGAGAGAGGGAGATTAAGAAGGCCCTGATCATTAAGCTGAGGCGCAGCAAGCCTGGCTTCCAGGGACAGAGTAGCTCCCCAGCACAGCAAGTCATCAAGAGGAACTTGCGCTCCCGAGCCAAAGGGGCCTACATTTGTGCCTACTGTGGCAAAGCATACCGCTTTCTCTCTCAGTTTAAGCAGCACATAAAGATGCACCCGGGAGAGAGGCCCCTCGGAGTAAGCAGAGCTGCTAAGCCAAAAGAGCGGGCTCTGGCACGCGCGGTAGAGAGCAAGGAGGTTTACCCGTGCCGCCTCTGTAATGCTAAGCTCTCTTCTCTTCTAGAGCAAGGCAACCATGAACGCTTGTGCCGGAACGCCACCGTTTGCCCTTACTGCAGCCTCAGGTTCTTCTCCCCCGCGCTGAAGCAGGAACATGAGGACAGGTGTGAGTACAAAAAGCTGACTTGCCTGGAGTGCATGCGCACCTTCAAGTCCTCCTTCAGCATCTGGCGGCACCAGGTAGAAGTGCATAACCAGAACAACATGGCTTTAGCAGAAAACTTCGCCCTGGCCACCCTGGACCACAACGGTGAAGTGGCAGCTGCTTCCAGGCCTCAGACTGAGCCCAGCAAGGTAAACCATGTGGCCACTCCAAAGGAGGATACAGCATTTAGCGACTCTTCAGAGCAAGTGAACTTCGATTCTGAGGATTCCTCCTGCCTCCCTGAAGACTTGAGTCTTTCAAAGCAACTGAAAGTCCAAGTCAAAGAGGAGCCTGTGGAGGAGGCTGAGGAGGAGGCTCCTGAGGCTAGTGTACCTCCCAGGGAGGCTGGCCCCAGCAAGGAGGCCGGCCTATGGCCCTGTGAGAAATGTGGAAAGATGTTCACGGACACAAGCAGCTGGAGCGGCACCAGGAGCTGCTATGTTCCGTGAAGCCCTTCATCTGCCATGTATGCCACAAAGCCTTCCGTACCAACTTCCGCCTCTGGAGTCACTTCCAGTCCCACATGTCCCAGGCTACAGAGGAGCCTGTGCAGAAAGAGTCAGAGGTGTGTCCCGTGCCCACAAACTCCCCCTCCCCACCACCTCTGCCACCTCCACCACCCTTGCCCAAGATTCAGCCCCTGGAGCCCGACAGTCCCACGGGCCTGCCTGAGAACCCAACCCCAGCTACAGAGAAGCTGTTTGCACCCCAAGAGTCAGATACCCTCTTCTACCATGCCCCACCCCTTTCAGCAATCACATTTAAAAGACAGTTCATGTGCAAGCTCTGCCATAGGACATTCAAGACTGCCTTCAGTCTTTGGAGTCATGAGCAGACACACAATTAAAGGACCTACCCCTTTCACCTGTCACAAAGCAGCAGGCTCTTGGCTTGTGAACTGTGTCCTAAGACAGAATATTTGAAAAAAAAAAAATAATAATAAAGGTTGGAAATTGTTATGTTTGAATTTTAAGTTTGGGATGAATTACTATTGGCTAGGAATGACCTCACAGCTTTCTGGACCTCAGCAGAAGGGGTTTAACTCTATTACTGTTGAAGTTGGGATAATGTTGGTGATTGACGCTTTTGGTTTCTGGGTAGTGGGATGCTCGGGAAATGGTTGGTTGGTTGGTTGGTTGGTTTGTTTTTTGATTATTGCAGACACTTAAGTTTGAGGTAACCCTTAGCCATGTTTCTAAGGCCAAAAACATACAAGGAAAAAGGGGAGTCATTTGCAGTATTGAGTCAGATTTTAGAATACTTTAGCAATAAAAAAAGACAAGCCCCAAGTTTAGTAAATTATCCTGATACTTGATAAGAAAAATATTTGGTATTTTGTGGTCCTATGAAACTTTCTTTTTGTATGAAAATTGTGAGAATTTAAATCAGCAATAGATTTAGATTTTTTTATAAAAGAACGATCTGTCAATCACTTCATACAATCAGTGATAGTCATGTGCTAAGGGAGGCAGAGTAATAGAAGCATGTTTGTGGGGTGCTCTACAGTTGGCTGCAACACGTTAGTTGTGAAAGCTGCTGAACTCTGGTATGTTTTCTGCATCATAGCATGGCTTTCAACTGGCGATTTAGAACTAACAGTGTTTGTTCTCTGTCAGCTTGAAACTCAGGTATCATTGAGATAAGCAGTGCTATCATGAGGTTAGAAAAGCATAGCCTTACCACATCCTAAACCACCATTCTCTTTAGAGGCTTCAGAGATTGGAGGAAATGCCATGTTGTAGCTTCCATGTGCTTTCCAAGAACTGTACACACAACATACACATTTTCTGCCTGTCTTTTGTGAGGACTTCTGTGGGGGTATTGGAGTGGATAGCAGTGAAAATGTCACTACATGATATGCAAATGTGTATTAAAGCACTAGCAAGGGTCCAAAATTAGTTTTTGCTACTTGATTTGGTACTTAGGGTTTGGGCTCCTCTTTTGTTTTTTCTTGTTTTGTTTGTTTCTTGTTTTGTTTTTGTGTTTTGTTTTGTTCCATGCAGGTTGTAATTAAATCTCTCCATAGGCAGAATCCAAAGTTCAGTGAAATATTTCAAAAAACAAAGGGAAGATCACACCTGGAAAGGCAATTAGGGGGACACAAACTCCCTGTTCCCTTTTGCTGCAAGCTGTTTCTTCACATTTTCAAAGTGTGCTCTAACCGAGATACTGACTCACCAGCATTCTACACCCATGGTAGCAAAGGCAATCTTTATATTGAAACTTTTTTTAATAAAATACTAATTGACTTTGAACATTATAGAAGCTATATGTGGAATTTTGCCTTTTATCTTTTCACTTGAAAAAACTATCAGAAATTCCTAAATATGTCTGCATTTCCTATTTTGTTTCTTAAATTTAGCAAAGAAGGGAAATAAAATTAGGTTGCAGTTACTAATTCTTGCCATCTGCTTTCTTGAACTATGCATTTTAGACATAAACTAAAAGTGTCCACCATTTAATGAAAGAAGTTAGTGCCAGGCTAGGTAGCTGTCCACTGAACTTATTTCCTATGGTGAGTGAATGGTCTCTCCTCAGAGTGTTATTCTTCTAAGACCATCTCTCTGTATGGTCATCTCCTGTGTTGCTACAGAGTGATAACCTCCAAACCCGGCATTGCCTGCTCAGTGCCCCAAGACTTGAACCTATGCTACATTTTTGAAGATTTATAAAATAACATTGTTGCAAAAAAAAAAAAAAAAAAAAAAGGAAAAAAGTATGTTTGATCTAAATACAGGTTCTGCATATCTGTTAGGTTTTACAAATTACCAGTGTTTGTCACCTTTTTTTTTTTTTTTTTTTTTTTTTGTCTAGGAAGAAAACATAAGATTTCAAATAAAATTTTGAACCAAAAACATTTATAATGCAGTTGTGGTTTTTCTATTGCTTTTTATACTGTATCTTAAAAGACATCAGGCTGCAAGAATTCATTTTGATGTCAAACACTATCCTTCCATTCATGTAACTATTTTAAGTGCTAAGAAACAAAGTAATAAAAAACATTAATCACTTTATTCAATAAACAGTTTTTTAGAGAATGTTTATCTCAGCTAGCAGGCAGATGTTTAGTGTGAAATAAATAGGTCTTTCACCATTGTAAATCTTTAGATAGTAAAGATATTCTTGTAAATGTTTTTCTGATTGTATTAATTTTTACAAGTATAGAAAACTCATTGTTTCTTGTAATTAAGATGCCTGCTTTTTTATGCAGTTGTGGAAAGAATGTAAACTTTTAATATATTCTTTGTTAACTTGCGAACTTGTTATTGTTTTCTTTATGTGGAAAGGATTGAGTACCTAAAATATGTTTTTCCCACTCAAAGCAAGCAATAGAGCTAGCATTTCCAGGTTGCTAGCAAAATCTCCCTTTACAACTAATTCACATACATTTGTGGTTCTGCCAAGGCTGTATGTATTCTGCTTTTCTGTTTTAGAATGTGTTCTTCTTCTCTTTGAAAAGATTGCCTGGTACTCAGTCACTTACTACCTGAACCTGCATGGAGCCCCTCACTGGCGCTAATGAACATGGTGACTGAGATGATGAGTCCTTTCTTACACTACTTTCCCAGGCCTGGTGGGCCCGAAATTGGTCTCTGTCCCCATGGTTGGGCTCTCGAGTGTGTGTGTGTGTGTGTGTGTGTGAGAGAGAGAGAGAGAGAGAGAGAGAGAGAGAGAGAGAGAGAGAGAGAGAGAAATTGGTGCATTACTTTAGTACAAAATGAGTAGCTTTCATTCCTTCAGATTTCTTCATAAATCCCATCCATTAATTAGAACATTCAAAGTCAGTTTGTTATTTTCTGATCTCTGATTGGTGTTTTGGGAATAGTTGTGAAATGCATTCTTGACTCAAATACTATCAGTGCACACGCTTACTAAGTGTTCTTTAAAAGCAGACTTAGTCCAGATGTGGTGGCATGTACCTACTGTCACCATATTCCGTTTGAGAAGCTGAGCTGGAGGATCACTTGAGCCCAGGAGTAGCATAATGATACTGTCTTCAAAAAAAATAAGTAAAAGTATTCAAGTAGGTTTTCCTTGCTTGTGGCTTTAGCACTTTAAGGCATTTGATACATTTTTTGTGATTTTTAGCATGCTCTTCAATGAGGACTCTAACTGGGAAGAAGACCGTTGCAAGCTTTTGTCCAGGGCAGGGAGCTAAATTGGGGTTCAGAGTCTAGAGAAGAAAGAGAAGTTAGTATCTGGTGTTTTAAAAATTCCTTTTAGAGACAGGCTTTGGGGAATCAGAAGTATCTTCCTATAAATCTTTTAAATAGTTGAGTTCCACACTCTTGGGTCATTTGTGCACACAATTTGAATCTCCACAGTTCTTGGCTAATATTGATTCTCAGAAGTTGGCCATTTGCAGCTGGCTTTAATCCAAACTGTCCTGAGAACAATTTTTCATCAAATTCGGTTTAACTGAAAGCAAATGGTTTTTATAATTGTGTGCAAGTTTTGTTGTTACATGCCTTTTCAGAATAGATTGCTCAGCTTTCCTCCCCCCTTGGGGACTTAAAATACATAATATGGTAGGGATATATGATATGTAATGATGCCTCATTTCTTACTCCATCCAATTCTGTAGTCTGTCCTTTGTTTAATGGTGACCAACAATGGATGGGTCAATAAACCTTTGCTCTTCTCTGAGTTATGGTGGCACTGGTGTCTGTGCTTTGAAAATCCCTAGTAGTGCTGGTGACAGTGAAGGGGATCCTCCTGTCAGGATGATGCGGGGCATTGCTGGTGAGTTTAAGGACACTTGATTTCCTCACCCCCACCCTTATTCCAAGTTGCCTGTGGAATTAAGTTGCTGGAGCCCTCAGTTATGTGGGGTACCACAGATACGTAAAGATTAAGATTAGATGCATGGACATTTATACCTGTCTGCTTTGTGTCATTCCTGCTCAGATCCATTTGAAGCCACTATTTTCTAGTCTCATTTCCTAATTGTAACATTTTTCACTGTAATGAGACTACTCTAGCTCCTCCATCGGAAGGAAATCATCCCTCTTTATTTTTGGAAATTCCAGGATGTAGGTATGTCACCAAGGTAAGAGAATGGGCACAGAGAGAATGGGCAAACTCCTACACTGGTGGATAGAGCTAGCTGCTTGCATCTACTTCCAGACAGAAAATATAGCCAGATTTAGATTGGCAAGCCCCTCATATTTAAGTACCACTAGGTGCTACCAACAGTCACAGATGTATGACATGCTAGGTTCAAGTCATTGGTGCTTCTCAGTGTGC
The DNA here is from genome assembly GCA_021653895.1 of Mastomys natalensis. NCBI lineage: Eukaryota > Metazoa > Chordata > Mammalia > Rodentia > Muridae > Mastomys > Mastomys natalensis. The sequence goes on from JAJTUV010001682.1 coordinate 90,625, forward strand.
AACTCAAATGAGGTCATGACTATCCCTAAGAAGAGACATAACAGCTGACACCAAGTTCTTATAAGACACCAGAGCTGGACTTGCTCTCACTTTATTCCATTTCCAATTTTAGGCAGCCTAGTCATAGATGCTCCTCTTCCATATGGATATTCCTTAACCTATGATTCTTATAGCCTTGGTCATTTGAAAAAACCTGTGAGTTGGTCCTTTGGTAGAGTGTCCCTTGATTGAACCTATCCTCCCCATCCATGTGTTTGGGGCCAGAAAATCTCAGAAACTGTTCTCTTCATATCCCACCATGGGTACACAAACATATACACAACTGTAGCGCAGTTGCCCTGTTTCTGGTGTGTGCCTTTCTGTCTTGTGCCTGAGGCAGACCCTGCCCAGCTTCTCTGCAGCCAGAACATAATTTATGGGAGATGTTTTGAGACCAAAATCCCATTCCTTTTCTCAACCTTACCCTGTAGTTTTGGCTAGTACCTATTACCTAGGTTCTTTTTATTTTGTAGTCACTGCCAAGTAGGGATTGCCTCATCTCAGCTTTGCTTTATTTATTTATGGATTTTCATTCTTGCCAAAACAAACAAACAAGAAACCGTCACACATCCCAACCCTCTTGTCCTGACTTACCTGTCTACTCTGATGTGCTGTGGAGCCACTGATTCTGTTCTAGCTAACTGGCGTGAGCATGTTGCCTTTCGTCTTTATTTAATGTTTAAATTAGTCTACATGTCTCTTCAGGTATTTTGCTTTGGAGCATAAGATATTACATAGCCGTATGGGATTCTATTCCTCCTAAATTTCTGAACCCAGCCATTTCTTCAGTTTCTTTAGTTGGGGGTTAGAAAGGAGAAGCATGGATGTTCAGTGGCACTCAACTGTGGGTATGCTAGGTCGTTCAGCAGTTAGATTTGAAAGGGAACACACACACACACACACACACACACACACACACACACACACACACGGCTGGAAAGATAACTTAGTTATCTTGCAAGGAGCTGAGTTTTGTCCCTAGTACATTAAAAAAGAAAAAAGCTTCATATTGCCAGGCATGGTGGCACTTATTTTTAATCTCAGCACTTGGAGGTCAGAGGCAGGCAAATGGATATCTGAGTTTGAGGCCAGCCTGTTCTACATAGTTCCAGGCCGGCCAGGGGTACATAGTGAAAGCCTATGTCAAAATAAATAAATGAGTAATATAAATAAGTATGTACCTAACAGGTGAGGGTGGAAAAAGGCTTACAATGAATATTTCAACATCAGGGAGGCAGACAGGTAGATGGTACTTGCCAGCCAGCCAGCTTAGTCTACTTGTTGAGTTCCAGGACAGCAAGAGACTTTTTTTTTAAAGATTTATTTATTTTTATGTGCATTGGTTTTTTGCTTGCATGTCTGTATATCTGTATGTCTGTGCAAGGGTGCCAGATCCTCTGGAACTGGAATTACAGACAGTTGTGAACTGCGTGTGGGTGCTGGGAATTGAACCCAAGTCCTCTGGAAGAGCATACAATGCTCTTAACCACTGAGCCATCTCTCCAACCCCCTGCAAAGGACTCTTATCTCAACAAACAAAATGGATGGTATCTGAGGAATAACACCTGAGGTTGTCCTCTGCACACATACACACACAAGGAGGAGGAGTGAGACACAGCGTGGGCTGGAGAGATTGCTCAGTGGGTAAGAGCAGTGACTCCTCTTCCAGAAATCCTGAGTTCAGTTCCCAGCACCCACATGGTTCCTCACATCCATCTGTAATGGGGTCTGATGCCCTCTTCTGATATGTCTAAAGGCAGTGTACTCATATACATAAAATAAATAAATCCTAAAAAAGAGTACATACTGCTTGTTCTAGCTGGTTTTGTGTCAACTTGACACAAGCTAGAGTCATCAGAGAGGAAGGAGTCTCAGTTGAGAAAATGCCTCCATGAGATCCAGCTGTAAGGCATTTTCTCAACTAGTGATGAATAGGTGAGAGTCCAGCCCATGGTGGGTGGTACCATCCCGGGGCTGGTGGTCCTGGGCTCTGTAAGAAAGCAGGGTGAGCAAGCCATGTAAACCAAGTCAGTAAGCAACACTCCTCCATGCAAGGCCTCTGCATCAGCTCCTGCCTCCAGGTTCCTGCCCTTTTTGAATTCTTGTCTTGACTTCCTTCAGTGATAGACTAAGATGTGGAAATGCAAGCCAAATAAACCCTTTCCTCCTCAACTTGCTTTTTGATCATGGTGTTTCATTACAGCAATAGAAACCCTAAGACACTGCTACTTCACAGGACCTGAGTTTGGTTCCCAGAACCCACACAGAGCAGCTCACAAATCCCTGTACCTCCAGTTCCAGGGAATGTGATAGATATCCTTTTCTAGCCACCAAGGGTACCTGTACTCAGGGCACATACTCACACATGAACACACAAGCATATGTATAATTAAAATAAATCTTTGGAACCGAGGAATAGGAGAGCTAATTAGGGAGGAGGGAGAATGGAATAGGAAATGGTGTTTCTCTAGTGCTTGATATGCATGGAGTCACAGTTTTATAGAACTCGTTTGGGAGTGGCTCATGCGTATATGAGCTTAATGTTTACATTATCTTCACAGTAAACCCAAATAACCATGTTTTTTCACTTCCAGTGAGCCCCAAAGCCACAGCCTGGCACTTGAATTTGATAGCCTAAGAATGGGTGCCACCCTGCCTTTAGGCAGCCATTACTGTGCCCAACTCCTCAGGTGCCCTGGGAGCAAGGCTACACCCTAAAGGAGGAGGCTGGAGTGGCATCTGGCTTGCTCACTTGGGGAAAAAGTCCATGTGGATTCTCCTCATCTATAGTAACTAAGGTGATTTGTTGTTAAAACAGCAAGCACATTGACTTGCTTTTTTGTCTGATATACAGGGGACATCAGGAAGTCAGGATAGGTAGGTAGCCTTTGTCTGTGCCACTAGGAAAGGGACATTTGGCATGTAAAGAGGCAGAGGTTTTATTCTTTGAGATCCCATGATCATTGAGGTAGGTCTGCAAGTTAATTCTGTAGAGTTCATCAAAAGGACTCTGTTGATAGAGTGCTTGCCTAGTATGCGGAAGCCCTTGTTTTTCTGGTTAGGACTACATAAGTTGGGCATAAGAACACACACCTGTTGTGGTGGTTTGGATGATTGTCTATGGGAAATGACACTATTAGAAGGTGTGGCCTTGATGGAGGAAGTATGTCACAGTGTAGGCCGGCTTTGAGGTCTCCTAGTACTTAGGCTCTGTCTGTTCAGTGTGGAAAAGAACCTCCTCCTGGGTGCTTATGGAAGATCTAATCTTCTCCTGGCTACTTTCATATTAAGATATAGAAGTCTTAGCTCCTCCAGCACCAAATCTGCATGCATGATGCCATGCTTCCAACCATGATGATAAGGACTGAAACTCTGGAACTAAGACCCAATGAAATGTTGTCTTTATAAGAGTTGCCTTGGTCATGTGTTCTCTTCACAGCAGTAAACCCTGACTAAGTGAATAACTACACTGTAGTTCAAGCACTCAGGGAAATGGAGGCAGGAAGATCAAAATAATTAAGTTAAGGTCTTCCTCTGCTACATATCTAGTTAAGGTCAGCCTAGGCTACATGAAACAAGTCTTTTAAAAAAGTAGGTAAAGGCCAACAATCCTGTCGACCTGAGTCCACTCTCCAAGGCTCGGGTAGTATAGGGAGACAGTTAACTCCTGAAAGTTGTGATCTGACCTCCACATGTGTGCGATGGAATGTGTGCCTATACTCATAGACACATACACAAATATGTAGTGATTTTTTTCAAAAAAGAAAAAAGTTGTTCACAAGATCAAAGAGAGATTATTAAACTGTGTGTAAAGTAGGATGTTATTTCTTTTGAATTTTTGGTAAGGTCAGAAATCATCTAATGTGAAACACCCTGCTAGCTCTTTCATTGAACACAAAATCAGTTGCTGTAGGACTGTTCTGTCTCTGAGAAGAACTAGGACCTCTTCTACAGCTCCACCCCACCACCACCGCCATGCACACTGCTGTAGAACTGTCTGGTAGGGGTGACAATTTGAGCATAGTGGTGCTTGCCACCAGGGGGAGGTTTGTGATGCAGGTCAGTTGGAAGGGGTACTTTCTCTGGACATACTTAGATTGGTCATAATGATGGTGGAAAAGGGTAACAGAGTTCCACTCAGCCTCACAATGTACATAATTTAGAAACCCTATTCTTGGAGGATAACATTTTTTCCAGAACACAGATAACAGAGAAGATGAACATTCTGTGCCCCTCTAAGTGTCAGGTCGGCCTTGATTAGAGAGGGAAAATGAAGCAAACAGGATCAAAGGAGGAGGTTGCACAGGGCAACCAGGAAAACTAGAATCCAAGATATAGAAATGGGGAGTTGTTTTGTTGCTGACAGCCTCCTGAAGGTCAGACATGAGGACTGGAGTCTATGAGGACATAATTTCTTATACCTATTTATTGTGTGTCTGGGCATGCATATGTCACAGTACAAATGGAGAGGTCAGAAAACAACGTTTTAGGAATTGATTCTCTCCCTCCTTGCTCGATAGGTCTCTAGTTTCTGCTTCTCTGTTCCATACTCTAGTGGCTCTCTGACCCTAGAGTTTCCAGCAAGTTCTCCAGTCTCCACTTCCCATCTTGTCAAAGGAGTTCAATTCTTAGCACAGCCTGAGCCAGCATGGTAACCTATGGCTGTAAATCTTAGTATTTTGGAGGTAAAGACAGGAAGATCAGTGTAAGGTCATCTTTGTCTACATAATGAATTCAAGGCAAGCATGGAATTGAATACATAAGACCTGGTCAGAAAGAGTAAAAGGAAGAGAGGCAGGAAAGAAGAAAGTGTACAATGAGCAGGACAGGTAACAGGACATCACTGGGGCTCAGCAGGTGGATTTGAGGAGAAACAAATAGCAGTTTTAAGAAAAAAATAAAATTTGAAAAATCAAGAAATGAGTTGACAGACACACTTGTGTAGGACTACAAAGAGTAAATGAACAAGCAAGCACATTAGGGAAAATCTCCAGAGATTGAGCACTAAGAATTAGAGACTGGGCAGGGCAGGTGACACAACTGTAGTCCCCAAGTTGAGGAAACAGAGACAGGAGGATCTCTGTAAATTCCAGGTCAGCTGGGGCTATATAATGAGACTTTGTCTCCAACAGCCACAAAAGTGTGAGAGAGATGAAAAACATCAAAAGGACATTCAGGCTAAGAGAAAGCAAACAAGGCTCAGTTGTGGAAGCTCTTGACTTTCAAACAATGTGAGCTCAATTCCTAGAACCCACATTAAGACATTCTGGTGTGGTGGTGTGGGGAGGACACAGGGTCCATGGAGTTCACTGCTCAGCCAGCTTTATTCAGTGAGCACCAGGTCCCAGTGAATGACTATTCCTCAAAAAAGGTGGATGGATCCTGAGACATAGCACCTAAGATTGATCACTGACCTCCACATGCAACCATACACATGTACATGCAAGACACACACACACACACACACACACACATGAAAAGCCTTAAAAAGTCAGATGAGTTACTATGAATGGAATTGCTTTCCTGTTTAGAATAAAAAATAAAGTAGATGAGCCAACAGCTCTCAAGACATGGACCCAGGCAGCAAAAAGGTAATATTGTCCACAAAGGCCAGGAGAGGAAGTTGGTTCCCTGAAACTGAAGTTACAAATGGTTGTCAGCTGCCACATATGTGGTGGTTCTCTGGAAGTGCAATTAGTACTCTTTAACTGTGGATCCATTTCTCTAGAACCAAAGATGGGACAGTTCTTACATAATGCTGTTAATAAGACCTCTAATACATAATGGTGTATGACATTAATACTTGATAATAACACTTATCATTAATGAGAATTTCTATGTGTAATAGCTTCTCTTGTTTGTGAAAATTTTATTTAAAGTTATTGATTCTCTTTTACATTTATTTTTAATTATATGTCTGTCTGTGGGTGGGTATGGACATGTGGGTGCAATGCCTGCAGACACCAGAAGAGGGCATTAGATCCCCTAGAGTTGTTGGTATGGGTAATTATGGGCTGCCCAGTGTGGGTGCAGAAAACAAAACTCCAGTATTCTGGATGAGCTGAACCATTTCTCCAGCTCATTCAAATTTTTCTCCAGTTATTCAAATTTTGATTTTGAGTGTTACTAATACTAAAAAGAAGATTTAATGAAAATCTAAAATTCTTTATTTTAAAGATTTTATTAGTTTTGATTATGCAAGCATCTATGTGTGGGTATGTGCCCATGAGTGCCCAAGGAGGCCAGAGGTAATGGATCCTGAGATAGAGTTACAGACCATTGTGAAATGTCTGATGTGAATGCTGAGGACCAAACTCAGGTCCTCTGCAAAAGTAATTCATACTCTTAACCACTGAGCCATTTCTCCAGTCATTTATTTGTTTGTTTGTTCATTTATGTGTGTGGGTTTGGAGAGAAGGGGTATGCACGTCATAGCTTGCATGTGGAGGTCCAAGACAACTTGCAGCAATCAGTTCTCTTTCTGCTATAGGGGTTCTGGGACTTAAACTCAGGCAATGAGACCTGGCAGCAAGTTTCCCCACAGAACCATTTCATTGTTCCTAAAATATTTTTGATCACTTAGTGAACAGCAATTATCAGACATGGAAGTGATCTGAACTGAAAGGCAGGAAAGAATCAGCTGCTGAAAATACTTCTGCTTACAGATTTTGATGTTTCGAGGTTTTTGTCATTATTGTTGTTTGAAGAGGGAGTTTAGACATGTTTTAATATAGCCTAGGGTAGGCTTTAACCCACTATGTAACCAAGGCTGGCCTTGAACTCCTGATTCTTCTGTCTCCACCTCCCAGGTTACAGGTATGTGGCACCACACTTACCTTGTTAATGTGTTTGTTTTATAAAAGCTAACAAAGTCAGTCAATGGTTTAGCTGAGGCAGAATGATGCCAGGGCCCATTTGGGTACAGGTTGTGCCAAAGTGAGGCTGAGCCACAAAGTAGGTCAGGAGGACACCATCAGTCATGCAACCCTAGGCAGATTACAGCTCTTCTCAGGTGTGACCCAGAACATGGACTGCTCACCTGGTATTAGCTAGGCTATGGCGTCTAGAATGCTGAGTGAAGAATGAACAGGAACAAGTAGCCTTATTTTCTTTGTAAATTCAGTGACCTGTTTAGTATCCAAGAAAGAAACCACACCTGAGCACACTTGTGGGCAGGATGAAGCTGTGTGCACCATCCTTGGGGAACCAGCCTCCCGAATGCAGGCCCAGAGCCAGTCTCCCTCAACTTTTCTTCCATGTCTTTAACACCTCCTCGACCACCAATATCCATCAAGATGATGAAAACTTTGAAGTCACACTGACGCCTATCATCTTTGCAGATAAAGTCAAAGGCTGAGGAACGGTAAAACCTTCATTGAAGAGAACATAAACAAAGAACAGTACAGAGAGAGGAAAGACTCAAGAACATACACTGGGTGGGAAATGTGGAGATTAGCAGGGACTCAGGATCCTGCCCTGACCCCCAGCCAGGTCATAATGCTCTCTCCAAAGGTTAATGAGAAGCAGCCTTGGGGACAGCAGAGGAAGACTGGCCTGAAATCATGTAGGACAGGGGTAGGGACAAAACAGGGATGCTTGTGGGTGTGTGGTAACAAACTTGGACTATAAAAGAAAGGAACAAACAACTCTATAACAAAAGATAGAAATGAGAACATGAGAAGTGAAAACGTGAAAATTGAAAGTTGATTTCACAAACATTTTGTTTTACAGGCATCTTGTTTTGTTTGGTTGGAATGTCCCCTTACAGCACCAGGGACTCCTTCCTCTCCTGGGGTGACAAGTGGAGACTCAGCACACAATGTCCAGCCTCCACCATAGGCATGTGATCCCCAAGGACCTAGGACAGGTAAGAGCCAGAGAGCCCTGACACATGTCTGCCATGAGTACTTAATGAGATCTCGATTGTCAGCTTGATGGGCTTTAGAGTACTCGTGGAAACAAACTGCTAGGTATGCCTGCATGGGGTTTCTAGATAGGTTAATAAACATGGTGCCGCCTAGTAGGCTTAGGTCCCAGACTAGATAAGAAGGAAAGCTGAGCACCAGCATCCAGCACTCTCTGCTCTCTGCACAGCTTCAAGTCCTGCCACCTTGGCTTCCCCACCATGATGGGCTCTGGGCCCTGGAACTATGAGTCAGAAGAAACCCTGCCTTCCTTACGTTGCTTTTGTCAAGTAGTCACAGGAACAATAAAGAACTAGTATACTTAGGGTTTTTTTGTTTGTTTTTGTTTTGTTTTTTGAGACAAGGTCTTAGACATAGCGGATAGCCTTAAACTCATGGTGATCCTCCTACCTCAGCCTCTCAACCACTGTCATTACCCAGCTCTGGATTTTTCTTTTCATACAAATCCTTATGCTTTAACTCACAGGTTTCCTTTTTCATTTGCCTTTCCTAGTGTGATTCACGACACATAAGGGATCATGTTAACCAGAATACAGACCAGAACAATTAACATCAAAGTCAGTCAAGGGCAGAACACCCAGACCTGCTACGGAACACCTGCTCAGATCATAGGCATCTCAGAAGTAGTCAAGCACAGTGACATCTTAGTTGGGCTGATATAGAAGGCACTCAATAGACATCTTCAACTCAGATACCTCAAATTATCATGTTGGAAACAACTCTTCTCCTCCCCCCACTTTGGTTTTTGTTTTTTGTTTTTGTTTTTTTTTTTTTGAGACCGAGTTTCTCTGTGTAATAGCCTTTGATTTCCTGAACTCACTTTGTAGACCAGACCTGTTTCAAACTCATAGAGATCTGCCTACCTCTGCCTCCCAAGTGCTGGGACTTGTCTGGCCTTGGAAACAACTCTTAATGCAACAGTATTGGCAGTGGGCCTTAAGAGAGCTGAGGCAATGAGGATTCGTGATGAGGCCCAGGGAGTGTCTAGCTGTCCTGAGAGAGGTGAATCTGCAGCTAGCTCAGGTGTCCTGAGAGAGATAGGTCATGTCTTGCTAGCTCTCACCCTCTGCTCCCTCGCATCATGGTGCAGAATGGGGCCCTCTCAGATTCTGGAGCTATGGTCTTGGAATTCTCAGCATCCAGAACCCTAAGCCCCTCCTCACTCCTCACTTAGTATGGCAATATGTCAGAGAAAGACAAATCAGAGACATTATTCAAAGCTAAGGTACGGCTGGAGAGAGTGCAACTGGAACCAGCTGTGGACCTGAATCTGATCCAAAAATCATGAAAAAGCCAGGCAGAGCGGCAGATGCTTGTAATCCCAGCCCTGTGGAGGCAGAAATTAGTGGATTCCTTGGGGCTCACTAACCTCACTAACCAGAAAACCTCGCCTGCTTCATGAACTGAAGAGCAGTGAGAGACCCTGTCTCAAAACAAGGTTAGAGGATCTATGAGAAACAACACCTGAGGCTGGGACACACACACACACGGGGAGGGGGGAGGAAGGGAGGGAAGCAGGCAAGAGTAGATGTGGGTAGGTATAGCTATTTTGTGTTTTGTCTTGTTTCTCCTCATAATCAAACTTAACAGAGTCTTCTGGAACCATATCTGTGGCCTCTCTCACTCAGGGTCTCATAACAGTCCTCTAGAACTCAGTGTAGGCCACATCTTGTGTAGTATTTCCCACCAATGTGTAAATGAGGTTAGTTTAAGGCTTTGATTCCAGTTCTTTCAGAAGCCCACTTCATCTCTAGGACTCTTGATCTGCAAGGGAGCCATCAGCTCCCGTGTGGCACCAGCATAAGACAAGTAAGGCTCAGGACCTCCATAGTTGCCCACATGCTTAGCAGATGCCTGAAAGCTGGCCCTGCCACTGCAACAGCCATGGTCCTAGGGTGAATGCCAGTGAGCTGGGGAACCAAGGGCATTTCCTCCTAGGCTCTTGTTCCTTACCATGGTGCTTTGGGCTCCAGCAGGCAGGGGACTTCCAGGACAGAGGATCCCCATGACCTCAGTGTCAGGTCCTGGCACTCCTGGGCCAAGTCTGCTCTTACCAGCCATATATATCTTCTTTGTTCTCTTGACATCCACCTATGGAACCTGTCTAGGCTCTCTCTCCATCTGCCCAGGATGGAACAGAGAGCAGCTTCCCTGAGTTTCTCTCAATATAAAATGGGACTGCATTTCTCCTGGCACCTGCCCCTGAGGACATTCCCATGCTTTATTGCAGAGAAGTTTGATTGATATGAGTGGACATGGCTGTAGAAGAGTGTAGGGGTCACCCCTCCTCTACAGCAATTGAGGGGGTGACTGATTCCCAAAAGCATAGCAGGTGAGCCAAGGTCCTAAAAGAACATTGTCTGTGGGTTGTTTGTTTGTTTGTTTGTTTTTGTCACTTTGGCACAAGCTAGAATCATCTGGGAAAAGAGAACCTCAACTAAAAAGATGACTTCATCAGACTGGCTGTGGGCCATTTTCATGACTCATAATTGATATGGGTTGGCTCAGCTCATGTGGGTGGTGCCACCCCTGGGCAGGTGGTCCTCAGCTCACTGTGGGTGGTGCCACCCCTGGGCAGGTGGTCCTCAGCTCACTGTGGGTGGTGCCACCCCTGGGCAGGTGGTCCTCAGCTCACTGTGGGTGGTGCCACCCCTGGGCAGGTGGTCCTCAGCTCACTGTGGGTGGTGCCACCCCTGGGCAGGTGGTCCTGGGAACTCTAAGGTAAGCAAGCCATGAGGAGTAAGCCAATAATCAGCATCCTCTGTCACCTCTGCATTAGCTCCAGATTCCTGTTCTGTTTCCATTCTTGCCCCGACTTCCTGTAGTCAATGAAGTGTGGTGTGGAACTGTAAGCAAAATAAGCCCTTTCCTCCCCGAGTCGCTTTTCTTCATGGTGTTTTATCACAGCAATAGGAATCCTAAGACACTGTCCTCAGAACAGTGTCTTAGTCACTGCAGCTGCTCTGTCAGAGGTGAGTTTTCAGTTGGTGAAGGGCTGTTTGTAGGAAGTCAGAACCTGGATGCACCTGGTGCAACCTCAACTAGCTGTTGAGAACCCTTGCTTCAACCCAGACTTCATGTTCCTTCCTTCCTTACAAATGGAAGATGTAACATCTGTTTTTTTTTTTTCCACACCACATTGTTTCTAAGAGCTAAACTCAGAGCTCACAACATCTGGTTCCTTCAGTGTTTCTAATTCCTTTTAAAGCATCTTTGGTCAGTTTACTTATGAGCTAGTCCGAAATTTATTGTTGACTAAGATCCTGGGAGTTTTAATACTGGTCTTTGCTGCTCCTGCTGGCTTTTCCAGGGATTCTATATCTTTGAACTGGTTCTAAGGGGTCAGTCTCCTTAGCTAAGGAGTCTCTGGGGTACCAACAAAATTGACTTCCAGAAGGACTCTGACAGAGGTGCCCAGGACACTTAGTCTGACAGCCCTGTGCTCCTCTCTTCTATCTATTGCAATCCCAACTTTGCCAGGTGATCGTGCACAGTTTTAATCCCAGCATTTGAGAAACAGAGGCAGGCACATCTCTGAGTTTGAGGCCAGCCTGGCCTATAAAGTGAGTTTCAGGACAGTCAAGGCTACACAGAGAAACCCTGTCTCAAAAAAAAAAAAAAAATCCAAAAGAGAAGAAGAAGAGGAGGAAGAGGAAGAAGAGGAGGAGGAAGGAGAAGGAGAAGAGGAGGAGGAGGAGGAGGAGGAGGAGGAGGAGGAGGAGGAGGAGGAGGAAGGAGAAGGAGAAGGAGAAGGGAGAAGGAGAAGGAGAAGGAAAATAATAATCCTACCTCTATGTGATAGGGTGAGGATGGGACCTTCAGAAGTTAATGAGGAGGTGGCAGGGCTGGTGATTAGTGCCTTTATAAAAAGCTCCCCCACCCCTAGAGAACTGGGGATATATAACTCAGAGGTAGAGTATGCCTAACATGCTCTAGGCCCCAAATTAATATCCCCAGCCCCACAAAAATATAAGCAAACAAATGATTAAATACATCACATACATACATACATACATACATACATAAAGGGTCTGGAGAGCTCTCTCACCCTCTTTACCACATGAAGATATCCGAGAAGATGACCATTTACAACTAGAAGATGTCCTTCACGGGAACTACATCATACTACATTCCACCCTTGGGTCCCAGCCTCCAAACTGCCTCCAGATATTGGCTTATCAGCCAATTGAGTCTCTATTATGATACCCCAGTCTAAGACATTTCCTTTCACAAGACTCTCTGACAGATTCCTAAGGGTATGAGTTGATGTGGGTGTAACCACAGAGTAGTATCCTTGACTGTGACCTAAGTCCCATCTCCCATAGCATCCGTTTCTCTTGCTGCTCTGGAAGGGTCTGTTGGGGGTTGAGTCTCAGTTCTATCTGCTCCTATGTGGCCTTACACACTTGCTCCTCAGTGACAAGTGACCACTATGCTTGCTTCAAAGAAATGAGGACACAAGCACTCACCTGCCTGCCTGTTTCCTGTTACTTAGAGGGAAGCTCTAGGACTCAGCCAGATGATGCTGGCTGGATACCCAGCAGCTCCCCAGGTGGGTGTGAATATAGATCACCCCAGGCCATTTTGTCTCTTCCTTCTGGATACACAAATCTCTTTCTGGATACACAAATCTAGAGTATTAACAATAGAGGGAAGATTTAATTCTACTTAGAAGTAGACTTTCATGGACAGGACAGAGGAGAACTTCCTCCTCTCCCTCTGGGACCCTCAGTTACTTCTAACTAATGCCTTGTGTTTCATCAGCCTAGAGGAAGAGCCTGGAGACAGAAGACTAGACCACTGTCACCCTGACCCTGTCCTCCTGGCTCTGTGGCCCCTGACTCCTAGGGAGCCCAGCAGACTTGATAAGACAAACTTGGGGTGGCATTAAAACCTAAGGAGCTAGAGGTGGTGATTGCTCTGAGAGTCCTCCCTGACTCTGGGCACATTCCAGATGGGCACATGTCTCTGTGCAGAATGATGTTGCAAAAGATGGCCTTTGATTCAAGCACTCACATATGTGGCCACGCATCACTCTGGAAACTCCATCAACATCCAGGAAGATGAGGTATTATGGGCCATTTGTGTGTCTGTGCCTCAGGAACTGCTGCCTCTGCTTTAAAGGGAGACACACAGCCTGATTTCAAGCATGACCTTACTCCAGACTCTTGTTTGGGTTAAGTGGCCTACCTAGGCTTCATGCTTCTGACTGGGATAGGGTGATTGCAAAGTGCCATCACACAGGTACTTTCTAGGCCAGTGACTGTCTTGTCTAATTGTCCTATTTGGGGATCATCATTATATAATACAACAGATAAATCTGTAATTAGTGTGCACTTTTAATAGTTCCTTCAGTCATTTATTTATTTAGACCAGATCTTGCTATATAGCCTGAGCTAGCCATAGGTTCAAGATTCTCCTGTATCAGCCTCCTAAGTGCTGGAATTGCATGTGCATACCACCATAGCTCTTTCTGGTGTTGTTCTTGTTTGTTGAGATTTGATAGTTTTACTAAAGAGCTCTAGCTGGCCTTGAACTGGCAATAATTCTGCTTATGGCTCTCTAGTGCCAATAAAAGATATTAACCACTACATCTGGTCTCCTTTAACTCTTTAAGAGTTAAATACTTTTAAGATAATACTTTCTCTCTGGATTGTTTCTATACACAAATAGGATTTTAAAAATTGCAGAAGGGGAGACTAGGAGGAGGTGAGGGCTGTGATCAGAATGTAAAGTTAAATAAATAAATAAATAAATAAATAAATAAATGGAAAAATTGCAAAAGGAGACAGGATGTGGTGGTGTGTGCCTTTAATCCCAGCATTGGAGGTAGAAGCAGACGGATCTCTGAGTTGGAGTCCAGCCGGTGAGTTTTAAAACAGCTAGGGCTGCACAGAGAAATCCTGTCTTTAAACAAAACAAAGCACACAAAAGAAAACCTTAGACCAGAACTCAGGACAAACATCAATATAAGGAATGCACACTGTTCTCTGGCAAAAGATGCTATACTATGCCCCAAGTTGGGTAGCCAAGCTTGCAAGGCCTGTCCAGGCTTCGGGGATTGCCTTATAAATCCAGCCAAGGTCATATTCCAAAGTTAGCTGCTGAGATTAGGCTGTACCCTATTTTAAATGAGTTCAGATTGTATAAAACAATGTTTTTTTTAGGCTGTGCCTTGACCCAGGAGACTCCATTTTGAGGGAGGGGGATGACTGTAGTCCCTGGAAGGACAACCTACAAACTGCACCATCTCCAGGCACCACTCACAAATAAATGAATGATTTATTCCTGAGAATAGAAAAGGGTGTATTGGGGTGAGATAAGACTGTAAGTGCTTGTGGGGTATATAAAAATCATATCAAGAAAATGAGGCCCAAGAACTTATTAGACATGCCATAGAGAAAAAAGAGTGTAACTCCCTCGACTGGACCCCATACTAAGATGGACATACAACACTAGGATGGCACAACCTCACCCACCTGACACCCAGCGTGTGTCAGGGATAGACAGACAGGAAACTCCTGACTCTCCTTGGAGCTTCACCTCAGATCTGACCTCAGCTATAGCATGCCTGACTGCCTGCCTACCCATTTGTTCACTCATTTGGATCTGAATCTGTTCTGGTCTGTTCTGCTCCACCCTGAGCCTTGTTCTCAAACCTAACTCTCAAAAGAGTTAAACTAGTAGCTTCCTTACAGCTGGTGTGGGTTCATGTTCATTGTCTTATCTATAACAGATTTTGTTAACATTTCCGTTCCTACTTCTGGGACCTTTTGAACTCTGCTGCAGCCTCTTTTAATTTGTATCCATTATGTAAACCACATAGATAGAGATTGAATGTATGTTTACTTTGGGTTATATAAGAATTAATATTAGTAATTAAGATTGGGTAAAAGGACCTGCATCTGCCTGGTCCAGAATACCAAGGTAGATGGGATTATCGGACAAATTGCTTCTATAAAACCACTGAACTTTGTGACCCCATTGTTATTGAATAAAGTCTGATATTATGGAAAGGTTCAGCCACGTTCATCTACAGTCCTAGCATAGTACAACCAGAGAGGCATCCCTAGGAACAGCCTTAGTAACAGGGCTGCAGAGGCAGATCTAGCAGGCTCTGATCAACTGGCCCCCAAAACCTTTCCCAGCAAGCAAGGAACCTGGACTACCTCTAATGGAGCCTTTGCATGTAGTCCATCAAGGGTGCATGAAAGGAGGACATCTGTCGGTTGTGTATTCATATCTGCCTTCCTCAGTTTACCCTCTTACCATGGTTCTCACTTGCTCTAGTTTGTAGTTGAGTCCCTACAAACTCTACTTTTAATGGTAAACCAAGCTTAGTGTCAATTCCCAGGTTGGCCTCTGCCATGAGACGTCAGATGTATCTGCACAGGAGGAGCCAGTATCCCTTGGAGTTGGAAAAATGCACAGTAAACAGAAATTTTGGAGAATTACCTCCACATGTTGGATTCCTGCTTTTCACTCCAGAGAGTGAACCCACGAAATCACACAAGCAATTGCTCCTGGGAAATCCTTGGGAAGCTTGCTCAAGCTATCTGCTAGAAGCCGACTGTCACCCAAGCACATTCCTCTGTATGTTCATCTTGGGCAGAATCATGGGTGATTCCTCAGTCTGCCTAGAGCAGGTGGCCTCTCAGATGCTGACAACACCTCCTCAGTGTCTCTGTGACTCAGGCTCATCAACAGATGTCACCTGGGTGGGGTCTGAAGGCACATTCTGTTGATTGATGGGCGTCTGCTTTAGGATGCTGACCACTGAAGATGATCATCTGATCGCCTGGCCATCTCCACAGAGGTGCTAGGACTGGATTAATCTCAGTAGTTCCCAGAATGGACTTGAGACCTATAGCTACTCTATACTGTTCCTTGAGTGGGTTCCTCAGTGACTAATCTCTCAGGTTTAAGAGCCTATATGCTTCCTTTAGGCAAGTTTCTGCCTGTGTTCAGGAAAAAGGGGACTCTAACTTCAGCTTTTGAAACTTTAAGTATAAAATTTGCTTACCTCTGTGGGGTATATAAAAATCATATCAAGATTATCTATATCATATCCAAGGAGGATAGGAAGTCGGTTTGGTCACAAAGAACCTGAAGGGGTTGAACATTGGTTCGTCATTTTTTGTAACTTTAATTCCTCCTCCTCTCTGAACTAAGCTTCACTTTAAAAGTGAGATAATGGTTTCCGTCCAGTGTTGCCATGAGCAGGAAGTGAATCCATAAAGCCCAGTGTCTTGGGCAGGATCTGATGGCAGCTGAGGCTCAGTATATACAGCTTTGACCTTCCTGAGTGCTACCAGGTGTCTCACCTAGCTGGTATATCTTTAGGAGTTGGAGTGTTATCCCTGTTAGAAGGGGCCCTGCTTCACAATACTGCTGTTTCCGTTGACTACACTCAAGGGAGCTGACTGGTTGCTCTCTACCCATAGAGGCTGCATTTCTTTTATTAAATGAAATGCTGGTGACTGTTGCTATGACCAAGCAAAACCACGGGGAAAAGGACCCAGCTACAAGCCCAGAAAGTGACATGATGAAAGGAAGGGCAAGTTCTCTTGAGGCTAGCTCTGATAGGAGGGTGAATGTACACGTGTGTGTGTGTGTGTGTCTACGAATGTGTACCTTTCCTGGTTCATCATATGCTTAGGCTCTATAGGCATGACAGGAAATTGACCTGAAATGGATGGAGCCAGGATACTGGGCCAGATGTCTCCCCACACTCTGCTCACTCTTCCAACATAGCCGTGAGTCTTATACCACAAAGTCAGCTGAAAGGCAGCCGAATATGGATCCTGCTGGTTTAACTGGCCTGGGAGGTAACCATCATAGTCCCCTCTCCACAAACTGCTACCTGCCATGGTACTGGGCACAGCAGCCATTTCCAAGAGAAGAGACAAACTGGAGACTTTCTTGGAAATTTAACAAAAGTCTCAATTCTTTGGAAGTATGTTTATAAACCTTTCAGTGAGCTGTGGATGTAGCACAGTTGGTAGAGTGCTTTCCTAAAATGCATTAAGACTAAGGTTCCATGCCTAATATCACATCAAGTTGGGCACGGTGGAATACATCTAAAATCCCAGCACTTGGGATATAGAAGCAAGAGGATCAGGAGTTTAAAATCATCTTGGACCATATGCCTAGTTAAAGACCAGCATGGGTTATACAAGACTGTCTAAGGACCCCACCCCTAAAGTATCTGTTCAACAGTAATGAATAATTTCTCACATGAATGAGAACAACTGTATAAGACACAAAACTTATAACACTAGATATGTTTATTAATTTCTGAAAATATAGCATTCTCATATCTTTTGGGCTTGGTTGGTTAGATGGTAAAATATATCCAATCTTGATGTACAGATGAGAGAATTGCCCTAAAACAGGGTGAGCCAGCATAGAACATCCAACATGCAACTCTTGACTGGAGGACAAGAACCTCAGACATGTCTAAGATGAAAATAAGGAACAGTGGAGTCTTTTGCTTCAGGCTCTGGGGCTGGAGGGAAATTCAGAATATGGGTTCTGTGCTTTTCTCCACTCTGCCATAATATCCAGCCTACTAATGCAAGAAGATCTTGTCCAAGTTTAGAGTGATGCGTTTGGAAGGCTTCTGTGCACTGATGTAAAATGCTTGAGGTACAGGCTGAGCAGCTAGGAGATGTTTCATCACCCACTAATTCCACACCTAGGCTCCTCCTTCATGCACCGATCACTATCCTACCTACTCATAGGAACTCAGAGTCACAAAGTTTTGCATTGGAGAGTGGTTAAACCTGGACTAGGGAGATGGATTCGTACGTAAGAGCACTTGCTATGTAGGACCTGAGTTTAAATCTCTTTGAATCCATGTAAAAAGCCAGATGTAGCTGCATGCCTGCCATACCAGTGTTGGTGGGGAGTGGGCAGAGATAGAAGAGTGCTGGGGCTTGCTGGTTGTCAGCCTAGCTCCAGGATGAGTAAAGAGATTCTGTCTCTGTAGACCATGCTGGCCCTGGACTCAGATCCACCTGTCTCTGCCTCTTAAATGCTGGAATTAAAGATGTGAGCAGACAACACTTGGCTGTTAAGTAAAGGATAATCATGTTACAACCCACAGACCCAGATAGGCTAATAACAAGGAGGGCTCAAGAGGGCCGGGGAGCAGGGATGACATACGCATGGTTCTCCCTGGGAAAAGAAAACAGAATATATTTTGTGGAGAGACTAGGAGCAGGTAAGGATCAGAACGGCAGAGATTAAGCTGGGATGGGAGGGAAGGAGGGAGACAGTAGTGGAAGAGACAACTGGAATTGGGGTGCGCATTTAAGGGGCGATGTACTGCAGTGGAAACTCTCTGTAATCTATAAGAGTGACCTAATGGGGCATACAGAGCCTGAACTGGCCATCTTCCATAACCAGTCAAGGATTGTGGCAGTGAGACTGAGAAATCTAACCAGTCACAAAACCTTTGACCTACAGTCTGTCCTGCCTACAAGACGTGCTGGGGTAATGGTGTCACAGAACTTGTGGGACTGGGAAGAGTGGAGGGAGGGGAAACTGCTGACAGGATGTAATATATGAGAGAACAGAAGCAAAAAAAAAAAAAAAAAATGAAAAAAAAAGGAGAGAAATCCTGTCTCAAGAGAGTAAGGCTGAAAGTGGAGTAGGATACCTTATGTCCTTCTAGCCTTTGCTGTCTGTACATGGGTGCATGCACTTGAAACACACATGGACATGTGTCTGCACAAACACACACATGAGAGAGAGAGAGAGAGAGAGAGAGAGAGAGAGAGAGAGAGAGGATTAAACCCAACAAATAGCCACAGCCGAATGTGACTGAGAATTAGACCCATAAAACCCACTGAAGTGAGAATAGGCACCTCTCACAGAAGACTGGTAGTCTGCTCCCCAGGTCAAAGATGGGTGTGGGGAAAGAAACAGGAGCTGGTGGGAAGCAAGGAATATCACAATGGAGAAAGATGTTTGCTGTTTTGCTAGCAAACTGACTAACCCAGAGCCAATGGGTCTTCCACTGGAAGCAGAAACTAGAGGGGCCTGATCTCTTCATGGACTTACGAGGTGTTTCTGCTCTGGTTGCAAGCATGTTTTAACCATCCACATTGTCCCATAAGCCAGGGTCATTATTTCCCCATAGTTTGAGTCTAGAAGCAAATATTGACACTCTCCATGTCTACATGTCAACAATCTCTTTGTAGACACATATAGAAATATGACATATTCTAGATGAGGGATGGTGGTTAATTTGCAGTTTGTTACAAGCCAGTTGGGTAAGCAGCCCCTGAGATATGTCAGTGGAATGAGACTGGTTGTACCAGTCACACAGGATGGATGGGCTGCTTGTCACCACCCACACAGTAGCAGCCAGCATACACATATGAGCACAGGTGAACTTGGACACAGGTAGACATGGTCTTTCAGGTGTCTGGTAAGACCCACATCATCCAACTGAATAGATCTAGCTATAGATTAGAAAATAAACAGCCTTTTCTTTAAATGGGAACAGATTTTCTTTGTTTCTGCTAAAATACCAGATATGAAGAGGGAGAGGGGAATTAAGCCTGAGCCTCTAGCAGCCTCTATGCCTGCTAGGTTTCATCAGCCTGTTACCATAGGCTTGAAGGACATGGCTAGGGTTGTTTTGTTGTTGTTTGCTTATTTGTTTTTTTTTGTTTTTGTTTGTTTTTGGTTTTTCAAGACATGGTTAGGGAGTTTTAACCCCATATCCTAACTAGGAAAGGTTCAAGCTCAAGTCTAGCAGCCCTGAACTGCTTCCATTCTGTCCCCAAAGTCCCTCTGTCCAACTACCACCCAACATTTCTCCTCAAAGGCGTGGTAGGAACACTGGTTCTAGGTCCATATCTCCCCTGATGTAGTCAGTCATTGGCTCCAACATTGTAAGAGAAGGTTGAATGTTAGTTAGGTCGACCTAGCCCAACTTGAAGTCCAGTTCCATTGATGAAGCTGCAGAAAACACAGCTGAACCATGTTAAGAGTTACTCTGTATCAGGTCTGGGAGAATCTGACTACTGATTTCTGAAACTTTCCTTCTCAAGCTGAGCATGCAGAAGGCTGTCACAAATGCACAAAACATGGATACAGGGCACACACACATCTCACCACCACATACACCATACCAAATTCACCTCCAGCCATACCACACATGTTTCTCTCTCTCTCTCTCTCTCTCTCTCTCTCTCTCTCTCTCTCTCTCTCTCTCTCTCTCTCCAAACAAAATCAGTAATCTATGCACATCTTGAACCATAGCCTGGGTTTGACAAGCACCTCCCTGGATCTTGAAATAGGACAGGCATCATCCCCATATTGCAGACCATCAGCCCACTTTAGGGTGACAGCTACAGGCTGCTGTGGCTGGCCTTGCAAAGACCTAGTCCTGGCAGTGGGGAAATTCTTGGAATTCTCGCTTTATCTGTGCATCCCACCCACGCGCCAGCGCACAGATCCCAACCAAGGCGCCTGGCAGTAACCTTTTTGGATCTAAAGCGCCAAGCGTGGCACACCGACGAGATCACCACCTTCTCACCACTCAAGGTAGTGGCAGAAGACTTGCCCGCTTACGCGGTGAGGGCCCTCGGGGCCTTTAAGGAGGCGGGGCTGTAAAAGGAGACTCCGTTCATGCTCCGCCCCCAGGCCCGGCCTCCTGCGGTTACTGCGGGCCGCGGGCGGGACACCCAAGGCGGCAAGCTGGGGAGAAGAGCCTTGCCCTGCACTTCCCAACCGCTCGTGGAGAGCAGCTTCCTCTGTCCCGCGTTTGGCTCCCAGTCGCGCGGCGCTCAGTTTGGTGCGCTTACCGGTCCTCGCCGCCCTCCCCGCTGCCTCGGCTTCCCAGGCCCCGGACCCTGTGCCCCTGCGTCCCGGCGGATGTCCTGAGTCGCCACCCGCCGGCTCCGCGCGCCCTGGGGCCGCGGCTGCTCCGGGAAGTCGGGGCGCGCGCGCTGGGTATGCGTCGTCAGCATGGGCTCGTGGCTTGGCGAGGTGCAATGGCTCTTGCTGGTGTCGCTCTTCGTCGCGGCCCTGGGCACCGTGGGCCTGTACTTGGCGCAGTGGGCGCTGGCCAAGGCGCGACCCCCGCCCCGGCGGCGGGTGGAGCCGGATGAGCTAAGGCGCCGGGAGTCGGACACACTTCTTTCCTGGATACTGACACGGGATAGCTGGGGAAATCAGTGGCAAGCGGCCTGGGTGACCGCCCTGAACTGTGAGGCCGAAAAGAGAGGGGTGAGTTCCTAGGAGGGCGTGGTGTTTGAAGGTGAGAGGGGCATCAGAAAGAGCCCTGTTCCTGGGAGGCCGTCACAGCCACCCTGAGCCTACTGAGGCAAGGCATTCTTTGAAGTTAGAACCGGGGAGAGTGAAGCACCTGAGGTGGGGAGTTAAACTACTGTTTCACACAGCAAACATCTTCAGCTCCATGGGGCTTTCTGTGGGAGAACCATCTAGCCGGTCCCTAGAGGATTCCGGGTGGACACCTACTGATTTTGAATCCGATAAATGGATAACTGTGTCCAAATATGCTTTCATATTCTCGAATCTTGTTCTCTGCCTAAAGCTTCTAAATTCTAAAGGCTTGCATTTCTGAGCACATAGAATAGTGACTGTTTATTGAGATCTTAGTGCTTCTCAGATATGGCCCTGGGGATGTAAATGCTTAGTCACTTCCAAATTAGCATGGCATAATCATCATACATCTGAGGAAACTGAGGCCTGGAAGGTTAAATTAGTCTTTGGTGTCAGAGCCAAGATGTGCTGACCAAATGTGCTGACCTCACACCTTGGGCTTATTACCCGGCTCTGTACCTCATACTCCTGTGATTGTTTCTTTCATTGTTAATTGCTTGCTGACTTATTTTTACTTTTAAGAGATATTAGTGTAAGGACAAGTTCCTGGCGTCTACAATTTGGAGGCATTCCACAGGGGAATTAGGTTGGTGGGACAGAGCTGGCACCTGTCAGCACTGCAGCTGTCCCTCAGCCTCAGGTACAAAGGCCTCCGTACCTGCTGTGCAGCCCCGTGGAGAAGCCTCACACACACAGTGAATACCATAATGTTCTGTCATTGTCCTGCCAAACCTATCCACTTTCAGAATATTCCACTAGGCTCTGAGCCTAGTCTTTGTGCCATGGCCTTGGCACATGTAGCCATAGAGAAAAAAAAAAAAACACCCAAACAAACAAAAAAGAAAAGCTTTAAGTATGAATTAGCACAAATCCAACAGTACAAGAGACTTTGCTCTGGACTCTTGGAAAAAGTTTTTTTTTGGGTGCAAGGCTACAAGTTCAGTTGACATCTGTCTTGATATCTAGAATAGATGCCCAGTCATCAGAGCTGGACTTCTACCCAGGGTCAGTAGTCAAGCCATGTGTCCTCATATGTAGGAGTAAACATGATCCCACCATGAAGCTGCTGTCACTGAGTGTCATTTGATCTGGTGTCAGACGCCTGGACTCAGTACAGAGAACACAGTGTTGCCTGAGCTGATGCCAGTCTCCCTCTCGTTTTCTGTAGGGTGCTAGCAAGTGTGCTGGTTAATGATCTGTTGGAGATCGACACTGGTGACCTAGAGGCAGTGCCCCTCACTTCTGTGAATTTTGGATGTTTTATTTCCTGCCAGTTCTTGGTTGACTTCCTAAGATAGGATCACTCTAGACACTCTCCCAGGGCTTCTTGTGCCTGGAGGGTTGCCTAGAAAGAAGAGGAAGCCCCTCCTTAGCACTGATCTTGGTTGAGCAAGTGAATTCCCATGAAATTAATGGCAAGTGAAGTCCTCTCTCATCTGTCATTCTGGCCTTTGTGGTTAGGGATGGCATGGGGTGGGGGTGGGCTGAAAAGACACTGGCTTGTTTGCATGGTCTTGCCCGTTCTCTGCTCTTTGCCAAATTCAGCCATTTATCACTAGAGAACTGTTTGAAAGTGCCAGTACCATACTGAGTTTAAGCTCAGAGTAACTTGGCAGGGCCTTTTGCACAGAAATTGGTGTTGGGTATCCCTTAGCACAGTTTTTGTTCTACATGACTGACTGGTGTCTGATACCTGAGAATGCTGCTTGATTGTATTCAAATGGAGGGTTTTGCATGTAGGTAGGAGCTCAGTGACTTACCTCTCTACCAGTTTCTTGGGACTTGGCTGTTGTTACAGTAATAACACATGGGGAACAGATGCAGGCATTTATACTAGTGAAGAGCCTGACCCCAGCAGTACAATTGCTGGAGTTTCTCCCTGCCCTCCCCCAACTTCGAATGCCACTAATCCCTGATTAGGCTGACATTCCCAGACTGCTCTAGGCACAGATAGCAACAGCTTAGAGGTCCCTTGCCTGACTCTGTCCTAAAATCTCTTTACCCCAGTCAGGTAATACTAATACTTGGCAGTCAACCAATACTTGTTCTGTCACTGGTAGAGTGGAATGGAGAGACACTAGTAATGTTGGATCAGATCCAGCATCTTCCATGAAAAGGGAACTTTTCTACCCAGTGGAAACAGTAACCTGTCCCATTCCAGATTTTATGCTAGGTTTGTATTTGTGTGTGTGTGATGTGTGTGCAGGTGCACATAATGTGTGTACATGTAGAGACCACAAGACAACCCCAAGGACACTAGTCTCTTTGTATTTTGAGACAGGGTCTCGATTGGCTTGGAGCTCACTGATTTGGTTAGGCTGGCTGGCCAGCAAGCTCTAAGAATCCACCTGTTTCTGCCTCTACAACTTCCACAGGCTCCACAGTGCTGGAATTACAAGCATGCTGTTTCTTCACATCTAATTTAATTCCCTAAGTTCTGAGAATCTAACTTAGATCCTCATCCTTACACAGCAAGCACTTTCCTCATTAAGCTATCTTAGTTGTTTTAAAATGGAAAGAAACTCAAACTTTTTGCTCAAGCCTTTCTCTCTCTAGAGGTGCGGAGCCGAAGCTTGAGAATGGAGACCTCAAGGTCTGGCTTCTTCGTGGTCCCAAATGAGCTCAGCCATGCTCTGTGGGGAGCAAATTCATCCTGAGCCTCAAGTGTTTCTTCTGAATAAGGTTCAATGAAGAGGGCCTGAGTGATGTAGCTGAATCCCTGTGATCCAAGGACTAAGCAGTGACTCAAGGTGGCTTCCTTGTGCTCTTGTAAGTGTAGCTGTGTGAACTCTAACACAGATTCCAACCATCACTCCAGAAGCAGTTTATAGGGTGATTAGTTAGGTGGGAAAGAAGGAAAGCTATCATTGATCCGGCATCTGGTCAGTAATCTTCCAGCGAGTAGGAGTTACGGGATTCATAAGAAATACTCTCTTATGCGTCTCTATCACAGTGCCACATTCACAAGAAGGGCTTGGGTTAGCTTAAGGTTAGAGAACAGGAGAAGTATCTTCCCCTTGGGTGAGAAGCCACTGTATACACCTGTCTCTAGCCATTTGTCAACCAGAGATCTGCTGTACCCAGCAATGCCTATAGTTGGTGGTTTTAATATTGTCTCATTTCTTCACCAAGTTTGACTTTACAAAAACTATGTTTATTGTTGGGGCCATATTTCTGTAACAGAGAACCAGAGAACCCAGAAAGTATTGTGTTATCTGAAGATAGCTACTCAGGGTTACCCCGTGACTGGCCTGCAGTCACCTGAATAATTTAGCTTGTGGTAATAATCACACTAATAATTACACTAGTGATGGCCCATACTCCTACACCACCCAAGATTACCCAAGATTGCTGTTTACAAAGCCCTGGCTTGGGATGCCAGCATGAGGGTAGCAGGTAGCCTCACCTGTGGCTTTAGGACTTCCCTCTACCCTGCTGCTCTGGAGAACTCATGCAGGTTTCAGAGCCCATGTTCTGCTGCTGTTGTCATGAGTTTCTCTGGTGTTTCCTCCCTGCCCTCAACTGGCAGTGGTCCTAGATTAGGAAGATTCTTAGACCTGCACATTTCTATAATCCTTCAGTTCAGGATTTCCTCATAGGAATGTTCTAAAACAAGTTAGTGAGACTGTTGGGCATTATAGTCTTTGGAGAATGGGGAGTCAGTGTGAACTTAGAACATGTCTGAATAGCACTGACTTCTCTGAGATTTGGAAGCTTGCGTGTAAATAGTGGCTGGAAACTGTAGTGTCTTTCCATCATTTGATGACTTTCAAGCTGTGCTTACAAATCCCAATGGCAGAAGCTGTGCACAGAAAGACTGGTAGTGAGACTCTTGACAGCCACTCAAGTAAGGACTCTGGATCGGTTTTTTGTCTCATACCCCATTGAGAAGTAAAACGGGTTTGGGGTAACTCTGTGAACTGTACCATCCCCCTCACACCTCAGTCTCCTCTTTTGTAGCTTATACACTCAGGTCTATTCCCAGTACAAGGACCTTCCCACAGGGCAACCCAGAGTTTCTTGCAGTATGTATCTCCTTTCTCATTTAATTTCTTGACTTCTTCCATTCTGTAAGGATACAGCCCCAACCACACATCAGCAGCCTGCACTTGTTCCCTTCTTGGTCACTTGTGTCTCCATCTGCTCTCTGCATTGTGAGTTGAGGGAGAACTTGGGTCTCTCCACACAGAGGTGGATTTCATGCCCAGCTCAGAAGTGTCTGGAAGCAAACCTGGTGCGTGAGTGGGGTAAAAGACAGGCCTGGTAGAAGGAGAAAACAGTGTCATGTACACCATGGCATCTGAGTGCAAGCCTCAGACTTGGGAGCCAACAGGCCCCAAGAAGAACAACAGCCTGCTTCATGTGCTCTGTTTTAGCATTTTGAAGAACAGAAACATGAAAGGAAGGTGGCCAGTAACTACAGATCAGCAGTGTGAAGCCCAAGTGCCAGTGGAGCTGTTCCGTGCTTGTACTCAGCCATGTTCCCACCAGGAATTCAGGAAAGAGGGGTGCCTTGTCCACACCAACCAAAATCAGCCAAAGCTAACTCCAAACCACGTGTGGTGTCTGAGGAGGGAAAAGAGTTCTTTAATCATGTGAAAGATCTGTAAGAGCCATGGCTGGAGTTTGATTCCCAACTCTGTGCTTACTAGCTGTGTGGTCTTGGACAAGTCTGATCTCTCTGTATTTTTGCCGAAGGGAATGCCACACAGATGTTATGAGCCTGTATGACTGTGAACAGAGCCTGGTGTATCATGAGTAAGTAAGGTGGGCTGTTCTTTTGAAAGTTCTCCTTTGAAAACTGATTTGCAGAAAAGTTGGAAAAGTAATTGAGTTTCTACGTGTTCCTCACCCTGCATCTCATAACTATCACTCAACTATTAGAGCAGAATTACTGTCGGTATAGGGTTGCTATAACTTACAACTGGAGAAATTCAGGTAGAACAGTGGGCTCACCTAGGTACAGTGTAACTTTAAGTACTCAATAAAATTAACACTGTATAGAACAAGAGGTTAATCTGAGCACAGTGTAGCTACAACTAAAAACAGTGAAATTAACATTGTAACACTACAAGATATTAACATTATCACAATCCCTTTAATAAGAAAACAAAACATTTCTCAGTAGCTTTTCCTGCACATCATCTTATTGCTCAAGGTCCCTAGCGACCCTTAGTTGGTACTTCTTAGTCTCCCATAGTCTGTAATGGTTTCTCATTCTGCCTTATTGTTTATGACCTTGATAGTATGGAGTGTTATTGTTATTTTGGTGAATATTTGGCTGCTTTGTCCTGCTGTTTGGTTTGAGACTGTACATACAGAAATAGCAACCCTTGACTGTTCAGTATGAGGAGTTCATAGTATTGGTGTAACTTGCTACAGGGAAAGTGGGTCCTGGCTCCTTTGGTGAGATGGTTTTGTACCTTATGTCTTCACATTTGACTCTAGTTACCTTGTCTTGGGAGATACATTCTTGGATGGTTTTGCTCTCAGTTTAGTGTCCCTCCATGTAGCTCACTTATAACAGTTACCTATGTGGAGTTTCCTTAATGGTGATTTGCTATTTCCTTCTTTATGTTATCAACTGGAACTCTGCTGAGAGAGGTAATGCTCACTCCTCCATGTATATTTAGCTGCTTGTATACATCACTTTGGATTTGTGGTTTCTTTGTTCTTTAAATTATTCAGTGGGTTATGATCCTGTCCCATTACTATTACTTTGCTGCCAAAATTGCTGCTACGTGTTTCTCTAGCCAGCTGTGTACTTGTCAACTCACACTTGTGTTTCTTTCTTTCCTTTTTTTTTTTTTTTCTTTACATGTATTTTCTTCTCTGGTCCTGGATCCAGCCACTTCTCTGAGCAACTTCAGTTGAGGATGTAGAATTTAGATATGCATACCACTGCTCAGTTCTCAGTGTTCTAGACCCTTCCAACACGTCAACATAGGTGTGGCACAAAAATATCTATGTTTTCATGTCTATCAGTATTTGACTTCTAAGCCATGAATGCATATCAATACTCTCCTTTTTAGCTCAACAGCAGGGTTCATCTTAGTCTTCTCTCTTCTGGTGTGTGTGTGTGTGTGTGTGTGTGTGTGTACTTATGTGCACAACTGTCATTCCTTAGGTGCCATCTTTCTTGGTTTTTGAGATAGGATCTCTTATTGGCTTGGAACTCATGGCCTGTGAGCCTCTGGTATTCTCCTGTGTCTTCCAGTCCAACCTCCCTATTGGGATTTCAAGCAAGCATCAGTAAATTGGACTGTTTTGTTTGGCCTGTAGGGATGGAATTAAGGTTGTCAGCTTGCACAGCAAGCACTTTACCAATCGAGACATTCCCAGGCATTTTCCTCACTTTTAGTTTTCTTGCATGATCAATTAGGGTGGCTAGTACATACTGAAATTAATTTGTCACAGATTTTAAAAAGTCCTGTGTCTGAACCTTCATGGTATGGAGTTTCCCACTTGTGGCCCTATGGCTGACTTCCACTTGCAGTCAGTCTGTTCTACATTTTCCCCACCATTGTACAGAGCCATGGTTTTAATCACAGAGACTCTGTATTATGGGCCAGAATATGAAGGTCACCTACCTAACTTTTCAGTTTTTGTTTGGTGTGTGTGTTGTGTATATGAATGTGAATGTATGTTTTTCTGGCAGTTCCTACATGATGGGTTTCTCATGTGTGTACAGAGTCTTTCTGTAGTCTGGGCAGGTGGCTGGAGACTGGTATTGCTAGCCTTCAGCAAACTATCAGCAGTGCAGGAATTGGTTGCAAGCTGTGGGCTCACTCTACTCCTGAGCCCCAGAGGCAGGTGGATTAGAAGCAGAAAGGTAGTCTCTCCATCCTTATTTTAACTTATAATTTGTGTCCTTTGTAAGAACATCCCTTGACATTAAAGATCTTTCTGTGGTTTTGCCCAGAAGGCACCATGGGAAGGAGCTTCACTCTACCTGCCCTGCTATGGCTCCAGGACAGAGTCTGTGTCCAGGTGGAAGGAAGGCAGTCCAGTGTTTCTAGGGTTGTCTTTGGGAGTTCTGTTCTGCTGGCTTACTTTAGCATCTAGGCACTTTGTTAATGGCACCTCTGTGCCACAAAGTCAGCTCATAGTGCAGTGACTTCAGCAAGTTCATAGAGTCTTTAGCCAGCTGCCCCTCCCAAAACCAGCTCCAGCCCCAGACTCTGCCAGAACAGCCTGGACATGGTGATTTCATCCTCCCTGCCATGTAGATTTTTACCACCTCTCATGATTGAGGAGTAAGGTAGGTGCTATTAGCACAGGATGAGGTTCTAAATCCTAAATCTAAATGAACTGTGTATTTTCTGCTTGATTTTGGTCTCTGGGAATTCTTGAAAAATCAGGAGAGAGTTATGTCATGGCTGTTCTGCACTAGGCCTGTCAGAGCATCTCTGGTCCCATCACATGCCAGCTCTGTCTTCTATCTTTGCTCATATCCATGTAGGTAACTAGCTCACTGCCATGGAGTCCTGGCTTTCAGGAAGGACACACAAAGGGCAGTAGCTCCCTTATCAGAAGTTAGACAGGAAAGGCTCTCTGACAGGGAAAGTTAAAGAAGATTTCAATCTAAGGGCATCTTGATATACAAGCTGGGACTTTCTAGAAAACTCATTTTAAGAGGACAGTCCTTGATTTGCTGTCCAAGCCCATATTTACTTTTATAAGGCATCAATTTTACTGCTTTATGGCATTGGTTTAATATATCTGCCACTTGGTGATTTAAAAATAAAAACAAACAAATAAACAAAAACTCAAAATGATCTCATATAACCTAGGCTGGTATCAAACTCAATATGTAGTCAAAGTAGCTTTGAACTTCTGATCTTTCTCCCTCCACTTCTTAAGTGCTAGGGATTTCAGCACTATGTAGCACCATGCCAATAGAATCTAAAGCCTCATGTATGCTAGACAGGAATTTGGACAGCTGAGCTATATCTCCAGCCCTCATTTGGAAATTTTTAACTTGAATGATAACAACCCACTTCTGCTGCCCTAGAGAAAGAGAAGGCTGGTTCAGTGAGTAACACTACTTACCATACAAGTATCAGGATCTCAGTTTGAATCCACAGAATGCATGTGAAAGTCAGGTGTGGTAGCATGTGTCTTTATAACCTTAGAGCTGATATGGCAAGATAAGCATGAAAATTCCTGAAGTTCATTGGCGGGTAGCCTTGTGCATGGAGACTGCCTCAAACAAGGTTGAACAAAGGTGAGGACTGAGACTCAAGAATTTCTTCTGATCTCCACATTTGAACTGTGACAGACATGTGCTTGTATTCACACGTTTACACACACACACACACACACACACACACACACACACACACACACACACACACCAAGTAAATAGAACAAGAAAGACCTAGAATGCATAGAGTTATTGAACCCTGTGGCGGCTGGGGAACCAGGCAGCTTTGGAGGGCTGTGAGGTAAAGACTCGAGACACAGCCACTAGACAGGTTCCTTTCCAGTCAGTAGCCTTCTGTGCCATTTCACATCCGGGAGAGATGCTAGACTCTGGGTTTCTGCCGAGCAGTGAAAGAGAGGGATGGCACCTCAAGTGCTAGTGCCCCTACAACTTCATAAAGCAGGAGAGGCAATTCTCTCCCTCCAGAGAAGAGCACTTCCTTAGTAAGAGGAGACAGCCTGCCCTGTGCACCTTTCTCCATTCTGAACCTTACGGCTCAGCACAATGCTTCTTTGCTTCACTTTGAGTCAGTGGCCATCTCCATCATCCCCTCCTTTGAGGTTCTGCTTGCCAAGTGCTGAGCAAGATCCAACATTGTTCTTTGTATATATTGGATATTAGTCCTCTATCGGATATGGGACTGGTAAAGATCTTTTCCCAAGTCTGTTGGTTGCTTTTTGTCCTATTGACAGTGTCCTTTGCCTTACAGAAACTTTGCAATTTTATGTAGTCCTTTGTCAATTCTTGATCTTAGAGCACAAGCCATTGGTGTTCTGTTCAGGAACTTTTCCCCTGTGCCCTAGGTTTCGAGGGTCTTCCCCACTTCTCTTCTATTAGTTTCAGTGTGTCTGGTTTTATGTGAAGGTCCTTATCCACTTGGACTTGAGCTTGTACAAGGAGAATAAGAATGGATAGATTTGCATTCTTCTGCATGTTTCCTCCAGTTGAACCAACACCATTTGTTGAAAATGCTGTCCTTGTTCCACTGGATGGTTTTAGCTCCTTTGTCAAAGATCAAATGACCATAGGTGTGTGGGTTCATTTCTGGGTCTTCAACTCTATTCCACTGAGTCGTCTCGACCTGCAGTTCACCTCTGTAGAGGAGGTCAGATGGTGACCTCCAGAAGTTCTTTTATGTTGGGAAGTTTTGTATCTGTTTTTATTCCAAAAAATAAATTTCTTTCTAGCTCGTAAAGATTGGTTGGTATTTTAATGGGTTACTGTCGTTGCTTTGCAGAGCCCTTGTTCTGCGTCATACAGGAGTTTATTCCTGAGACTTGATTTCTTCTGGCTGGGATAAGTCTTCTTGTTATAAGTATTTTATATTATTGTACATTGTAGGGTGTATTTAAAATAATAAGACTCTACATTGTTGAGTTTATAACCTCCCCTTCAGGTTCATGAGTTCTCTGTGGAAGTGATTAGCCACTTGCTGCTGTGTGTGTGTGTGTGTGTGTGTGTGCGCGCGCGGTGCGCGTGCAAGTATATAAACCTACTGATATTTAACCGTTGCTGGATATTTTGTTATAGTTTTTTTAATTGTAATTTGTAGCAAGTGTGTATTTAAAAAAATAAATAAATCCAGACTACACTTATGCAGTCCTCTCATACAGCCTCTCTCTTACAGGGTCCACTGCGTCTCTCTTCCAGAAGGGCCTACGGCCACAGTCTCTGCAGCTGACAGTTGGGGAGGTATCCAGTGTGGTCAAGTCAACCCAGGAAAGGTGAGCTGGGTGTTTGAACTGTGCCATCTTTCCCTGTGTACTTAGTGAATGCCAAGCTGGAGTAGGTAAGTGCTTCATGCTTCAGAGTTACTGAAAGTATAGACCCATTATTCTGGGAGAAATTGATTATTATTGGATAAATGGACTAAAAAATGTCTAGTCTGCACATAAGAGAATATCATTAAGCCTTGAGATGGACAGAAACGCCAGCATATCTGTGCATACCATCAGTGAGTCTAGAAAACATGTTACTGGGGCTGGGATGTAGCTCAATTGGGAACATGTTTGCCTAGTGCTTTAAACATGTGTTTGATCTCTAGCATATGAATTAAGTATTGTGGTGTGTACCTGTTATCCTAATACTCAGAAGGTAGGGGCAGGAAGACCAGAAGTTCAAGGTCATCTTCAGGTACATAGTGAGTTTAAGGCCAAACTGGGATACATAGGCCTTGTATCAAAAAACAACAGATATCACGCAGCCCTGTGTTATGTTACTCTCTTTATATGACATTCCCAGAACAGATAAACCATCTAATAGAACCAGGCTAGAGATGGCAGGACCTGGGTGGGAAGGGCCTGTAGGGATTGGCGTGGTTACCTACAGGCAGAGGCCACATAGCTACCAATGTGTTGAAAGCATTTGAGTGCTCATTCTAAAAGACTGAATTCTGTGGCCTTTCAGTAAAGCTGATGTGTGTACGTATGTGGAACCATCTGTGTGAGGCCAAGTTTCTGAGCCAGTGAGATGTGTTAGAGAATTAGTCCTATTGCTTTGAGTTTATAAGTGAGATGCACATATGAGACTGACCAGAAAATCTACGGAAATCTCAAGACTGAGTCCAAGAAATACCAAAACTCAAGTAATCTCTTGATTTAATTCAAGATTAATTTCAGCCTGCTGTATTTACTTACCATCTTTTACTCACTGCCTTTATTGCTAATGATTATTAATAATACTATGCACTTTGTATCTGTGGGCCTAAATCTTCCTCTATATTAAAAATGGATTATTTGATTTGCCACCATCATTATATTTGAAAGTTTTGTCTGCAGCTTGGGTTTTAAAACATTTTTTGTTTTCTAGCACCTTCACGGCACTACACAGCAGATTTTAACCTCAGTTCTATGAGGTTAAATGCTGTCTTCAAATTTACAGGCAGGAGGAATACACAGCACATATACATACATTCAGGAAAATATAACAACATGTATAAAATAAAATTGAAATATAGTTTTAATAATAAAAAAAAAAAGGCTTATTTGTGCCGGGTGGTGGTGGTGCACGCCTTTAATCCCAGCACTTGGGAGGCAGAGGCAGCCTGGGCCTCGACTAGAGTGAGTTCCAGGACAGCCAGGGCTATACAGAGAAACCTGTCTTGAAAAAACAAACAAACAAAAAAACAACAACAAAACAAAAAAGGCTTATTTGCCTAATTTTCAGTTATCCTCGAAACTGAAAAACCTCCCCATGTGTCTAGTGGGGCCTCACCGTGGTTCCTGTGGATGTCAGAGGGTGAGTTTTACTGTAAGAGGAAAAGGGACCCCATCGGTGCCATTCATTACAATCCTTGAAAATGTACTCTCATATACGTAAAAAGAATGTAGATTTGGGCTAGAGAGATGGCTTAGTAGTTGAGAGTGCTTGCTGCTTTGGCAGAGGATTAAAGTTTGTTTTCTAGCATCCACACGGAGTAGATCACAGCCTCCTGTAACTCCAGCTCCAGGGTATCTGACATGTTCTTCTGGACTCCAAGGGTATCTGCACATGTTAATATATATATATATATATAAAATAAGCATCTCCTACCTGCCTGCCACTCTTGGTCCTCTCTGTTCCCCTAACAGTTTAGCTTATGCTTGTATGTCATATTATACAAATATGATCTTGTCATCTATATAAAATCTAGGAAACACAAATGAGAGAATCTGGGATATTTGTCTTCCTGAGTCTCAGCTTAATGAATTCTCTCTATTTGTAACCATTTCCCCATAAATGGTGTAACTTCCTTCTTCTAAATGGCTGAAAGGAATTCCATGCTATCTAAACCATTTTTTTTCTTTATGCATTCCTCTGTTGTTGGGCATCTAAGCTGGTTTTATAACTTAGCTATAGTGAATACTGCTGTAGAAACCTCTGTGTGCAAGTGTCTCTGTGAAGAGACTATATATTTTTAGACTGTGACATAGACAATAGTCTTGTTCTCTGTCCTAGCTTCCTTCCCACAGTGGTGACCATCCTGAAGTTAGGCTAGTTCCTTCCTTCCCATCCTTCTGTGTATTCCTCACCCCTGCATGTGAAAGATCTGTACCCATTTCACTTTCAAGTTAAATGTGTAGGGAATGTTTAGCAGACAGCTTGGAGGGAATTCCAGGTATGCCCAGGGTGGGAGGAGAATGCTATTGCTCCTCACCCTACACACCTGTATTCCCTTCACAGCAAGGATTACTTGTATTAACAAGTAGTTAATACTTGTATTAACAAATTAGTTACAGCTTTGTTTCCTTTGCTGTCACTGCTCGGGGTGTGGATAAACCAGGCTTGTGTATCTCTCTTGCTTGGCCATCATTAGGGCCAAGGGCTTGTAGAATCAGTCATATTTATTCCTCTTCCTTGGCTGGATTAATAGTTTACTTTCTTTTCTCAGAGGCATAAATAACAGATGCTTCAGGGCCTGACTATTCTCCTAACTTCCCAGGTGCACAATAAAGTGTGCTAGGCTGGGTGGGCTAGGTGGGTCCAAGATATTGTTTAAAACTGACCAGATTAATTACTGTGGTGCTATGACATCAGCCCAAGGGAGACCCTTACTCCCCAACCCTTGCTGTACAGAAGTCATATGCCCATGCTATCCCTTAGAGAGTCCAAAGAACTGTCTTGGCAGATACTAGAGGGGCAGAAGGAACTGAAGCCTGTGGCAGGTATGGAATATTGAAGTTGGCACAGCCCATGCAACTGGTAAGGACTGGAAGTAGATGGCCTGGTGGCCAGTTTTACAGGGTAGAAACTGAGGCATAGAGAGCAGAGGGCCCAACCTTCCTGGCACCTTCTTGGGAACGTGCCTGAGTCAAAAGGCAGCATTGATTCTGTCAGTCGCAGATAAGGACTGTAACTTCTTGGAAGCAGAGCAGCTTGTGTTTGTTGTTTTCTGAAACTGCCAATTCTGAGGGGCAGTGGATTAGTGAAGCTGGTGTGGCAGCTGAGGAGGGATAGAGATGCAACATTACAGCAGTTCAGCATTAAATGTCTTCATGTTGCCAAAAATGCAGCCTCAGAGAGCGAGTGGGTGAAGTACATTCCTATTAGTCCATCCACAGGATGACTTAGCAACCAAAGCCTTTAGGTTAATAGTGGTTGCAATCCTGCTCAGAATCATGCCATTCACCATAGACAAAAGGGAAAAGCAGCTCAAACTGTGCAAATACATCAGTATGGACATAGACTATTACTGGGCCTCATAAAGAAAGAATACTGATATATCCTTCCAAGTGTATGAGGACCTTTTACTACATCCAGATATAAAAGAACAAACACTGTAAGAGGTATTAGGTGACGTTCTAGATGCAGTCCATAGAGTCAAGTACACAGGCAGAGTAGGATAGGGGCTGGGCACAGAGTTAGTCTGTTTGTGGGGACAGCCTTTCTGTTTGGGAAATGGAAAGTTCTGGAGTTGGGTGGTGGCACGATTGAACTACCTGCCCAGGAATAAAGGTGAGGGTGAGTTTTGTCCATTATGAAAGCCAATAGAGAAATTCATAAACTTTTACAAAGGCTTCATTCTATCCACTCAGCTTTATTTGAAATGTTATTGCTCTTCCTGTGGCTACACTGTGGTTTCTTCCTCATCATGCTCCTAGTTTGATTATTGTGGGAGCCTCACATCCATAGGCAGGGACATGCGTGCCATAGTGTGCTACTGCTCACAGTTCCGGAGTTCAGACACAGTTTGAAGTGGTGCATTCTGTCTCAAATGTAGAAGTTATATTGTTCCAAAATTAGCAACTTGGAAAGCATGGAGAGGATTTACAAATGCACGTAATGTCCTGTGCAGTATGAGCTTCCCTGAGGTTAGCCTGTTTGGTCTGCAGGTCTGTTGCTTTGCTTCCTCCCACCACACACTTATGTTTCCCTTGTGTTTTAAAATTGTCTAACTACCTTATCAGTGGGTGCACAAGGCTTGCTGGAGGCGATCTGCCTGTTAGGCAAAAGCCCAGAATCATATCTGGGCAGGAGAAGGGATCTGAGGATAGACAAGGTGTCATGCTCCCTTGCTTCTTCACATAAGAATTCCTGTCTGGACGTGTAGCTGGTAACATGCAGCACCCAGACTTCTTGGGTATAGAGGTGGTATGAGTTAGGTGTGCACAGGATTGCTTAGCCCACGGCAACCAATGACCACCTTTACCTTACCCCAGCATCATTTCTCTTTGTGTTTGTTGCTTTATTATTCTTAAAAGTGGAAGTACTTGGGAAAGATTTAGAAGCATGTTCATTTTTTTTAACATGGGTAAGTGTTTTCCCTACATGTGTGTTTGTGTAGTGTCTATGGAGGCAAGAAGAGGGTGTCAGATTCCCTGGGACTGTAGTTACAGATAATTGTGAACTGTCATGTAGGTACTGGGAATTGAACCTGGGTTCTCCACAAAAGCAGCCAGTGTTCTTAGTCACTGAGCCATCTCTCTAGCCCCTGAGTTGAAGCATTTTTAAGAGTTTTGATTGACTGCCAGGAAGGCAGCCTTAGAAAGGGAGTGATGGCAATGTGTTCATTTTTACACGGTTACAGGAAATACTGTTTGCTGGGAAGTTGAAAAGTACACAAACCAAGATGAAGTTGTCCCTCCCCTGTTTATGACCGCCTCCTCTCCTGCAATGGGCCTAGTCACAGTAGCGTCCTCAGTAGCTCGTAACCTGCCCAAGACAATTTGGAAGGCGTTTACACCACACGCACATGCACACGCACACACACACACACACACACACACATACACTGTAACTTCCTTTTTTATAATTCTTGGCTTTTTCATTTTCTTGTCCAAATGAAGAAATTATGTGTCCAGGTGCTGTCCTCTGAGGTCAGACGGGCTGACCAGGCAGGTAAACAGACCTTTGCTCTTGATTCCCAAAGTGGTTGCCCTCCCTCCATTGGTTATTGGATATGGGTGTAGGAAGGGTGAGACTTTGTCTTAGCTGTCCCTAACGTCTGCTCACCTGTAGGAGTGATGTGTGTGTGTGTGTCTGTGTGTGTTTGTGTGAAGGGGAGGAAGCGGGGGGGGGCTGGAGGGTGTGTGTTTATGTTTATGTGAGAGATGTATATGTGGGGGAGGGGCTGTGTGTGTGTGTGTGTGATCTTCCTGACATTCTGGGAGGGCAAGACCCCTTATATTCTTGGTTTCTGTATGTGGCATTTTCATTTTGGCCAGATGCCTTAGCCAGCCACAACACACCCATTTTTAGAAAGCACTGGAGCCAAAAAAATAAGCTTTTCTCATAGCATGTCCCAGTTGGGACATTACTTAACTTCCGCATTAGATAAAGACCAGAGGCATGGATATCTCTTTCTGATATTGTTCTGGAATTAGTTGTAGCTTTGCTGCGTTCTACTTGACCATTTCCCATGGGGTGCAAATTTCCAGTGAATTCTTTGTCACTTTCCCTACATAGTCTCCCTGCTATGCAGAATTCTTGAGAACTTGAGGACCAAAGTCCATGGTGTAGAGAAATGAAAACTTTTAATTCCAAGAGTGTTCAGAAGCCCTCCCTGTCAGCTTCCTTCATGACCTCAGACTTTGTTCTCATCTTTCTTATTTGGCCTTTGCCAAGGCTGCACGTGCTGAGAAAGAAACAGGTCCTCCCAAGCCCAACGTGTTCCATTGCATAAGTCTTCTCCCAGCTGAGTAAGAGTGAGGACTGGCTACTTGGCTTGTGAGCTTATACAAAGGGCTCTAAGCTTGGACTTTGTCCTGTAACCTTTCAAGATCTCTGTGTATCACAGTTTTCTTTGCAAACACAGGTTCAACACCAGTCCCTCTCCACAGCCCATTGTGAGATCTCTTAAGGCTTGAACAGAAAAAAGTACCAAGGACAGGGGCAAGATTCAGGACCTGCCCACCCCTCATTGAGTCTGGAGCAGTCTGGTCCACACAAGGCACTTTTGAGCATTGTATTTCTTAGTGAGTATCTTCATACAGAGTATCTTCCCATTCAGTTCAATTCTGACCCTCACTAGCTGTTAGTGTAACTAGCTGGGTTCCAGGCTGAGGGCTATAAGCCTGGCCCCACTCCATACTCCACTTTTGACTAGCAGGGGACAAATTGGGGCTTTGTAGGACCCCTTTAGTTCAACAGCTTGGAATGGCTCGTAGAACCCAGGAAAACAGTTTGTATTATTTTCAGTTTATGAAGTTATAAATAAAAGATGTGTACATAATTTGTATGGCGTAGGCATAGCCCCCAGGCCCCTTTGGACATGACTCCTCCCAGGACCTCCCTTCTTCACCTGAACTTGGATGATGGCTTCAGCACTCTGACTGACTGATTATTGTTCAGTTCTTGTTAAACTGGACCGCTTGGCTTTTTAGAACTCTTAGTCTTTCTGACCAATCCTACCTGGAAGTGGTCTAGGGACTCCCAGCAACCACCTGTCTCATTAGTTCACAAGAGACACTTGCTTATCACCAACAGCAACCTGAAGAGTGGTAGCATTTTCCTGTGGTAATTTCCCTCAAGGGGCATCCTGTTAGATGAAGAGATGAAACTTCCTCCAGGCATAAGCCTGGCCCAGCTGTCAGGTACTGATCATAGCAAGGCCTGCTGTAAAGAGATGATCCATGGGCCTGGGCTCTGCTCTCCTGAGGTCTTTCTGCCTCCTTGGTTAGTCTCAGCATGCACCAACTGGTGATTTCTCCTAGACCTAATTACATACTTAATTACAACCAGTTCCTGACTATATTCTCTTTCCTTACATCCTGGGAGAAGTCTATTCTAGAATGTTCCACCCAAGAGACATAAGGTTCTATTTCCATACAAGAGTAGCCTGGAGTCAGTTCATCTTCCACAGTGTGCACTGTGGCCCTTCTTTGTCCCTCAGCTGGATCAGAGGCTTCCCTATCTGGTGTTTTGACAATATAGGTACAAAACCCAAAGACAAAAGCAGCCCTACCATGCCATGGCCACCTACTCAGTCATATCCCTTTGACAGATAGGATGGGTGTTGGTTTAAATGAAATGCAACCGTGGCAGAAGAGGATACATTTTAAGGAGACCTTGGTGTCCTTCTTGTCCACTTTCGGCCTAGTGAAACAATGAAACCCAAAGAGTTAAAACTTCTCCAGGAATCCTGTGCTCAGGAAAAGAAAGGCTGTAGCTTAGTGCCAGTCAAAGGAGGAACTTGTCTCCCAGGAAGAGATTTCACACAGTGCTGACAGCTTATCAGACTTTCTGACAGGAAAGATTGAACTTAAGACAGTGATGGATGAGTGATGGATGGGCAGCCTTGACTAGCTGTTTAGCTATAACACTCTTTGCCCCCTCCTCCTCCTCTTCTTCCTCCTCCTCCTCCTCTTTTTCTTCTTCTTCTTCTTCCCTTCTTCCTCCTCCTCCTCTTCCTCCTCCCCTCCTTCTTCTTCTAATTAATTAATTTATTTACTTTACATCCCAATAGAAGTTTCCCCTCCTTCCTCTCCTCCCAGTTCAACCCTCTCCTCCCCTTCCCCCATCTCTCCTACCTTTCTTTTCAGGGATAGGGAGGTCTCCAATGTGTATCACCTGTCTTGGCATATCAAGTTGTAGTAGGATAGGTGTGTCTTCTCCTATTGAGGCTGGATAAGACAGCCCAATTAGTGGAAAGGAAATAGGCAGCATAGTCACAGACATGTGCCATAAGGGGACCCACAGGAAGACCAAGCTGCATGTCTGTTACATATGTGTAGGGAGCTTAGGTCTATCCCATGTAATCTTTCTGGTTGATAGTTCAGTTTCTGTGAGCCCCTATGGGTCCAGGTTAATTGATTCTGTAGGTTTTCTTGTGGTATCTTTGACCTCTCTGGCTCCTTCAACCCTTCCCACTCTTTCACCAAGATTCCCTGAGTTTTGCCTACTTGTTTGGTTGTGAGTTACTGCATCTGTTTCTATCAGTTGCTGAGTGAAACCTCCCAGATGACAGTTATGCTAGGCAAACTGTCTGCAATTATAGCAAAATATCATCAATAGTGCCAGGGATGGGCTCTCTCTCATGGCATGGGTCTCAAGTTGAGCCAGTCAGTGGTTGGTCATTCTCTCTATTTCTACTCCTTCTTTATCCCTGAACATCTTGTAGGCAGGACATATTGTGGTTTGAAGGTTTTGTGGCTGGGTTGGTGTCCCCATCCCTCCATTGAAAATCCTGCCTGGTTATAGGAGGTGATCATTTCAGGTTCCATATTCCCCACTGCTAGGAGTCTTATCTAGAGTCACCTTCATAGATTGCTGGGAGTTTCCATTCTAGCTTGTCCTAGAGATACCCCCTCCCACGAATTCCAGTTCTCTCTACCAGTTCTCTTTTCGTCCTCCCCAGGACACCATCAATAGGACAAAACGGCAACCAACAGAATGGGAAAAGATCTTCACTAATCCTATATGAGAAAGAGGGCTGATATCCAATATATATATCTTTATTTATATTGAAGGTTTTGCGGCTGGGTTGGTGTCCCCATCCCTCCATTCGAAATCCTGCCTGGTTATAGGAGGTGATCATTTCAGGTTCCATATTCCCCACTGCTAGGAGTCTTAGCTAGAGTCACCTTCATAGATTCCTGGGAGTTTATATATATAAATAAAGAACTCAAGAACTTATACATCAACAAACCAAATAAGCCAATTAAAAATAGGGTACAGAGCTAAACAGAGAATTCTCAACAGAGGAATCTCTAATGGCTGGGAAGCACTTAAGAAATGTTCAACATCCTTAGTCATCAGGGAAATGCAAATCAAAACAATTCTGAGATTCCATCCCTCAGCTGTTAGAATGGCAAAGATCAAAAACTCAAGTGACAGCTTATGCTGGTGAGGATGTGAAGCAAGGGGAACACTCCTTCATTGCTAGTGGAGTGCAAACTTATACAACAACTTTGGAAATCAATTTGGCAGTTTCTCAGAAAATTGAGAATTGAGTTACCTCAAGACCCAGCTATACTACTCCTGGGCATATACTCAAAAGTTGCTCCACCACACCACAAAGACACTTGCTCAGCTTTACTTATAGGCATAGCTTTATTTGTAATAGCCAGAAACTATAAACCCAGACCCAGAAAGACAAACATGGTATGTACTCATTTTTAGGTGGATATTAGCCATAAAGCACAGGAGAGCCATGCTACAACCCACAGACTCAAAGAAGTTAAGTTTCAAGGAGGGCCCAAGGGAAGATGCTTGAATCTCACTGAGAAGAGGAAATAAAGTAGACTTCAGGGATAGATAAAGGGAGGGAACAGGGTGAGAGATAGGGTGGAGAGGGAACAGGAAAGTTCAAGTCACAGTGTATACTTCTTTCTCTGCTTTGTATAAGTGTTTGTCACTTCAATAGGTGTATATAGATGTACTACAGCACGTAGCTGAGCTAGTGTGTTAGGTTTGCTTGTACCCTGAGAACTCTGATGTAACATATATTTGGAAAACTTACTAGTACTAGCAGTGGTCACACAGAGAACCAACCTCAAAGACTGCAAATGATGTCACCTTTCTAGATGAATGATCCAGTGCCCTGTGATAGGCATTTTTGACTCAAGCCAAGGTTCCTAATGGTATAAGGACCAACTTAGACTAAAGTTTTAAATAAAAGTTTGTGCCTGCTCAGTATGTAATAAAAGCTCAGTTAGGTTCCTGGGGTTTGGGGTTTGGGGTTGGTGGGTGCTTGCTCCTTACTCCAGGCCACAGGGTCTATGTTTATTAATTGCAAATCCTTCCCCAGTAGGTCTGAGCATAGAAAACGGGCAGGATTCCATAATATCCCACAATAGTCATACCTCTGATGGCCTTGGGTGTGATGGGCCCAGGCTGTGTTTCTTTTCATTTGTGCTCACAATACTCCTCTGTTAGAAGATAGACAGAGCCATTGGATGGAGGGGAACCTGAGATAAGCTACCAAGTGCACTCTAGCCACTATGCACAAGATTCTCTGTGGCTCTTTCTTCCAGTAGGGGCAACAGTTACTAAATCTTTCCAAATGATACCACCCATTGAGAAGGGTTGATTTTCTGAATTCCAGCTTAAATACTTGCATTTTGGAAAGTGAACCCTGTCTTTCATGAGGAAGAAAAACCCTGTAAATAAGCCCTTCCATGCCTTATCATCTGGGCTACACTAATGAAGGCTTAGAGGAGAAAAACAGTCATGAGTGCAAATTGTGTTTTTTTAGTGATTTGTTTAAATTTTAATTTTGTGTTGTTAGTGTGTCTTTATGTTATATGTATGTGCATGTTGGTCTCCAAGAAAGTTAGACTCTTGTATATTCTTGTACCAAGGATTTCAGGAAGTTGTCAAAAACTTGACCTTGGGCCATGGAATAAACATGTCTTAACTACTTACCTATGACCCTAGTCCTGTAAATATTTTGAAGTCTTTATACATTATCTTGATGTGATGAGATAAGAAAGCACTCATACAAGGCAAAACTCTATGCATGTAAACAGTTTGCTGAAGATGGTAGACATTTAGTTTCCTTCATTTTAAAGCCAAAGATCTCATTCCATCTCATTTTCTTAGCCTTGAAGGAAGTAAATGATTTACCATGTTTATTCAAATATAGTGGTGGAGTTCAACACTGTAGTTTGTAATTTGAGCCTTTTGGTTAGGTATTGAAACTTACTCTATGTGTGGTAAATCCATTTAGTGAAGTTTATTTGGTGATTCTCATATTCCTTCTGTGGGTTCTGTTCCTTTATTGCCCCTTTACTTGCTGATACATGTTGTCCTGCTAAAATGTATTCAATGGATTCCCATCATCTAAGTGATCTACTGTTCATTTCAATATAGGGCCTTCTGTGATCAGACTTCTCACATCAGGTTATCTGTGAAAGGGTGGACGGTTGTTGCTAATGGGTTTTCATGTTTTCACGAATTCTCATTAAGATGTTGTTTCATCCAGCCTGGCTTGGATATCATTGATTAGTCAGGGGTACATTTCAAGTCATGATTCTTATGTGTAAACCTTCTTTATACCTGTCATCCCAGCCGGGCGGTGGTGGCACACGCCTTTAATCCCAGCACTTGGGAGGCAGAGGCAGGCGGATTTCTGACTTCGAGGGCAGCCTGGTCTACAGAGTGAGTTCCAGGACAGCCCGGGCTACACAGAGAAACCCTGTCTCAAAAAACCAAAAATAAATAAATAAATACATAAATAAATACCTGTCAAAAAAAAATTCTCTGTGGCTCTTGCACCTGTCCACATCTATCATAGAAGAGATGAGAAAGGGAGATGTGAGA
Organism: Mastomys natalensis; assembly: GCA_021653895.1. NCBI lineage: Eukaryota > Metazoa > Chordata > Mammalia > Rodentia > Muridae > Mastomys > Mastomys natalensis. The sequence continues at coordinate 133,336 of JAJTUV010001682.1, forward strand.
AAGAATGAGGCATCCCATGAGACTGTGAAACCATAGCAACAGTATAGACAGTGGGAAGGCCACAGCCACCCAGGGTGTACAGCCAGTAGTGTGCACTTATTTCTACCTGCATGGTTATGGTCCTTTGTATGCTGACATTGTGGTGAATTCAGCAAATTTGCCTTTATTTCTCCTAACAGAAATCTCCATTGATCTTTTTGTTTGCTTTGTATGACTTGAAATTTCAGTCATGCCATTAACCTGGTATGTATGCTAACATGCTAATAGGTTGTGCAATTGTTTTGAGGTAGAATCCTTCCCATGGCAGGTGGAAGCTCCTCCTGGGAGGGTCCACCCTCTGAATGCCACTGTAGACGCTTCCCCGAGAAAACCTGCTTGTTGGGTATTGGTTGACACATGAGGAAATGGTCCTTGCTGGGGGTTAGGAGATCAGTAAGGTTTTGGAATACAGAACATCATGGGTAGATGACGAGGCCTTCAATAGGAAGTACCAAGTGCCAGCAAAGAAAAGATCCAGTTCCTTCCAGTCTTCCTGGAAAGGAAACATCTTTTCCATGTTTTTACATGCAAAGTCCTTGAGAGAGAAAGCTTATATGCAGATGTTTCTGTGTGAAACCATATTACATAGTCACAATTCCCCTTGTATTGGGGGAGGGACTCCTTTTTGGCTTCATAATATCTTGATTTGCACAGAGAACACTGCTGGAATGAGAGTTAGAATCTAGAATAGGGAACCAGTGTGGTTCAGACATGCCCTATCTACCCAGCATGCCTTGGAGCTGTTTGCCATCTTGTTTCCAGAAGTTTTCATTTTAGCCCCCTGGGAGAGTTCCTTTTGAAATAAGCCTCAGGTCTATTCCTGTGACTCGTGAGCAAATAGAATGCACTGGATACTTTCTCATTGCTGTGACAAAATACCTGGTAAAAAGACACTTAAGGGAGGAAGGGTTTATTCTAGTTTGTAGCCTGAGAGGGTATAGTTCTTTCTATTGGAGAAGGCATCCGACAGGGGCATAAGGCAGCTGATCACATTGAACGTGCTCCCAGCAACTCGACAGAGGTGAGTGCTGGTACCCAGCCAGCTTTCTCTCTTTTTGGTCCAGTACCCCAGCCTGTGGGATGGCACTGACAGCATGCAGGGTGTTTTCCCTCCTCAGCCCAGTTTAGACATTCCCTCACACACATGCCCAGTGCCTTTTCTCCGAAGCCATTTTAGGTTCTATCAAGTTGACAGTTAGTGTAGACCATCATATAGGGTGAATACTGTAACTACGATAGTACTTAACTCTGGCTGGTTTTACTTTTTAAACTGAAGACCCCCTGTTTCAGAGTAGACATTGGGTTTGATATCCTCCTCATATCTTTAAGAATGTTTATAGAGGTGAGAATAGATTTCAGAGTTGGGAATGACACTTGATTTGGGAACTGGTGATAATGGGTCAAAATCCTGTAGAGAAAAATTTAATGAGAGAGGGAGAGACTCATGCCCCTCCCTTTGGCTTTCATGTATGAAAACAATGTGTTCCAAACAACTGATTTCCTGAGGAATCTCACACTGAGGAAAGAAAAGGATAAGTTCTGATGCTAGCTAGAGGAGGAACATGCCACTTGAAAAGGATTCCACACCATCTGTCAGACCATATCGTAGGGAAATGGGAGCCAAGACCTTATAGGGCACTGATGGTAGGATCCTACCTTCAACAGGACTGCTTAGTTGTACATGCCTCTTGCCCTCCATTTGAACCTAATTCTCATTTCATCCCCCACTGTGGGGGACAAGACAGACTTGAGGGGTAACTGAACCTCTTTCTTATTTTCCTCTTCCCAACGTGGCCAAATTGAATTTCCTTTCTGTGCTTTTCTATTGTTTATTTGGCTTTTTGAGGACTCATGGCCAAACTCCTTAGGGCTGCCAGAGCCTGCCCTCTGACCTGACAGCTCTGGTAATAGATCTACTTCCTTTTTATTTGGTGGCTCTTTCCTTATAGCATGTGATCCAAGTGAAAAATGCACTCAGTAACTCTTCAGATGCATTTTCTCAGCTGTGCCCCTAGTTCTTTTGGAGGCAAAAATAAGAAGTGATTTCGAGTTCTAGAATGTTCTGAGAGGAGCTACACCACAGGTACGGTTGGAAAGTGAAACAGTGGTGAGATATTAAAGGGTTGGGCTTCCCTGTTGGCAAGCAGCAGCATGACTGCATGACTTGGGAGGACCTTTGGCAGGAATCTGGCTACACAAGACATTTTTCCCAGACAAGAGCTGTGTGTGTGGGTGTAAGGTCTTGAAACTAGACAGGAAAAAAAAAAAAAAGGTGAACAACAGACTCTGGTTGCTATTTGCTAGGACATGCTATGCGACAAGATGGTGTCAGTGACCTGAGTCTCTCTCTCCTTCACCCTTAGAAGCTTGTAGGTTTCAAATCTGTGACTCCTAACCCTAACCCTGTTAGCATATAGGCAGTTCTACCAACTTGTTCTCAGGAACCTAGCAACTGCTGACAAACCTACCAGGTTTGTCAGGTGTGTGTTTCTGATTAAAAGGACCATTAGCCACCCCAGATCTCTCTCTGCTTCCTCCTCTCCCTCCACACTTCCTTGTCTCCCTTGTGTGCATGGTGACTTCTTCAGTCTTGTCCCTTGAGACAGGTGAATTCACCTGGGAGCCATACCCAAATAAACCTGCTTTTATTCTTTTAATTTGACTTGAATTGACTTATTTTGTCAGCAAAGAAAACCTATTAGAAGCTACCTTCTTTTATCTAGGAGTATCCTAGACACATGCTTACGTGTCTACCACAGACACCATAACCATTTTTACTCTTGAAAGAGACAGTATTTATTGGGAATTATAGTCAGCTGTCTGTTCTGAAATGGTGGTATCACTTAGGATTCTGTGGGTGATTTGGGGAGAAAAGATCCCAGGACTCAGACAGGTCTGGGTTTTGTTTGTTTTGTTTTGCTTTGAATCTAGGAAACTCATTCCTGGGAGGCAAGTGCCAGCTTGGTAGTATATACTAATGATACCTAGCCTTTCAAAAAGCCACTGCTTGATTTGAGAGATGGTTGTTGGCAAAATGTTTGCCTTGCAAGTATGAGAAGCTGAGTTCCATCCCAGAATTGATGTTTAAAAATAAATGCTGGACATGGTGGCATGTGCTTGTAACACCTGAGGAAGTAAAGACAGGCAGACTTCTAGAGTCGGCCATGCAATCATGAGGACCTGAGTTTAGATCCCCAGAACCAACTTAAAAGTCAGGTGTGGCAGTGTCCATATGTAACCCAGTGGTAGGGGCAGAAGGCAGATCCCGGGGGTTTGCTGGTGAGCCAGTCCAGCAGAAATGGTGAGCTCCAGGTTCAGTGAGAGATCCTATCTCAAAAAATAGGTAGAGAAGCAATTGAATAGAGCAGACATCAACCTCTGACCCCTACACTTGCCTGGATGGGTTAGCACATCAGCACACATATATATACCACATGAATAAGCACATATGCATTGCACACTGGCATTCTAGAACAAATAGTTGGATCCCATGCCAGAAGAACCTAAAAACTATGCTTGGACAGGTCTACATAATGAGGGGCTAACTAGAAAATCTAGTTATCATCTTTGAGGGAGCTTTGGATTCACAATCAGTTCCCTATTCCTTATAGACCATCAAGTAGGTGTTAACCCTGGGTGTTCTGGCCCTTTAAGATGGCTGGTAAGTTGTCAGGGTCCCTAGAACTTGTATGGGATCCTGCTTGCTGTTGTTCGGTTGAGAGACCTGAAAGTGAAGCCTTCTGTGTGAGTTGAGAGAATTAATCCTTATTGTGGATTGACAATAGTATAGGTAAAGAAGATTAGTGACTTAAAACCATTTGGTTCTCCTCTATTTAACAAACGAGGCATTGTGGCTCTCGGGGTGGCAGAAGCAGAACCCTGGGGAGGGATTCAGGTGGCTGGCTGTCCAGCGAGAGCTGTTCGCTCAGATTGTCATATCAAAATGTTGAAGTAAGCTAAGTGTGGTGGCTCATTCCTTTCATCCCAGCTACTCAGGTGATCACGGGTTTGAGATGAGCCTGAGTTATATAGTGAGCTACAAAGTAAGACTCTTACATATTTTTTTTTTAAAGTAGTGATTAAGAGAGGTTTTGTAACAGGAGCCTATAATTCCAGGGTTTAGAAGGCTGAGGCAGAAGGATGAAGAGCTCTGTTGCTGCCTCAGCTCAATAGTGAGTTCAGATCATCTTGGACTACAGAGTGAGAACTTGTCTCAAAAAAAATTTTTTTTAAAAGAAGAAAAAAAAAAGAAAGAAAGAAAGAACAGAGGCAGCTTCCTACTCCCACACCGCTGAGGTGGGCTCAGGTGGTTTGTTTAATGAGTTTTCATAATATTCCATGAGGGCACTGACAAAGGCTAGTGTGTGTGACTGATGAGGTACAGTAGGCCTGGGAAGGAATTGGGATGCTGTGAAAAGACTTCCCAACCTGAAGCAGCCCCATTAGTGATGCTATTAGCACTGGAGTTGGGGAGGAAAGTGGCTTCTCAGTCCTTTCTCCCACGACTGTGATAAAATACCTGGCAACAGCAGCTTATGGGAGGAAGGGTTTGGGGTCATTCTGCACCTATATCCAGAAAGCAGAGTGATGGATGCTGAGATAACTTCCTTTCATGCATTCTAGACTCAAGCCAGGGGGCCCTGATGCTTTACTTTATTATGTGTCTGTCCACCTCAATTAACTTAAGCAAGATAATCCTCACAGGCATACCCAGGGATAACCTAAGCTAAACAATCCCTCATGGCTGTGCACCGAACTTGTCTACTAGGTGGTTCCAGATCCTGTCAAGTTCACAGCTAACATTGACCAACACAGGTAGCTAATCATGAGCTCTGGGGTCTTGTGTTCTAGAGGTCCTCAAGTCCCTTGAATTTAGTTATTGGCCTAATTTCTTCCTAGGTTTACCCAAGTGCTTAGATGTTCTGTGTCCCTCAAGGGATGGTTGTTGGGCAGCTTTATGTATCCTTGGAAACCAAATCTTATGAGGTTTAAAGCACACCCCACCTCCCACCTCAAGCCACTTGTATTCTTAGTACAGTGCTGATGGGCTCAGTGTAGAAAGTTCTAGAACATCTTGATAGTCATGCAGCAAGGCCTTCTCTGTTTTATTGTTTTATTTTACAGCAGTAAAAGGCACAGGCCCTGGGAACAATGACATTTCCCTGCATCACTCGTTAATCTGTGGAGTTTCTGTTATCAAAATTTCCAGAAAGGATTGTTTATAGAACATTTATTTTTAACATGAATCAGTGACATTTCTTATCCAAACATTTTTTTTGTTGTTGTTCTAACCTTCTGTGGACTCTGGTCCACATAACCAGTCCCTGTCATCCATCTTTTGAGAGCAATGTTACAGGAATGGAAAGAAAGGTGCACCCTTTTCTTCTAGAATTGAGAAGCAAGGTGATTTTTTTTTAGGTGAACTCCTGCTAGGCCTATGTCTTCCTAGATTTCAGAAGCTGCCATAATGGGGCTCAAAGCACCAGGAGGGTTTGTTAGAGTGTGTATATTGAGGGACAGCAGCAGAAGCTGTGTGGCAGAGGCCAGGGATGAGAAATAAAGAGGGATGATGGCCTAGCTCTGCACTTTACGCATCAGGCCTGGCGAAGTAATCATCTTCATAATCTTTCCACTTTGTGTTTTAGATTCTGAGAAATATGCTGGAGAACTAAAGGATTTTTTATGACTCCCAAACTGAACCTCAGGAATGGGCTCAGTTGTTCCTTGGGGGAGGCAGAGGTCTATCCTGTGTCATCTTCAGACTTTGCTCACTGGCCTGTTGTGTCGTGCCTAGCATGGTCTGTTGCTGCAGCCCCTGTATACCTGCATCTGGTCTTGGTGTGCACTGGACATACTCAGGGTTCTGTCAGACATGGCTGGAGTCTGAATTAGAAGCTCTGCTCCTCTAGGACTTGCTTACAAAAAACACTGTGTTATTTTGGTCATAAAATCACCCCTCTGAAATACCTGATGACAGATTGTGGTTTGGTTTATTGTTGATGCAATTACTTGTCTCTGTCGTCTATAACCTTATTCTAAAATACAAGAGTTGGGGTTAAGGTTAGGGTTAGTTCATTTTATATTTGAGCTCATGTAATAATTCTGTTTCTGTTAGAGTTATTTAATTTTACAGTTACCTAACACTTTGTGGTTTTAGATTTATTCTCATATTAAAAATAATATACTAAAATTATTTAGATAGAAATAATTTTTATGTTCTAGATAAGATTTTTAACTTTTTTTTCAATCAGTGTATGCTAAAGTTTTTGTTTTGGTTTGAATTTTGTGTTTTTTGAGACATGGTTTCTCTGTGTAGCTCTGGCTGTCCTGGAACTTTCTCTATAGACCAAGCTGGCCTCAAACTCAGAGATCTGCCTACCTCTGCCTCTGAGTGCTGGTTTTAAAGGTGTGTGCCACCATACCCAGCTAATTTTTAAATTTTATGCTTAATTTATTTTAAAGACATACATTTAGTAAAAGACAGCAAGTGACTTTTCTCTCTTTGAAGGTAAAAATGTCTAGAGCTTTCAAAAAAATAAGTGCATTTATTATTTGTGTGTGTGTGTTTATGTATGTATGTATGTATGTATGTATGTATGTATGTATGTAGGTCAGAGACAACTTGTATAAGTTAGTTATTTGCTTACATCATGTTAATCCTGAGGGTGGAACTCAGGTCTAGTGGTAAGCACCTGTAGATGGTGACCCATCTCACTGGCCTTGTCTAGGGAATTTAAAAGTAGCCATTGTAAAAAAAAATATAACAGTGATTTTAAAAAGAACAGAACCTTCTATATATATGGAAAAAGCATGGCAAGTAGATTTAAGCAGAACAGAATTTTCCATCAGGAATCAAGGGTCTGAGGCATTGTCTAGTTTCTGACTAGTTTTGTGTGTCTGACTATTAATCCAAAGTTGAGACCCCAAATTCTTTCCTTGCTAACATAGAAAGTCTAAGTTATTCAATGAAATGAAGATGTGCATCCTCGTTGTCCTCTGAAGATTCCCTGTCCCCTCTCTCTCCAGATGGTGATCTGTCATGTGGTGGGTGAGGCTCTCCAGTTCCTGGTCAGTGCAGGGCCTGCCTCCACCACAGGCTCAGAATGCCAGCTGTATGATGTCCGGCTTTCCCCATTTCATTTAAAGGTAAGGCTGTGTAGATGCTGTCAGTCACAGGAAATACACAGTAGTCATGACCTTGTGTTCCCTACCATAGGAGGGACACAGGGAGGATTCCTCCATGCTGAGTTACAGGGCTCTGAGTATCATTCTTATTAATTATGAATCAGGTCATTATCTTTAAACTGTAAGTCACCATGAATATGACTCAGAAAAGCACACCACCTTGTAAGGTTTGTACCCAGCATAGATGATGACTCCCCACAGCTATGTAGTTGAAGCCTCTTCTTCTAGTTCTTTCATCCTGTATACTATGTCCTCTCTCTGAGGCCATGTGGAACTAGGGCAATATTGTGTATAACTGGTGGAGAGAAATGACTAGATAACTGGGTAAGGGTCCCATGACCCACCTTGCCTGTTGCAAGTGAACACAGTTGATCTGATAAAAATGTCAGCAGTTTGAGGGCTACAGGACTGCAGGCTAATAATGTTACTGTTGGCTATATATTAGTTGTAAAGAGCTTGTGTACCACCTCACTCTTTGCTTGGTCACTGTACCCTGTTCTTTTTCAGCTCAGTTACCATGGGTGTAGTTCTCAAACCATACCTACTGGCCTGTTCTCCTTCTAGCCTCTATCATTATTAAAGATGCTTATGATTCCTTTTGGTCACCTGGAGATATAAGATGTTCTCACCACATTAAGGTCCTGTACTCTACTTGAGTAGGACTGTCCAATATAGGAGACCAGTTGATGCTGCTGGAGTGGTCCAGGTGAGGGAAGTGTTCCATGGTACTCTATATATAATCCCAGGGACATGTGGACATAGGTACTGGCCATTCCCAGAACTGAAGACAGGGTGCACTGGGTCCCTTTGCTGTCTCCACTCTCCTATGCCTTGGTGACAGAAAAGAGAAGCACAGAGCACAGGGAGTTCCTCATTTAAATAAGGCTACAGAGTGTCAGTGACACCTGGGCAGAGGGGAGACTGGAAAGGGGTTTAGCAGGATCTTCACATCTATTCTGGAAGAACTTGGTAGACCAAGGCAGAAGCTGAGCTATTGTCTGTGAGAACATGTGACTAAAAGAACACACAGGGCTGGGATGATGGCTCGGTGGTTAAGAGCACATGCTGTTGTTGCAGATGACCTAGGTTTGGTTTCCAGCATCCTCATGGTGGCTTACAGTCTTTCATAACTCCAGTTCCAGATGGCATTTCACCTCTTCTGTCCTCCAGGGCCACCAGGAATGCATGCAGTATACTGACATACACACAGGCAACTCATATATATTATCTTAATAATTTTGGGTTGCTGTAATAAAACACCATGACCAAAGCAACTTGGGAGGAGAGAGTTCATTCCCGCTTATAACTCTCAGGTAACACTCCATCCCTGAAGGAAGTCAGGGTAGAAGCTCAAGGTAGAAACCTGGAGGCAGGAACTGAAGTAGAGGCCATGAAGGGGTACTGCTTACTGGCTTGCTCCCCATGGCTTGCTCAGCCTGCTTATACAACCTCGGACCACCTGCTCAGGGGTAACACTGCCCACTGTGAACTGTGTCCTTCCATATCAGTCACTAATCAAAATCCCTGCATACTTGATTATAGGCTAATCTGCTATGATTTCAAGGTATGTTTAGGTTTGGGTCAAGATGACAAAATTCAACCAGTACCCACATAAAATAAATAAAATCTTAAAAAAAAATGAACACACAGAAAACTTTAGTGCATATGTACACAGCACACTGCATGCACATATGATATGGATACACTCCTTGTACAAATACAGCACACAGTACATACATGTAATGTGCACATACATACAGCACATGTATACACAGTATGCGGGTACGTGACACACATAACAGCATCCATATAAGATATAGTTAAGGCTCATGTGAAGATCTCAGCTACCCAGTAACTGTTGCTTGGTGGTTTGTTCTCATAGGTGGAATTCCACATGGAAGAGAAGAGGGAAGACATCCAGGTTAGGTGGTCTTTTACCCATGTACCAGAAACAGCCATCAAGATCCAGCCCCAGGCCCCAGGGAGGTCAGTCCGTAAGTTTTTATCATTCTTTCACTGGTTTGAGGATGCATGAGTGGCTCGAGCATGTCTGAAATTGGGCAGCTTGAAAGTGAGTGGCCCCTGCCACCCACTCTCCCCATTCTGCCTCAGGCCACAAGAGACAGGGCTCTGTGGGGACGGCTTTGATAGAGAGCACAGTTTTCTTTCCACTTTTTGGGGCCTTATGGTGTGAGGACAGAAGCTGTGCTGCAGTGAATGTGTGGAAAGTGTCCCGGTGTCACTTTCCTTTGTTGCACAAGGGAATTCTTTCTGTGGCTTTTACAAAATTCCCTTGTAGTTCTGCTCCATTTCAATCAGGTCAGCCGCGGAAGCCTCACCACAGTAGAGAGGTGTGGGCTTTGCAGAGTGTTTGCACAAAGATATTTCCCTCTTCTCCTTTCATCTCACTTTTGTCTTTCCTCTCTTTTCACTTTTTTTTTTTTTCTGGAGCTGGGAATGGAACCCAGGGCCTTGGACATGCTAAACAAGTGCTCCATCCCAGTCCTATCACTGTCTCAGCCTTCGTACTTTTATATAAATGTGCGCAATGTAAGGATTTTGTTGGTTTGACTTTGGTTTGGTTTGAGCTGGTCAATTTCATACACACACACACACACACACACACACACACACATACACACATACACACACACACTGACTGAGGAAAATTAACTAATATAAGATTGATAACACAGCTACCCAGGAGAAAACAAGGAATCTTGAAACAGAATGGTCCCTTTCTCAGCAGAAGAGATTGAAGCCCTGTCAGGGCTTGTCTGTATGGACTGCAGGCCTGGACAACTGATGTCATTGTCTGAGAGAAGCAAACAGCAGAAGGAAGGAGGAAGAGAGAATGAATTGGGGTGGCGCCTTCCTTCTCCTTCTGCTTCTTGCTTCTCTCTGATGATGACATCATTTGTCTAGGCCTGTAGTCTACATAGGCATGTGGAAAAGGGAATTTCTAATGGAAAAATCACCAGTCTGTGTGATTCCTTGAGTCATTTTTCCCCATGGGTAGCTGTGTACCAATCTGATATTGATTAATTTGCCTCAGTCATTGTGCAGGTATAGGATTTCTCCATCTTTGTTGATATATATATATATATATATATGTGTATTAATTAATTAAATTTTTATGTGTATGGGGGTTTTTGCCTGCATAGGTGTCTGTGTATCTTGTGCATGTAGTGCCGTCAGTCCAGAGTTCCTCTGTCTGCTGAGGAAACCATTGTGCAGGTCAGACAGAGAAAGAACTCAATGGCGGCACAGTCATAATATGGGATATTACTCAGCCAGGAGTAGAGTGATGTTCTGGTGCATGCTGTACTCTGATTAGCTTTGCAAACAATAAACGAAGCCTGATTAAGGAGACATATGTGACATTATGACACATCAAGTCCAGAGGAGGCAATCCACAGAAAAAGAAAGATGGATGACAAGGGTTGGAGAGTCCTGATAGGATGGAGTCTGGGGTTTATCGTTAAGGAGTAGTGGACATATTGAAGTAGTGGATGCTTAGTACTATGTATGTCCAAATGAGCAGTGAAATGCACATTTTAAATGATTATTGTATACCATGTATATTTTATTTCTACTTAGGTTATCAAGAGTCCATTGAAGGCATAAGTAATGGCCTCCTTCAAAGCACAGGCTCTTAACTGTTTTAACCACTTGGATTTGACTCTTGGCTCTCCTAATTATGGACTATGTGGCTCTGTGAATGTCACCTGACTTCTCTCTGCTTAAATTTCCTTATCTGTGAAGTGGAAGGAATGTGATGTAAAGGATTAAGCTAGTTAATACATATGTATAAGAGAAGCTGGCTTCCAGTGAGAGCCATGGAAACATTAGCTGTTTTGGTTCTTGGTACTTAGAGGCCTTATGTTTTGGATATTCAAGTTCCACTTTCAATAGATACAGGCCAAGTTCACTGTAGGGAGGCCTGGTTAGTCAGGGGAGAGGCAGCCAGTTGCCTTGCAACAACACAGATTGCTCCAGTTTTCCTTTCGAAAGTCAGTTCCTGCTATGTGAGTTGTAAGTGTCAAGCCAGTGGGAACCTTGCCTATCTAGCCAGATGGGTCCCCCAGTGAGGGGAATTGGCACCCAAGGTGCTTTCAAGCTGCCTACTACAGAATGGCCTTAGAACTAAGGTGTTAGATCTTGGCAGCACTTGACCATCACAGCTTCTCTCCCCAAACCTCAGAAAGATGGCATGGATGCCTGGGCTGCACCAGAGTGGGTCCTGTCATCTTAGCAAATGTCCACGTAATCCTTTTTCTCAAGAGTTAAAATGAAAGCTAGAATACTGAAATAAGACGCAAGGAGACCAATGTATCTTTCACATTAATTGAGATTTTAAAAATACATACTTTAAACCTGGGTATGGTACCATAAGCCTGCAATCCTGGTCTATGGAAGGCAGAAGCAAGAGGATCTTGAGTTTGAGTCCAACTTGGGATACACAGTGAGATTTTGCCTTAAAAAACCCAAGGTCTGAGGATGTCATCCAATGATAGAATGCTTACTCAATATAGGAAAAGGCATAGACTCTATCTTTAATACTGAAAATTTAAATAAAACCCCAAACCTGTCCACTAAAAGCATTTATAGCAGTGGTTATCAACCTTCCTAATGCTGTAACCTATTATACAGTTCCTCATGTTGTAGTGTCACCCAGATAATAAAATCATTTTGTTGCTACTTCATAGCTGTAATCTTGCTACTGTTATAAATCATAATGCAAATATCTGATGTGCAGGACAACTGGTATGTGGACCCATATGAAGGACCTTCTGTCCCTGAAGGGGTCATGACCCACAGTTGAGAACCACTGATTTATGGAGGGCTGCTGCACAGAACAGAACCATGCACACATGAACAAGCACCAGTACCCAGATAGGAATGGTGCCAAATGAGTCCCAGGAAGCTTACTGTGGTCCCTTCACAGGCTTCACATGGGGTACTGAGACCCTGACATCTTGAATGTGGGAGATGTCTGAGTTACAGAGTGATATCAGTTAAAGCTCGATTCATAACTTGATGGGATCTGTGGAAACAAGCTTCCAAACAAGTCACTGAGGGAGCGTCATTTGAGACGGGAAGACCCATCCTACATGTGGGCAACACCATCTCGTAGGCTGGGGTCCCAGCATGAATAAGAAGGAAAAACAAGTTGAGACAGCATTCATCTCTCTCTGCCTCCTGATACACTCTGTGATTAGCGGCTTCACAGTTTTGCTACCTTGCCTTCCTGTCATGATAGACTGTGCCTTAAAACTGTGAGCCAAAATGAACCTTTTATTCCTTAAGTTGCTTTTGTTAAAGAAACAAACCAGATAACCAATACAACTACAATCAATAGAGCCGATAACTGAAAGCAGCACATATTTATTGCTGTTCAGTATTTGGCCCTGAAGTCTTTGCACAGCTTGTCTTGTCCTAAACCCTGCCTCTCTTTGCCTGCCATCAAGTTCTTGATGAGGCTTTGCTCCTCTACAGCTCAGGGGCCTCTTCAGCCCCACATAGTTGGTAACATGATTGGTTCATTATGTACTAAGGTCCCCAGTTTCTCAATGGCTGTGCTCTTGAAGACTGCTGCTGTTCCTGGATTGTCATGAGCTTGCAGGACAGTTGCAGTCCTAGAGATAAGAGCTAGCATCAAACCAAAGCATCAAACCAAAGTTGCACGATGTTGTCTGATGGTTTGACATCTAGCACACCTGTCTGGTACTTGTATCTGGCATGCAGTGATCTGATGACCTGTCTCTCTCCAGAAGCAGGTGCTCGGGGTAAACATGCTTTCTGAAGCCCTTGAGGATCTTTTCAAGCACCTAGTTAGTGCTGCCTCTCCATCTGTTTTTCTGAGCACCAAGTCCATGCAGGTCAAAGAAACTCAGGTAAGCCCAGATCACAGAACACAGGATATTCTGATCAGAGCTCCATACTGGGAATGGTGGCCAGGCCACTCGCTGCTGAAGCTATGGTCTTCCAGTTTGTACTTTTCAATAGACAAGTGTCAGCTGGTGTCAGGGTTTGATGCTAAGTTCTAAGTGACTAGGATCACAGGAATACAAGAGGCCATTTTTATCCTCCTTCATTTATAGGGTGTAGGCAAAGCTCAGCTAACAGATAAGAGCATCAGGGGGTTATAGCCTTCCCTCTCAGAGGCATAAGGCAGGGAGAGTCAGTCTTCCCAAATACCACCATCAGTTATACATCCATGGAGGTAGAAGCAAGCCCAAGCTAATTCATCTTCTAGTAATCCTATTAATAGTGGATTCTTGGAGAGCAGAGGGAACTGGTAACCAGAAATATAAAAATCTGAGATAGTTCACAAAATAGTTTTGTATTTTCAGAATCCATGTACTCAAAAACAAAAGGTCCTAGGCTATCATATCTAGCCACATTCTAAAATGAAATTGTCTTGTTTCATTAAGTGCCATACCCGTGACAGCTCTCCAGAGAAATTGAACACTTAAGCATGGGTATGAGAGATTTACAACATATGTTATGATGTTATGGCTAATAAATACATGGTGTGATTCCAGCTGATGTCTGAAGACTTAAACATTGGGAAAGTTGATGGTTTGGCTCAACTCCAAACTGACCACTGGCTCAGAGCTCAAAGCCCAGGAGGACTAGTGTTTCTGTTTGATTCTAAAAGCAGAAAAAAAAAAAAAAAGAAAAAAACTATGCCCCAGCTTGAGCTGTCTGGAAGGAGGAATTCTTCCTCATTTGGAGATGGCTCAGACTTTTCTACTCAGGCTTTCAACTGATGGGATGAAGCTCACTCCACTAGCCATCTACTTTATCCAGTCTGTCCATTTAAATGTTGGTATCTTGGGCTTATAGTTGGAAGGGTCCTCATGTAGCATGCAGCATCCATAAAATCCAGAATTCAATTTCTAAGACTATATATCTTAGGCATGGTAGCATATGCCTCTAATACCAGCACGCGGGAGGCAGAGGCCAGAAAATCAGAAGTTCAAGGTCATCCTCCATTACAAAATGAGTCTAAGTAAGGCCAACTGAGTCTGCATGACACAATACCCTGTCTCAGAAAAAAAAAAGTCTGTCTTGAACATTGATCCCATCTCTAATAGCCATCATAGAAACACTCAGAATATTGTTAACCAAATACCTTGGTATTTATGGCCCAGAAGTAGAATCCTTATAGCTTAGTGGCTAAAGCACTTGTGCCAGTATGAAGACTGGAATTTGGATTCCTAGAACCCAAAGTAAATGCCTGGTAGGCATGGTAGTCTGCCTATAATTTTAGTCTCTGAAGCCAGAGGCCAGGGTGTTCAAGGAGAGACCCTGCCTTAATGACTAAGGTAGAAACAGATTAAGGATTACACCTGATCATAACCACTGGCTTTCATATGCATAGACATGTCCATGTTCACACACATGTGGGTTCCCCACACATACATACATGTACACATACTCATGAAGGAAAGAAAAAAAATTAGCCAAACGTATACAACTGACAAAGTATCTCATCTCTAACCCATCCCTTGCTTTAAGGAAGTTTATAGTCCTTCCTGGCCTTTGGTATTCCACTCACAGAAGGGAAGAACCTGGTTCATAACAGTGTTTGCTGGGTGGTACCCACGAGTGTCTCTGGAGATGTTAGTAACCATGCTCTAAGAAGTGTCTCAAGTTCAGTCAGCACCCAGGATAGCTTCTGCATGGCTTTCACTGTTCAGAGCCCAGCACCTCTCAGAGAACCTTCTGAGGTCTTAGGTTCTTGTGCTAAATTTAAGAGCCCCTGTGAACACTGCCAGGGCAGCCAGTGCCTGATGCCCTTCTGAGAATGAAATAAGACTGCACCTGCCTCTGTGCCCTCGCTTGTGCAATACCAGGGGTTCGTAGCTGTCCTTCCTGTGACTATAGGCCGGAAGTGATCACCAGCTGATGGCCATTTATACCTAGATGTTGTCCTGTCTAACACAACAGCCCGAAGACCAACTCACTATCTAAAGTACGTCTCCTGTGTCTGAGCATGGAACCATGTGCTGGCTAGTCTTCACTGCCCTGGAAAGTAGACCACAGGCAGACTTTGAACAGGGTCATCATTATTTGCTGATTCTTCATTTGGGATAGAAAAGGCTCACTGTAGTGGCAACAGAATCTTTCCATGAGATAGGCGTGTCAAGCTGACCTTGGAGGTCAGGTGACCTGTTCTGAAGTTCCTGAAGACACTGTTGTACCTGAAGATACTGTGCCATATAGAAGCCAGGATCCCTGGCCAGCCCTCACATCCTCACAGCTGTTGCCCTGCTTTCCCCACAGACTCTACAGTGCACTTCCTCCACTGCTCAGGAACCCTGCCCTCCCAAACCTCCAAGGGCTCATGAACTAAAACTGCAGGTGAAGAATATCCGAGTTTCCCTGCTAAACCACCCTGGTGCTTCAGGTGAGTGCTGGTGCTGCCAGGGCCTCATGGGGCTGCCCACACTGTGGGAGGGACCTTCCTTGAGTGGGGATGGTGAATTCTCTTGTGGCAACCTGGTTGGGTCTACAGTATGATCCCTGCCTTCCTTGGTAGAAATATAGTGAAAAACTTGGTCTTTGGCTAATGGGCTTGGGGTCCAAAAGCCACAAGGTGTAACCCCCTAAGCACAGTGAGCAACTGTGGCTGGTGGTGGCCAATCATGCATACCCAGAAAGTTTGTGGAAAGGATTCTAAATGTTCCACATTCAGAGAAAGGCAGGTGTTTGAAACAGTAGCAGTGTGAGTAACAGTCGGATCATTGTGTAGGACATAATGCCATGAAGCATCACACTGCACCCATAGATATGCAGGTAAACTCTGCATGTACCGGAAGGCCAGGCAAAAGCAGTGTCATGGTTGCTCTGTTTTCAGCCTGACAGATACTAGTCTTGTTTTTCTTTTGAAAACTGAGCCAATAAATTCATGTCGAGCATCCCTGAGCCTCTGAACTGCTTACGCTGTCCTAAAATGTGCGGTATGTGAGTGGAGGGAGGCAGCTGTGGAGTCATGGTCCTCCCCAGGATTCCCAATGGTCACTGAGGCCCCCCATGAGAATGGAGTGATGGAGTGATTCTGGTCATTGTTTGAGAAAGCTAGGAATTCTGGTCACTATTTGCAGAGGTTCTTCCAGTTTACAAGGCATAAAGAGGCTTCATTTGAACTAAGTCTCTACAAAGATGGCTATAGATGATGTTTTTGGTGCAAGTGCTTGATATTGCCTTTCATACCTGGATCACCAAATGGCTGAGTGGATCCCCTGGACTACCAGGCAGGGGTGGGGGTCCCAGCTTGGGGTGCACATGCTATGAAACCAGGTCCCATTCCCTATCCATACTAAGTTACCCATATCTGGAAATATATCTGAGTTTTTCCCTTGAGGAGTGACTGTGAAAGTTACTCTACCTGAAACATGGTAAGTAGTCAAGCATTGTGGTCAAGTTACTGACCAGAGAGGACTTCAGGACTGATGCTATAGAGGAAACATTGTCTCAGAGCAGGAACAGCTGTGAGATGTCACAATGCCTATACCAAGTACCCCCAAAGGATCTTGAGTTAGATGAGGAATGAAAACACCTGCTTGTTGTAAGTGGGGTATGGGTTGCCTGTGAGGTGCACAGTTTAAGCTCAGTACCAACCATCCTTTGGGTAGGCTGTTAGTCTAGTCTAAAGAGGAGCTAAGCCTCAGCACATAGCATGTTGCTTCTGGGCGAGGCTCCATACCTGGGAGTCCTGCCTGCTTCCAGGATTGATGAACTGATGGAAGGAAGTAGGACACTAGGGTCAGTCCAGGGCTGTTACCACCAAGTTATTGCCCCAAGCATTGAGAGTGTAAATGGAAAAATGACAGAAAGGTCTCTTGGGTGAGATTTTTTTTTCCAGTTAATTTATTACTCTTTCTTGTGTGGGTAAGCAAAGTTTTAATGCAATTAAAAGAGAAAAGCTTCATCTGATCACAGGCATTAGCCACGTGTGTGTGGCCCAGCTGAACGATCCTGCACAGCGATTCATCAGCACCCTAGTGAGAAACACTACTGACCTCAGTTGGGAGGAGGAATTCACCTTGTGAGTACAGCCTGCATCCTCAGAGGCCGGGTAGTGACAGTTAGGTCTGCTCAGGATGGACAGATCCTGGAGTGATTGGATAGGTGATGGTGGGTATAGCATGGAAGCAGGAATACTGCCTGGATCTTAGGCAAAAGACAGGAAGGAGGGAGGCTTCTTGGAATTCTGTGTTTTATACTCAATTATACATAGTTGTGCTTTTAAAATGGTGGCAGTGACATGTGACTTTTAATTTTAAGTAAATAACAATTAACCAAATGAAATCAAAGTCTCAGTCTGCACTGCCCACCTGTCATGTGCTACACGGCTGTTGTATTAGCTCTGTCTAATATAGTTCTTATCACCAAAGGGTGTTCCATGGGTCCCCCCTGAAAGGCCAACCCCTGGGTGCATCAGTGGCTATCTCTGAACTGTCAGGCTGCAGGCTGTGTGTTTTAATGACTGACAACCTTGTGTTCCTTAGTATAATAATATATAACACACACACACACACACACACACACACACACACACACACACACGGCAGGGTGTGTGGGGAAACTCAACCCTATAGCATCAAGCTTTGGATGGTTCACATGAATTTGTTCTTTTTGCAGTGAACTGAATGCCAAATCCAAGGAGCTGCTCCTGCAGATCTCACAGGATGAGTGCTCCTCAGAAGGTGGGTGGTGAACATGTAGGAGTGCTCTAGACAAGCACTCTGACCTAGGCTCTGGAATGAGGAGGGGAGAAACCCTTCAAAGGAAGCTGCCTCTTCCTCTGAACCACTGGTATCCCAATGGGATGTCTGGTACACAGTGAAGCATCAACAATGTCATTCATTTGGGGGCATGCTTGTCTGGCTTTTAAACTTTTTCCTTTATTTTTATGTGTGTGAGTGTGTTGCCTGCCAATATGTCTGTGCACTGTGTGCATGTAGTGCCTACAGGGGCCACCTGAGGGTGCCAAATTTTTCAGGACTAGATGTGAGCTGCCACGTCAGTATGGGAACTGAACCTGGGTCTTCTAGAAGAATAGCCAGCAGTCTTAGCACTAAATCATCTCTCCAGTCTCTACTTTTAAAATCCAGAATCTTTCTTCAATAATTTTTAAATTAGAGAAGCAATTTCAAACCATTTTAGACTTAATGGACTTCCTTCAGTTTTTTTTTTTTTTTTTAATTAAAAAAAAAAAAAAAAAAGTAACAAGCCGGGTAGTGGTGGTTTACTCCTTTAATCCCAGCACTTGGGAGGCAGAAGCAGGTTGATATCTGTGACTTTGAGGCCAGCCTGGTCTACAGAGCGAGTCCAGGACAGTCAAGGCTACACAGAAAAACCCTGTCTCAAACAATCAATACACTTTCCCATCATAGCCATTGTTAGCCCTAGCAGCTAACAATGTCCTAATGTCCCTCTCTATAAGTTTCAGCTGATGTTTCCCTACAGAATAAGGCCCTTGGCTGAATTTAAAATAAACACATGAGGGCTGGAGAGATGGCTCAGCTGTTAAGAGCAGTGACTGCTCTTTCAGCAACTACATGGTGGCTCACAACCATCTGTAATAGGATCTGATGCCCTCTCCTGGTGTGTCTGAAGACAGCTACATTGTACTTATTTAAATAAAATAATCTTTTAAAAAAAATAGACAGATGATTCAGACACAGGAAATCAACAGTCTAGGGTAAAGTCACCAACATAACTGTGGACTTGAGTGTACACCTGGGTTTACATTGGTAGTGTTGATATTTGTTAGATTCTTTTGTTTTTACATTTAGTGGTGTGCCTGTGTAGGTCAGAGGACAGCCTGTAGGAGTTGATTCTCTCTTTCCATCTTGGGGGTCCTGGAAATCAAGGCTTGGTGACAAGTGCCTTTTAACCTGCGGAACCATCTTGCTAGTCCTTGTTTTTCCTTTCATTCTGCGATGCTGTGCTTCAAGCATGTTAAATAAGTGTTATACCACTAAGTTACACTCTCAGTCCTCTTGAATGTTAAAATCCATATAAACATTAAAATTGAGAAGGAAAAGACCATTGGCCTATCCAGCTGTGCCATTGAGTCTCTTGGTGATTCCCCTGAAGGGAAGCTGGAAGGCAACTGACCAGGTGATCATGTCCTAGTTACCATTAAGAAGAGTTCTGTTCGAGCCTTTTGGAATCTGCTGTCTTTAGATGCGTAGGGAGGTGATAAGAAAAACCTTCCCTTCCTTGAGTGGTTTATCTAGGACACCCTGCATTAGGCTACCTTTGACTTCCATTCCACCCAGTCCCTGCTCCTGCTGGCCCACCCTCCTCCATTCCAGGGCAGCCTGGTGGAGTCTGTGAAACTGCAGTTTTACAGAAACCATGCAGAGTATACCCATGCAGCCTGTGCTTAAATTCTCATTCTGAATATTTGCCCTATTGCTCATAATCTTTGTTTTATTAGTCGTTACAGTCCTGTCTTCCTCTTCCTCCTTTCTTACCTTATCTCTCCCTCTTACTTACTCTTGCTTTTCAAATACAGGGCACACATATAGTAGGTCACTGTCATCATGCCTTGACCCCACCCCGTCCTCCTGTGTATTATTTTGCCCAGTTTATTTAATAGCTTCTTTATTTGCTTTTATGCCACACCACCACCACCACCCTGTTTATTTTCCAGTTTCTGTCAGTGGTTCAAGGATGGTTGGTGCAGTTCTATACCCTTTGTGGTTTGGATATTGCCTTTGCTAGGCCTGGCACCTAGCCTCATTCCCTCTGGGATGCCCACAGCCCACAGTTTGGTGATATGTGTAGTGAACCTAGCAGAACATCCCTCGGGTGTGTGACTGTGGAAACATCACAGTGCTCCTTCTTGTCTTCCACTCTAGGTCTATTGGGGATAGCAACCATTCACCTGGACTTATTTAGGAAGCAGCCTAATGGCCCACAGACCTTCAGACTGATCAGTGGGACAGAGCCTGACAACTTGGTTTTGGGCTCAGTCACTGCAGAGGTATGATGATGGCATGTTTCTCTGCTGCTACCATCCTTGTCTCCTGCCTGCCATGGTTCACTGTTGCCTCCATATGACATACTGACCTTACCCAGGCTGCCCTGTTCTCAGCATGGGCTTCAGGCTCAGGTGGACACATCTTGCCAGGACTGGCTTAAGCTGGCTTTTGTAGATGACATTTCTCAGTATCATCTCAGCTAACCCAGCAAGCCCTCCTTTTAAAAAAATCCTTTGCTGGGTCATGCTTAGAATTTGATGTATTTGAGCCTGGCTTCTTGGGTTTTTGTCAGTCCAGGTTGATGAAAAAAAAAGCATTAAGTAACATGGATGAAGAAATTAGAGGTTATGGGGGGGAGGAGGCCAGTGTACTACAGCTAAATCAGCCGGTTGTTACTGTCTGCAGAGTAACGGATCTGCAGGTCTACAGCTGTAGTTACTGTCTGCAGAGTAACGGATCTACAGGTCTACAGCTGTAGTTACTGTCTGCAGAGTAACGGATCTGCAGGTCTACAGCTGTAGTTACTGTCTGCAGAGTAACGGATCTGCAGGTCTACAGCTGTAGTTTGCACCAACCAGTCTGAAAATATTCAGGGAAAAACAAACAAATAAAAAACACCCAAACTACATCAGACTGAACAAGTATATACCTTTTTTTCTTACTGTAATTCCTTGAGCAGTACAGAAATATATCTATTCCCTTGCATCTTTTGCCATATTTGGTTTGAGAGATCATCTAGAGGTCATTACTGTACTAGGAAAGGACATGGGTATTCGGTGCTCTCTTGACACCACATTCTCTGTGTGGGTGGGGGCCTAGTGAGTGTGGGAAGCAGCTGGCCAAGGATGCTCCTCTGTGTTTCAAAATAAATGTTTGTCTTTGCCATAGTTTTCTTACGTAGAACCTGGTGAGCTGAAGACCTGGCCAGCTCCTCCCCCTGTTTCTGCTGCAAAGATAGAAAAGGACCGTACAGTGATGCCTTGTGGGACTGTGGTCACCACTGTCACTGCCGTGAAGACCAAACCTCGCTTTGACACTGGGAGGGCATCCCCACTGAACTCGGGTGAGACCAGAGTGCAATCTCATTGCAGGAGATGACAGGCTATGAGCCTCTGTGGGGTGGGGCTCACTCTGCAGCACTGAGCATGGTGGGCTTCAGCACCAAGGCTTAGCAAAGAAGCTTGGTGACCTGGAAAGAAAGAGGGGTGGAGGATAGAGGGAGGGAGGAAAAGAGGGAGGGGAAGGGAGAGGGAGGGGGAGGGAGAAGAGAGGAAAGAAGGGAAAGATGAGGGGTGGAGCCGGGAGAGAAGGAGAGAGAGAGAGAAAGAGTTGAGAGACAGAGATGAGATTCTTTCTGGCAGTTACACCAAAGTTACAGTCTGGATGTAAGACTCCAGCCACGTGGAACTCAGTACTCCATCACACTCGTGGTTATTAAAAGTCTAACACAGGTTAAACACCACTGATAACGAGGCATGATGCGGGGCTGAGGGTGTAGTTCTCAGTTGGGCAGCATTCATCTAGCATAGATGAAGCCCTGGACTGGATCCCGGAATTGTATCAGGTAGACATAGTGGCACACATTTGCAATCCCACAACTGAGGAGGTGGAGGTAGGAGGATCAGGAGTTCAAAGTCATTCCTCCTTAACATGAAATATTATCCAATCTGGGATATATGATGTTGTGTCTCAAAAAAGAAAAAGAGTTTTGGTCTTTTGTTTTGTTTTTTAAATGGGGCCAGCAGAAACCTTTCTTTTGCATTGTAGCTGGCTGGGTGAGGAAATGGAAACTACATTGTTATTTTATTGGTATATTGTATAAAGGAACCATCTTCCCAAAGTAGCTCCCATGGCACAGGTCAGGGACCCACAATTCACATGAGAACTCCAGTTTTATTAAAGTATCCCTGAATTTTTACTCCATTCTAGACCCCAGCACCACTTTTGCCAATATAGTGAAAGAATAGACGGTGTAAATCTTAAAGTCCAGCTCCAGCCAGTAATAACTGCAGGGCCTCAAGGTGCAGTAGGGACTTCCTCTAGCCTTCTAGAATCTTCTGTTGAAAATTTGCATGGCCTTGCTGAAGGGGTCTTGTTCTTGCAGAGTCCCCTGTGAGGACGCCCGTCAAAGTGAAGGTCATTGAGAAGGACATCTCTGTCCAGGCCATTTCATGCCACAGCGCCCCTGTCAGCAAGACATTCTCCTCTTCAGACACTGGTAAGATATCTCTGCACTTCTGAGCTCTAGGAGTAAAGGTTTCCTCCTCCCCTCTCTGTTTGGGGAGTCTTTGGTCTGGTGGCAAATAGAAAATGAGAAAGCTGGAAATGTCAGGTAAAGGGGGCTGAGGACAGAGCTGGGCCCCTAGTAGATTTGAGGAACACTTTAACAAATAAGCAGGTGGTAGGGGCCCACTTAGTAACTTTATGAAAGCTATCTTATCATTTGGCATGTGGATGATGTCCGTGCCATTGGATAGGCCACACTGGGGACAGCGTGGCCTGGATGCTATGCTTTGTCCACACTGTCCACTCAAATATTTAAGAGTAGTTTTCTGAGCTCTCTGGGTGCTTCTTTTAGTTATTTTTACGTGGCTACAATCATACAGTTGACAGAAACAGTTTTGTGGTGGGAAAGCTTATTTTGGTCCCAGTTTCAGTCCATCATGGGGTGGGGAGGCATGACAGTGCAAACACGTAAGGAGTCAGTATCACATTAGACAAGGAAGTAAAGAGATTCTAAACCCAGGGCTAGCCCCTTCAAAGGCCTATCCCTAGTGTCAGATGTCTGCCAGCTAGGCCCCACCTTCTAAAGGTTCCACAGCCTCCCAAAATAGTGCCACTGTCTGGAGAACACGTGTTCAGACACATTTGATACCTATGCTATAGTATTGCACCCTGACTCCAAACGTTCATAGTCATCTTATAATGCAAAATGCAATTTGTTTAATTTTCAGAGTCCCCATAAATATATTTAATAGTTCTTTCCTTAATCTAGGTGCATCCCATAACTCTTGTTTACTGCATGCTTGAAAAGCTAGCACCATGCAGGCAACCCTAAGTTTCACTGATCACTTGATATATAGCTAGGCCTCCTTGTATCATGACGACAGTGGCTTTTGAGTGCCTGGATGAGTGAACCTGTGACACATTTCTCTATGCAGCCCCATTCAAGTATCTTTCAAATGAATATGTAGTTTATATGTTGGGGGTATGAGGAGTCTCACCAATTCCTGAAATGTCCTGAGAGCATCCTTCCTATATCCTAGTGCAAACTATTTGACTTCCTCCTAATGATGCTTGAGTAACTATGGCCACCTTCCACTTGCTTTGGCACTTTGAGATATTCTTTCCTAGCCAAACACTTCAATTTTCATGTCTTTATGCTCTAATGTCTATTCTCACACCCCACTGCAAGCCTGGCTAAAGCAGCCATGCCATAGCTGAATGCTACACCATGAATTCCTTTGAATTCAGCCTCTTTATAATTCCCAGAACATAGGTAAAATATAGGCAAATTCTGTGCCAAGATGTAACACAAATGGTCTCTAATCCTGTGCCCAGTGGAGTCCATGTTCCCATTCCAAACTCACTGTTTCTCTCAGCACTCAGGTCTTCCATACACCCACAGGAATAAGTCTAAGGTCTACTTACAGCATTCTAGAACTTTTCTTCTTTTTTAAAAATATTTTTATGTTTTGATACAGTGTATCTTGATCCACCCACAACTCCCCAGTCCCTGTCTTCTCAGACCTCCCCCAACACAAACCCTCCCACCTCATGTCTTATTCTGTTTTTTTTTTTTTTTTATAAACTGAGCCCCTGCATGTAAGTGGGGCCAGCCACCAGAGCATGGGTAACCTACCAGTGACTACATTCCTTGAAGAAAAATGACTTCCCTTCCCTAATAGCTATCAACTCCCAATAGCCCTTCAGCTAGGAACAGGGCCTGTGAACCCACTCATGCATGTGGAATGTTGACTGGCTTGATCTTGTGCAAGTAATCACTGCTGCTGTGCTTCATGAGTACCAAGGCCATTTCAGATCCAGAGGACAGCAGTTTACAGCACTCTTTCCTAGCCTCTAGCTTTTTCTTCCCCTTCTTCCAGAGTGTTCCCTGAGCCTTGGGGAGGTCATTTATTCTCAGACATTTTTCTTTTATGAGTCTCTGCATTGACCACTGCCAAAAGGGGGCTTCTCTGACAAAAGTTGAGGTCAACACTAATCTGAATGAAAACAAGTATTTCTGACCTATGTCCATTTAGCAAAGCAACAACAGACAGCTCCTCTCCCAACCCTGGGCTTTTGACTAGGCTTATAGGATCAGAAGTAAATTCCTTCCCGTGCAGCCAACTTCAAAGCCAGAAGGTTACCCTGTAGTAGTTAATCATGCCGCTATTGCATTAGTCGATGCATCTTGCCTGTCAGGTCAGTACAGAAGAATGCAGAGTTTCTGCTGTGTAAGCCCACTGATTCTTTTTTCTCCCCCAGCTGCCTGCATAGCACCTTCTAGCAGGGAGGAGGTTTTCAGGTCAGTTCCAGCTTTCTCTGTGTTCTAACTAAAAGTGTGTGGTGTCTTCAGCAGTAGGTCTTACCTTCTAGTTATGGGGAGCAGCTAGAGCAATGGCAATAGCCTGTGTCATTTGTGAGCCTCTAGGATTTCTTCAGGGGTTTCCTAGTTCACATCTCCAAATTCTTCCACATTCTTCCCACAAGTCAGTTCCAAAGGCCCAAACCACATAGGTTTCACAGAAGCAACAACTCACTTTTGTACCAGTTTTCTGGATTAGTTATCTTGTATATTCTGTATCACTATGACAAAGGGATCTGATATATAAGGGAGGAAAGGATTGTTTTACCTCACTGTTTTAAGAGTAAATGCATAGTAGCCAGAGTGTGTGACAGAGCTCTGCTCACATCATGGCTAACCAGGAAGCAGAGAGGCAATTCTGGAACCAGGGCCTGGGCTAACCTTCAAGGGCATCAAGGTTCCATCCCCAAAGGTATTATAGCCTCCAGAGTATCCCCACCATCTCAGAAGGCCCTCTAAACACTGGCCTCTGGGGACATTTCACATTCAAGCTGTGCCAGTACCAATTCTGTAATTTTAGGATTATTTTCAGGTAAACAACATCTTGAACAGGTATCTTCCTGTCTGTAAGTCAGTGCGAGGACCTGGGTTTGATCTCTAGCATCCACCTAGAAAGCAAGGAGCGGCTCAGCTCTGGGGCCAAGTGTGTGACCGTAGAAACCAGCCCCTGTGACCTGTGGCCATGGCTGATGTCCTGCTCCTAAAATGGTTTTATTGTTCTGGTTCCTTCATCTGCTTCTGCAGTCCTGGAATCAAAACCAGAGCCTTGTGTAAGCTATGCAAGTGCTGTATCATTGAGCTACACCCGGATCCATTTGTGTCATGTTTAATTTTGCCTTAGCAGAATAGTATAAGCTATAAGTACAAGCTCTCTGGGGGAGAGAACCCTCTCCACTTAACCACCTACCTGATGGGCTGCCATCTTGTCAAGTGGAGATTTTTAAAAAAGAAAACAAAAAAGAAAGAACTCACCTGATGGAGCTAAGGAATGAGCAAATGACAAAGCATGCAGGCTCTGTCAACAGTACTTGGTACATTCATGACACAGGGCCAGCTCTTAAGAGCTTTTATTGGCTGCCTTGGTTACTGCTCTGTGTCAGCCACTTTGGGAGGTCGAAGGAGTTATGTGCCTTTGTGAGGTCAAAATTGTCCCAATGTTTAAAACTCTCCTCTCCTCTCCTCTCCTCTCTCTCCTTCCTCTCCTCTCCTCTCCTCTCCCTCCTCCCCTCCTCCTCCTCCCCTCCCCTCCCCTCCCCCTCCCCTCCCCTCCCCTCCCCTCCCCTCCCCTCCCCTCCCCTCCCCTCCTCTCTCTCTTCTCTCTCTTTCTTAGTGTGTGTGAGTCTCTCTCTCTTAGTGTGTGTGTGTGTCTGTGTGTGTGAGAGAGAGAGAGAGAGAGAGAGAGAGAGAGAGAGAGAGAGAGAATGCATGTGGAGGTCAGAGGACAACCCACAGAAATCTGTGTTCTCCTTCCCATACTGGATCCCAGGGATCAAACTCGGGTTAGATCATTAGACATGGTGCCTTTCCTTACTGTACCATCTCCTCTGCCCACAGTGTATTTATTTTTGTGTGCCGACCTTTGCCATTTTACATAGCCCTCTTGAGAAAAAGTATTACCTTATAAGCAGTAAAACATATGAGTCTCAAACAGACACATTGGTGAGGGGCTCATAACTGCTGGGAGTCAAGTTGTAGATAACAGTGGCCTTCCCTTGTTTCTGAAAATAAAGTTTTACCAGAGCCAGGCCTTGCCTGTTTATTACATGTAGCTCCTCGCTTCTTCTACTTTATGGGGAGATTAGTTGAAAAAATCCTCAAGCCCTTACTTTCTCCCTCCTTCCAAAGGCTTGCCATCCACTGCTTATAGACTGTTCCTGCCCACTGCTCTGGGAGTTCACTTGGAGCTTGTTAAGTTTGCTACTGAACTCAGTGCTACCTTCCTTTGGCAGAACGTTGGTGCTGAATGGCTCAGATCCTGTGGCTGAAGTTGCCATTCGGCAGCTCAGTGAGTCCTCAAAGTTGAAACTGAAGTCCCCACGGAAGAAAAGCACCATCATAATTTCAGGGATCTCCAAGGTAGGTGAGGGCAGCAGCAGGAAGTGGGAGTCTGTCAGTATAGTATATCCCAGTTCCTCATTCATCCAGAAGATCCCCTCTGCAGAATCCAGTACAGTTCCTTCCCGCCAGAGACTTAGTTACCTCTGGGACCACAGTAGTCCTTTGTCCTGTTGATACAGGAAGGTAGCAGCTGTCTGCTTATTGATGCTCTGAGGCTTGAGAGCTTGGCCAATCATTTCTAGAATAATTACTAAGATAGAAATAAAGGCACATGTAAGACACTCCCTGTGGTGAAATCTCCACCCAGCTGCCTTTTCAAAGATGACTCATTTCTAAAACATTTAAATATTTTGCAAAAAAAATATGTGTATTCCTTTCTGTAATCTGATAGAAATAAAGATTATTCTACAAAATGTTCCAGTTCAGTTCCCCTGTTCTTCCACTCTGTGGTATCTTCATGGAGCAGAAGGTAGGCTTGAACTGCCTCTGTTGACAGCCATGACACTGGGCTGTAGAACAAGCTAGATCTTCAGTTCAAGGGGCCATGTAAGAAATCCTGGTTCTTCCTAGACATTTTCAAATATGCAGATGGAGAGAGAAGGGGGGGAGGTATAGTAAGTGACAGATTAGGTAGCTGTGGCCATGATTAGGGAGGATAGATTGGATCGTATAAGGTCATCAAGAGGGTGGCAAGGAAAGCAAACTGGAAATCAATCTCACAGTTGCTGACAGGGGCCAATGGTCAGTCACCATGGCTGGTAGTGTCTACAGTGTGTGAGTAGCCTAGGCTCAGGACTCCAAGAGAAGCTCATTGGTGTCCTTGAGCACCAAGGCAGGGGATGTCTCTTCTTAGTCTGGCTTCTTCAGCCACTGGGGTGTGAGAGGCAGATATCTGATGCCAACAAGGCCAAACAGTGGAAGCTTTTACTCAGTCTAGTTACATAAGTGAACAAGATGAAGATAACCATGACTGTCTGCTCTCTCCTTTCTGGCTTTGCTTCAGAATTGTTAGCTAATCTTCACATTTAATATCTGTAGGCCACTCTGATTATTAATTTATTGGCAAACAGACTGTTGTATTCATAGTTATCAGGCACTCCGTAAGCTGGTTCATCTTCAACTGCCACTTAGCAAATGCCAAACCCTCCCTCCCTACCATGAACTCTTGTTATATCCCTGGAATGGCTTTTCAGTTGCCCTCAGCCTCTGTTGTACATCTCCCCTGACAGACCTCACTATCTCAGGACCACAGTGCTGCCCTCATGCTGGACTACGCAGCTTCAATGGACAGTACCAACCAGGGAGACACCACTTCTGCTTTGCACCATCCAGAGGCACCTGAAGCCTCTGCCAGCACCCCACCTAAAGAAAATGAGCCAGCCCAGACCCTACCTGCCCTCAAGCCTAGAGAGAACGATCTAGATTCCTGGGACCTGGAGAAGGAGTCTCCAGTAGCATCATGGAGCGGTCCAGCCCTGCAGGAGCCTGATGTGGATGAGCTGTCAGAGAGCTCCCTGAGTACTTCAGAGCTAGGAGCTATGAAGAAGCATAAAGGTACCTATTTCCAAGCCTCTAGCTTCTCACTTGGGCTTCCCTCTCTGTGTCCTCGCTCCTATGCTGGCCTCCCTTCCTTTTGTCCTCTATGAGGCTGTCCCAGTCTGTTCAGCCACTGAGAGCTGAAAAGAAGGTGGGAAGCTTGCATGTGAGCAGCTGGGGCTTCATCTCTGCATCTGGGGGGGCCACTGTGTTTTCTAAGCACCCTCCCTGTCTACCTCACTCCATCTGGAAGCAGCTATCCAAGACTTCAGAGTGTTCTGAGGAGCCAGATGTCACAGTGTCCAGGGCCACAACAGAGTAAGCAGAATCAGATTGGCAGCTTACCTTATTTGCTCAGTCTCTTCCTCCAGCTAGAACCAAACCAGACCTCACCACATGCAATCAGCAGGATCTATAAGGAAAGAGACTCCTAGAATAACTACTCACTGACATGATGTACATGTGGTTATGAAGGCATTCATTAGCACATTCAGTCCTTTCTCATGAGCAATGGGCCCTGATTTCAGAATTCTGCATTTCTTAAGGGTGTACACTTGGTCCCAGACCTTTATCTCATAGTCACCTTTGGCAACAGCTCCAGGACTTAGAGACGTCACACTCACTGAGCCTTACCTCCAAGACTTGGGGACCGTGCCTACTATTCACATCCTTCCAAGATGAGAACTGAAAGAGGTCCCTGTGTCAATCCAGGAGCTGTGGTGGAACTCAGTATCCACTTCTAGTTCTGCCTTCTGTGTGGGCCTCCAAGGCCCATTTCTCTCCATCAAGTTCTTAGGACCCTCTTGGAATGCACTGGGCAAGAACCTTAGCTATGCTAGGGGTTAGGAGTCCTAGCTACCTACTTCTGTTAGGAGCAAGTGGGGATTTCTGCTGGATAATTTTGCCTCAAGGAGGACATGGATAATGTCTGCAGAAAGCTGTGGTTTTACAACTAGGAGATGGGGTACTACTGGCCCCAAATGGGCAGAGGCCACAGGTAGCATATTCCTTAGGGCACAAAGTATAGACACCACCACACAGCAGAGCACAAGTACCAGGTGCTGAGGCTGAGAACATACCCTCAGTGCTCCACCTCTTCTCTGTTCATCCTGTAGCCATTGATGGGTAGCTGCTTGCCTGTGACTTGTGCCAGTACCAAGTGGGGAAAGATAGAGGATGAGTTTGCACATCAGACGAGGAAAGAAAGAGGTTGTTCCTGGGAGAAGATTTTAGACCATCCAGGCTATTTCCTACAGCCTGTCCTTGGGGGACCTTCAGCTGAACCCTGTGTCCTCTCTTGGTGTGAGCTGTGGCCCAGGATGTCATGTAGACTGTCTCCTGGCCACCCTGTGTACACACTCTAGCCAGGTTTTTGTCCGAGAGTCAAAGAAGCCTCTGAGAGGCTGCTGGGAAAGTCAGTTAGCAGGGAGGAACAGGAGACACTGGGGTATATCCTGTGCCTCACTTCACTTGGAGTCAGTGGTCTGTATCCTCATCCCTTAAGAATCCAAACCTCTTGTGCTCTCCAGGTTTCTCAGAGTTGCCAAGCCTACCACCACATTACATCCATCAAGCACTGCTTTGCTTTCTTCTAGCCTTTCCTGCTCCCACTAGCTCTGGTCTCCTTTGGGGTCCCCTCCTTGAAGTGCATCCTTCTCCCCTGAAGAGAGGCCAAACATATGAATGCCTCTTAGGAATTGGGGGTCTGTCCCATCCTCTTCGGGCTGGAAGTAGCCTCTGTGCATGTGAGCTTCCCCAGAGATGCTGGATATTAGGGGAGGTGCAAACATGTTTGGCTGGTATGTGTCTTTCACTTCTGGCTACTCTGGAAGCAGAGGTTGAACCTGCCCTTGGGTCCTTGGTGTGCCTTGACTTAAAGTTTTCTGAAAGGTAGTATTTGGCAATGTCTTAAAAAGTATTTTGTAGGGCCTAGGTGTGGTAGCACATGGCCTTTAATCCCACCACTTGGGAGGCAGAAGCAGAAGGATCTGACTTCAAGGCTAGCCTGATCTACATAGTGAGTTCTAGGCCAGCCAGAACCACATGGTGAGACCTTGTTTAGAATATATATATATATTCCCTAGCCCATATATATGCATGTATATATATACATAGATGTATAAATATATATTTATGTATAAACCCATTTATTTTTATATATTTTATAAATTTATTATATAATACATTAATATAACTTATTTTATATTATATATATGCATATATATATACATATGCATATATATAAAACTAAATCCCACCAGGCCACTTCCTGTAGCACTAGTTTTGAAAAAAAAAAAAATGGCAGAAAACGAAAATAGTTTGACAAGCTAGCTTAGACCTATTTAAGATTCTGCCAACCAACCTCTCAAGCTAAGTACAAAGCTTCTAGAAACCGCAAGATGATACTAGCTAGTTGGTGAGATGCAGATTTAATGGAACATTCTGTCAAAAACTATGGTGGAGAATAATGGAGAAGGACACCACACACTGACCTCTGACCTCCATGCAGATATACAGGTGAGTACACTTGCACATACACCCCCCACATACATATACACATACACACTTAGTTTTCATTGTGCAGTTTTTAGAAGCTTTGTACTTAGCTTGAGATGCTGGCAGAATCTTAAATAGGTCTAAGTTAGCTTGTCAAACCATTTTAATTTTATGCCAGTTTTTTTCAAAACTGGTGCTTTGGGGAATAGCTTGGTGGGCTTTAGTTTTATTTATTTTGTATTTATTTATTTTATATGTATGGGTGTTTTGTCTGCATGTATATTTAGGTACTACTTACATGCTTGCAGAGGTGTGAAGAGAGTCTTCCATTCCTTGGAATTGGAGTTATAGGTAGTTGTAGGCTACCCTGTGGGTGCTGGGAAAAGAACCCAGGTCCTCTGGAAGGATCAGAGGTTAAACTGGTGCTCTTAATCTCTTCACCACCTCTCCAGCCTCCAGGGTTTAGTTTTAAACTAAGGCATACATATATGACTTGCAAACCATCTTCACCTTCTGGTATAGTGAGAAGAATGTTGGAGGCTACAAGAAAGCCCATGTAACTGGAATTCTCCTGGACTGTTGCTCGCTGGGAATTTATATATTATTATATATATATTATATTATATATAATTATATATAATATTATATATATATATATATTATATTATTATATATATATCAGCCAAAACAGAAAATTGATTCCCCAAAATTCAGATTTATTTTAAATTCAAAAAGCAATAGTAGCTCTGGGGCAAATTTTAACCTTATCTGTGTTCATCACAAATGCCCTAAGAGAAATTTGAGAAAAAACTGGAAAGAAACATTGCCAAATATCTTGCATGGCAACCTTGCATGTTTGCATGTGTATGCATATGCATAAATATATGCTCAGGTATGTATGAGTATATGTGCACATGTGTGTGTACTTGAAAGTACATTTGTGTATGTGAGAGCATATGTGCACATGTGCTCTCAAATGCATATGCATGTACATGTATGTACAAAGTGTGAGCATGAATGTGCATGAGTCCATGCTCACATCTGTATGGTGTATGTATATGTATATAAGTGTGAGCACGTATGTGTATGAGCCTCTGCTTACACGTTCATGTGTGTATGTTTACACGTGTGAGCATATATGTGCATGAGTCTGTGCTTATGTGCACATGTGTACAAGTGTGAGCATGTGTGTATGAGTCTGCAGTCGTGTGTACATGTAAATGCACATATGTGCGAGTGTGTGAGCATGTGTGTACATGAGTATATGATACAGTGATTCCAGACTCTGACTTTCACTCTGACTCTGCTCTTGCGTGCTTTTCTTTTTGCCTCTCAACATCTCCGCATTTCGTGTCCGTTCCCTTTAACTTAAGAGGATCACTATGCCAACCAGAATTAATTACCTACACAGTAAGTTATTTTTTTTGTCTTGCATTTTTTTAAGTTCTGTGTAATTTACCATGTGGAGCATGCCTAGCAGAGTTAAGGCTGTCCCTCCTTTTTCCTCGCTTAGTGTCTTGACAGTCCCTTTGCTGGTTTTCTGTGTTTCTGGCTTCTAGGTAGATTGTCCCCATCATCAACCATCAGATGCGACACTCTCTCTGTCCTCTGATGGTACAAAGCCACCTTGCTGTGATGGCATAAACAAGGTATCACCTGAGCAGCCTGACTTGGATAAGGGGGCCAGCCTGGATCCCCTCACTGGTTTCCTGTCCATCCTATGAATGGTCTGTCTGAGGTTTCATTTGAAATGAGAGGCTGTTTTTGGGCATCAGAACATACATTTTCAGGTTGCTAGGACCATTGTCTTCCTACTTGCAGATTTTAATACAGATTCTTCCATGGCCATTTATATCTGTCCCTCTACAGAAATAAACAGGATAAACTTAGAAATGTGACAGCAGAGTTAGATTTTAGAATAATTCTCAAATTCCTCCTATTTATGTTCCTGTCTTCTTGGGGTGTTCTTAAAGGGAACTAAAACCAAGGGGAGAGTTTTCCCCACTGCCTGTTCCTATTTAAAAAGTATGTGTTTTGCCTCAGATTTCATGTAGCTTCAAATGAAAATTTGAAAGCATGGTATGTGAAAATCAAACTAGGACAGTCAGTGCTGGTGTCTCCTTAAACAATGACTTATATACTAATCCTACCCTATGAAAGCCAGTGTAATATTCTGGCATATGGACACTCACATAGAAACGAGTCAGGAGAGTTTCCTTCTCTATAAGACTATGCATGGAGCCCTGCTGCTCCTCTGTGCTCATATAACTTACTGTGAACTGTGGTTATCTGCTATGCTAGAGAGCTGCAAACCTTATCCATATGAGTGACCTCCCTCTCTGTCTAACTCTCAGCCTCTAGAAGACTCTACCCACTATTTTCTGAGCCAAGTTTCCTCACCACAGTGTGGCTGTGCCTGTCTCTTGATTGCTGTGTATATTTATGGCCATGGTTCTTCCGGAATTATTTGCCCAGTGGTAAATGTGGTGTTGAGGTTTAAACAGACTGTAAGCGTGTTAGTTTGTGACTAGGGATACAGTTCTGTGGTTCTGCGGTAGAAGGTTTACTTGGTACCCTTAAGAGTGAGTTTGATACCTAGCACAAGACAGAGACACCTCTCTCTCTCTTCTCTCTCTCTCTCTCTCTCTCTCTCTCTCTCTCTCTCTCTGTCTCTCCTTTTCTCTCTTCACCCTACACACACACACACACACACACACACACACACAGAGCCAGGGATCATTTATTTGAGTCACTCCTCACAGGTGTAGCTTAGCTGCCAATTTCAAGATGAATTTTCCTCATTGGAATGTCCCATCCTCCCCACATCCTGGTATCCCGGTATCCCTCTCTGGAGATAGAATTCTTCTAGAATCTTACCAAAGACAAAGCCAGTGCCTTGCTCTATCCTCCTGTCTGCATGCTCTTCCCTGAGACCATGAGACACCCTTTGTTCTCCTTCTCAAGGGTAGTATCATTGACATTCAAGGTCAGACTTTCCTTAGCAGCACCAAAGAGCTAGACCTAGGAACACTGGCTTCAATCACCCTGGGCTCACACATATGTCATTGTGTGACCTGAGTAGTCAGTCACTCCTCCAACTCTGATGTCCTCAATTTTCAGCAAGCCCCGCCCCAACTTGGTGGGAACCCTGAGTATAAGCCTAATGAAATGGGTCTCAGCACCCACATCAAAGGCATGCCCTTCAGACTTGAAACTCATGTCATCTCACAGAAGCCATAATTTCTAAGAAGGCCTAACAAATCAGTACAGGGAGATTGCCACGTAGGTTCATAGGATAACATCCATTTCTGACTAATTCTGGGAAGTGTAGCTTAACAAACCAGCAGAGAGGCTGACGAGATCATGAGGGAGGCTGGAAGAACAGACAACAACCTGCTCTAGGCCACAGCATGGTGTGGGGCCTTAGAACAGGCGCAGGCCTGCTGAACGGATGGTGCTGCTAAAATGGCAGTTTACACCTTGGACAGCTGTACACACAGCAAACACACACCTGAAGCCTTCCCTTTTCTTTTCTTTCTTCTAAATCTTTCTGCAGTTGATCGTAGCCAAATAGCCAAGAAACAATAAAGTCTAAACCTCTCAAGTCTATCAGTCTTATACCCAAGTTAAAAGTCTTTGACACTTTAAGGCAGGAATTTTACTTTAGACATTCATTCTGCAATTTCTCTTGGGAAAATTGTAGTGATCACCAGGAAGTGTGAGGATTACTTTTTAAAATATTTTAAAATAGCCACCCGGTGCCTGTCTTCATGGTCTGACTTCCTGCCTTAACCTGAGCTGATCTATGGTTGTGACTGAAGCACTTGTGTTATTTTAACTTTTTTTCCTGTTGTTGTGATAAAACACTCTGACAGAATCAACTTGAGAAAGGGTTTATTCTGGCTATAGGTCAGGGATACAGTACATCATGGTGGAAAAGTCAGAAACAACAGGAACTTGTAGCAGCTGGTCACATGGCATCTGCTGTCAGGCATCAAGGAGTGATGGTTGCTGGTGCTTAGTTCCATACAGTCTATATAGCTCCATACAGTCTATAGCTCCATATAGTCTATAGCCCCATACAGTCTATATAGCTCCGTACAGTCTATAGCCTCATACAGTCTATAGCTCCATAATCTACAGCTCCATATAGTCTATAGCCCCATACAGTATATATACCTCCATATAGTCTGTATAGCTCCATACAGTCTATAGCTCCATATAGTTCATAGCTCCATATAGTTCATAGCTCCATATAGTCTATAGCTTCATACAGTCTCTAGCTCCATACAATCTATAGCCCCATACAGTCTATAGCCCTATACAGTCTATATAGCTTCATATAGTCTATAGCTCCATACAGTCTATAGCCCCATACAGTCTATATAACTCCATATAGTCTATAGCTCCAGATAGTCTATAGCCCCATACAATCTATGTAGCTCCATACAGTCTATAGCCCCATACAGTCTATAGCTTCATTTAGTCTATAGCTCTATATAGTCTATATAGCTCCATATAGTCTATAGCTCTATACAATCTATAGCTCCATATAGTCTGTAGTTCATACAGTTCTATATAGTCCAGGATCTCAGCCCCAGAAGTATTGTCACCCAGAGTGGGCAGACCTTTCCACCTCAGTTAATGCAATCAAGGTAATCTCCCAAAGGTATGCCAAAACTCTGTCTTCCAGGCGATTCTAGATCCTGTCAGGTTAACAACTGACACTAACCATCACATGAGCCTTTCGGACAGGTCACTCTGCTTTGTGTCATACACAGCCTGTGGTTACATGTCCCAGAGATAGTAAGATATGACCCAACCTAAGACAGCTAACAAAAGAGAGCTAAGACAGTATCTGACTCTGTAGCCTTGGATACTGATAACTTGAGGCAGAGCAACCCCCATCAGCCCAGCCAAATGAAATGCTCCTTCTCTGAGATATCCCCAGATTCTGATTCATCAGATGGCCCAATGTGAACCCAAGCCTTAACATTTTGGATAAGATGCTGACTGGTTTTTTTCCCCTGAGGATAAGGACATGGCCCACTGGTTACTTCTCTGATGTTTGCGCTTCTGTCTGGTAGGGTTTACGAGCCAAATGGAAAGCAGTACAGTGGTTTCTGGTTATCATCTTCATCTAGATACTTCTGTTCCCTTTCCTGGCTATATTCATGTTTGTAGGGCTGTAGCAAAGTGCCATGAACCTAGTGTTTTTAAAAGAAGCTTTATGTTCTTTTATTTCTAAATGCAAGCCTTAGATGGGAGTGTCCATTGAACTGGCTCCTTCTGAGGCCAGGAGGAAGAAACTGCCCCTGGCCTTTCCTGGCTTCAGGAGTTTGTAACAATCCTTGGCCTTCCTTGCTTTGTAGGTATCCCAGTCTTTGCCTCACCTTCTCTGTCCTTCACATAATTTTCCCTCTCTGTGTCTCTTTCCAAATTTCCCCTTCTTATAAGGCCACCAGGCATCAGACATGTTTGATTAGGCCCATTCTAATTATTATTTTATGTGATCACTTCTGGAATGACTCCATCTCCAAATAAGGGTGCGTTGTGAGTTTCTGGGGACTAGGAATTCAACACAGGGATTTGAGGAGGACACAGTTCAGCTTGTAGCACTACCCTGACCTATATAATATAGACCCTACCCCAGACCAAGCTTCCTTCTTACTTCAAGGACTGTGGGGTCTATCCTGGGCTTCCATTTACCTTCCAACCACCTTTACCTCCTCTGTTTCAAATGTGGGTACTCCAGCTGCTTGTGCTCTTTGGAACTCCAAAGTTTAACCTAGAGCAGATCCCAGGAGGGGGCTGGAATCTGAAATCTTCACAGACCCCCATTTCCCAACTCCAGCCTGGATAACATCCCTTGAAGCCTAGAGTGTGATGCCTAGAGCTCAGTCCTCTGCCAAACTGATGCTTCTGATTTGACAAAATTGCCCACACGAATGTCTCTGTGTTCACACATGGGCCAACTCCAGTCATCTAGACACAAACTGGTGCTTGGCCACTTGCTCAGGGATGGAACTCACACTAGGAACAAGAATCCACCAGTGGCAACAATGGACTTGTGGCTGGGAGCAAATCTGTTTGCATAAGTGTACTCACTTCCTTTTCATTCTCAGACCCTAGCAATTGCTCCTAGAAAAATGTGAAACTCTGTCCTAACTGCTACACGACATTTTCAGGCAAATTTGTGCAGATTAAATTAATTTAGTCCCTCTTGGATAGTACAGTTTCTTTGCTTCTGCCAAGGTGACTTTTTGTTTGCTTGTTTTTAGAGGGGTTTCTTTGTTTTGTTTTTGAGATATTCCTGGCTGTCCTGGAGCTTGCTCTGTAGACTAGGCTAGCCTCAAACTCAGAGATCTACCTATCTCCCTCTGCCTCACAGGTACTGGGATTAAAGATGTGCACCGCCATCACCAGCCCAAAGTGGCTTTTAAAAGTGACCTGCTTCTTTTTCCATTGTGAATATGGATGCTAGGGAGATCCTGATCAGGTCTCCTCCCTAACCCAAGATGCTAACATTGTTGGTATGTGTTTTAGGTACAGAAACATATCCATGTTCTTCACCCTCTCCATGTGCAACACAGGAAGCCATGTGTATGTGTCATGGCTAATGAATGTGGCTCACATGCCAAACAGACTTTCAAATTAAGGACAAATCTTCCTGGCTGTGTAGCCAGGTTTCTCTTCTTTTGAACATAATTCCTTGAGGTAAACAGTAATGAACTTGATAGGTTTGCCTGACACTTACCCTGTCCTTGCTGGCCTGGGGTAATGGGATGCTAAAATGATTGGTGAAAAAGTGATGCTGAGCAGCTAGTCGGCACTGTGCCTGTACCTGACCTTCAGGGACCATTTTTACCCCAAGTGCTACCACTCTTTGTTTTCTATCCCATATCCCATTCTTGCCATCTGTGCCAAGGAGTTGAACCATACAAAACCTAGGGCTTTTTTTTTTTTTTTCAATCTGTCTTGCCCTCTTCTTTTTCTTTCTTTGTTTTTATGTGTTTTTATTGTTTGGGTATGTGTGTGCTGGGAATTGGACCTAGCCTTGCACATGCTGGGCAAGTACACTACTACTCTTACCCTAGCATGAAGCTTAGGGTTAGGGAAAATAATCTACTAACAAATTTCATATGGCTTAGTCTAGTATGGTTGAGAAAGTGGGTGGGTGATTAGACTGGTAGATAAAAATAGATATAATACCTAGTGTGTGTAGAATGATCTAGAATTAATTTTTAAAAACAAGCCTATTTCCTGAAGAACATAACTGAAAACATGAGCCCCATGATTTCCAGGGCTCTTAGCTTAACTATCGGGAGCATGGCCTTTATTCCTGGGCATATGGCATAGCCTTGCTCATCACAGAGTTCCTAGTAAAAGGGAGGGGCCATGGTGGACCGGAACCCATCCACTCCACAGTGCAGCCTTGCCGGTCCTACTGTTGGTATTTTCTGCCTTTCACTCTGCAAAGTGACCTCCTGTCATCAAGGCTGTGGTGTTTGCTCCTCTGGGCCGTGGTCACTCTTTGAGGGAGCACCTGACTCTGTCATAGCTGTCT
Organism: Mastomys natalensis; assembly: GCA_021653895.1. Lineage (NCBI taxonomy): Eukaryota > Metazoa > Chordata > Mammalia > Rodentia > Muridae > Mastomys > Mastomys natalensis. The sequence goes on from JAJTUV010001682.1 coordinate 171,815, forward strand.
GGCAACTTTGCATCCTCCTTAGCCTGAGTTCATCCACCCTACAGCCCTGACACTCCTATGCTCCCCCTTTTGCAGAAGGAATCCTAAGGAAAGGCGCCAAGCTCTTCTTCCGCCGGCGACACCAACAGAAAGACCCAGGCTTGAGCCAGTCACATAACGACCTGGTATTCCTGCAGCAGCCGGAGGGGAGGCAGAAGAAGGGGGCGACCCTCGGCCGGTTCCTGAACAGAAAGCTGCTTACCAGGCACAGAGGCAAACACACCATGAATGGAGCACCCAGAGAGCCCTGCATATAGCCCAAGTCACCCCCTATCCTCACAGCTGGAGGGTGGGGAGCACGAAGGTCCCCACCAAAGCAGCAGGAACCAGTACCATCAGATACCTGCTTGTCTAGCTTGTATTTTTTTTTCCCTAGTAATTTTGTCTTTAAAAGGGAAAAAAACAATCTGTTTCTATGGCTATGAAGCTTCCCCTGAGAGGACTGATAACACAGTCTAGTTTGCTACACTCAGTGTCTGGTTCCAGCTTCACCATGCCATCAAAGCGCTGAGTGGGAATATAAGAGGGAGACTTGCATCATTAAAGCCATGTGTGATCTGATGGACTATGGATGGTAGGCAGAAGGGATCCCAGTCCACCTACTTCTCTCCTGCAGGACTCTTTGGGTTCATGTCTGGACCATGTCATGAAGGAGACTGTCCCTCTGGGCTGTTGCTATGAGCAGGATGGGCTACCTCACCTAACTTGTTGTTTAGAATTAAAAAGTGCATCTGGTCCTGGAGACAAGGGTATGGATATAGGCAGGAATTTTGGCCCATGGGAAAAATAGGAAAAGATGTGCTTTGACAAGTACGAGGTGATCACCTTTGATATTAGCCATAGAAATTAAAAACATATGCAAACACTAAAGTGCATTCTATGAAGATTGTACCAGACACTTCCAGATTTACTCTAGCCTTCTTGCAAGTGGAGGTGTAGAAATTCAGATGTGTTTCTTTGTTTCTTATGTCAGGGGCTCTGTTTTTTCCCATAGCACAGACAGCATGCTGAGCTCAAATATACTGAGGCTGATATCAGGAGCAGTGAATGACAGCTTATAGAACATGACTATATATATATATTATATATATATATATATATATATATATATATATATATATTTAGAACCATATATGTGTGTGTGTGTGCGTATGTGTATATATACACACATATATACATATATACACACACATATATATGATCATGTCATATATATATATTATATATATATATATTATATTGGTTCTTGTCAAATATAGCTAACAGCCAAAACAAAGAACTTTTAGGGCAACTGAGGAAATTACTCTGTATCTCAGGTGCCAGTTAATCTTAGGTGTAGAAGTTCCATAACAATGGGCCAAACTTGCAGGAATTCTTTTTATGGGATCTTCAGAATTTTACTGTGTACAGAGGCTTCTGGTCACATTTTAGGGTATTCTGGTTTTGGTTTACTGCGGGAAAATTATAAAGTTGGCACCTGGCTTCAGTGTCCCCACATAAGGTCCATAGGGTGTTGTCCTAATCTGTGTGCCTGGCACTGTGGGTTTGCTGGGTCCCAGAACCCTCCAGAGCCATTGTCTTTGAGTTAGGGTGTCTATTTTCTTCCCATAGCAGTGGAAAGGCTGACAGTAAAACCTGTGAGCCTGACATGAAATCAGGAACTTCCTTCTGGTGTCTTCTGTTCATTAGAAGCATGTATTTCAAGGGCAACATCACTGTTGACCAAAAATGTCTATGATAGCCAACATTATAGGAAAATGTTCTTTCTTATTTTTTTCTTGTTTTAGCAAGAAAGATTTGTAAACTATATTTAGAAATCATTTTTCTTCCTTTCTATTCTTTCCCATGGATCTTGGGATTAAACCTGTATCTTAGTGCACACTAGACAAGCCCTTATCTGCCGAACTGTTTCCCTGGCTCTCTTTTCACTTTTTGGTCATCATAGTAGGTTTTACTGCTGTGAACAGACACCATGACCAAGACAGCTCTTATAAAGGATAAAATTTAACTGGAGCTGGCTTACAGATTCAGAGGTTCAGTTCATTATCATCAAGGTGGGAACATGGCAGCACCCAGGCAGGCATGGCACTGGAGGAGCTGAGAGTTCTACATCTTGTTCAGAAGTCAGCTAGGAAAAGACTTTTGCACTGGGCAGAGCTTCAAAACCCACCCCCACAGTGATGCACTTCCTCCAACAAGGCCACGCCTCCAAATAGTGCCACTTCCTGAGCCAAGCATATTCAAACCTCCACAATCATCATCATCATAAATATTGTCATTATTGAGTTAAGGTTTTACTAAGTTGTTGCCTGGGCTGCCCTGTAATTCATTCTGTAGCCCAAACATATCTTGAAACTCTGATTCTCCTGCCATCGCCTCTCAAGTTGCTGTGAGTACAGACCTGAGCCACTGGGCCCAGTGAACTTTACTTTCAAATAAACATTTGAAAATTCTTTATGGGTGTGGTGGTAAGGCCTGCAATCCTAGCACTTAGATGGTGGAGAGAGGAGAATGTTAGCTTCCACCTCAACCTGGGCTACATGAGACCCCCTTCTAAAAACAAACAATAACAAAAATAGAACAAAAAGAACCTGGAAGACTCTTAAGTAGTTCTCAGATGACTTTGAAGAGACATTTTAAACATGCTTTGTCTTTAAAGATCACCAAATGTTATTCACTGCAAAGTTCTAGAATGATCCTCAATACTAAGTTGATTCCCAAAGCCAATAATCCCCACTGCTTTTTGGGAGTGGAAGTAATTTAAATGCTGTGCTTTACTTGAAGTATTGTTACTCTATGCAGTGTGCAGAATTGTGCTGCATAGCTGTCAATTCCCAGAGACTACAGGTGCCAGGAATTTTGATTCTGCTGCTGTATTTTCGGTGTGGGCAGTAGCCCTCATCCAGCATACTTGAGGCCAGAAGTGTTTCAGACTTCTTTTGGATCTGGGGATATCTTGATAAGACTTTACCATCTGAGCATCCCAAAATATAAAAATGTTAGAAATATGAAACTCTTTGCACACTGTGGTGCATACAGAGTTTCAGGTTTTAGACTTTTGAGTTAGCGATGCTCATCCTATGCAGGTTTTATTGGTTTTGGCATTTAGGTTAAGTCTATTCAAGTGTGAAGGTATCAAAATTTTAGGTTATACATTTTCTTAGCAAGAACAAAAAGAACAAATAATTTTTAGCCATCCTAGCCCACAAATGACTCTGTGAGCATCCTGCTCCTGGATTCCCACCCACGTCTAAGACCTGCTTCCTCTAGGGTCTCCACTGAGTAGCGTTGTCAGTTGTGAACACCTTCACAGCAGAGGGTGTAGAGACACAAACAGGTAGCTTCAGGGAGTAACCTGAGAAAGCAGGCCTTCCTTGTACTATAAAATCCCTTCTCCAAGCTGTTTATCTACTTCTGTTTCTTCATAGTGTAGGGTAATTATGTTGAAATGCACATCATTAAGATTATGTACCAGGTGCCAACAGCACACATGCATAAGTCACTTCTGTCCAGCAATCTTCACTACATTCTTTGGTGACTTACAGTTTCTATCTTAAGATTTTGGCAGAGTGCTGGTTTTAAAGCAATTTTTCATGAACACTAATCCATGTCCCTGTGAATCTGGAAGCAGAACTCAGGTTGGCTGGAGTTGGCCACATTTCCCCTGTCCTTCATGCAGGGACTGAATAGAGCTGTTTGTGTGATGTTGAGTAGCAATAACAGAACTAGGGTTCTCTTGCTCTGATTGAAAACACTCTATGAGCAAGAGGATTTAGAAAAAGCACTTTATTTTACATTTTAGTTTAGGTTCAAAACTAGCCCTGCTTCCTAGCTGTGGCTACTTGGCCATTTATTGCTGACCAGTTCCAAATTGGATTTTTGTTTGAGTTTTCCCTGGCCACATTTACAGAAAAGAGTTGTGAATTTTCTTATGCAGAAAGGGAAAGATTAATTTACATTGCTGCCACCCAAAGTGTTGTGTTTTTTTGTTGTTGTTGTTTTGGTTTTTTGTTTGTTTGTTTTGGTTAATAAGCTCAGGGCTGTCAATCCTGAACTTTCAAAGTTCAAGTTGATAGATGGTAGAAGGCAAAATGTGTCTGTCACGTTGCGTGGGCACTGACAACCAGGCACTGTCTCCACTATCCCAACAGGTGAAAAGACTTGAGGACCAAAGCACCTGCACAGGGACACAGACACTGTTCAAACCAGCAGTGCAAGCTCCTATCACCTCTGGCTCTTTACAAAAAAATGTCCATGTTCTGTGTATAAATAAGTTTTGGGCTCACCAAGCTGCCTGGCTCACTTTGCTGATGTTGGAATGAAGATGTTATTATCCCTCGGGCTGTAAGCTGTGGCTTTCTGTCACGTCAAATCTCTGTGGCAAAGAGAATAAAAGTAAAGGCTTCCCAGGTGTGTGGCAAAGCTGAAGCTGGTGTGTGGCAACTGGCATCTGTGAAAATGATTGTGTTTGTTACAACAGACATGGGTGGCTCAGGATGCCTGCAGTAAGACATGGCAGGAACTTTATTGACCTCTCAAGAAATAAATGTGCTCACAGAAAACTTTAAGCTGAGTTGTTTCCAAGTGCTGGGTTGTCCTAAGAATACCAGGGGTTTCTCTTACATTTGAATTACTGCCATCCTTTGTCCTTTTGTATGACTGGCCATCGCAGCCAGGTACAGAAAAGATATACTAATACCTGCTTTGACCCTCATTCTGGGCAATGGACTTTCCTCCTCGTGTTTCTATGTTTTGTATGCTATTGAGCACCACCCAGGCCATGCTGGGGCTAAAATTTACTATTTGATTTTAGCAGTCTCAGGGAACTTCTGGGAGATGATGAATTGTGGGTGCTGCAAACCAGAATCTGTCCTGGCCCAGATCCCCAAACTGTGCCATAGCAAACTGTTATGGCCTGTGGGAGACATGTTTGGGGAGTGAAGGAAGGCAGGGGAACATTCATCAGTTTGGGTTCTTGCTATTAGTGCTGCATCCCAGCAGAGAGAATAGGTCATAGCTTAGCCATGGGAGCTGTGGGTATGTGACAGCATTTATGCTTTCATGGGACATGGCAGTGGTTTCTGGGGTAGGATTGGGGCAGCCTTGCTGCCTGCTGCAAGCATCTCATCCTCTTTGTGGTCTTCAGTTTTTGTGGTCTCCTTCCCTTTGCCCTGCCATATGCACATGCATTTGGAGAGATGCTGCATTGAGGAACCACCAGGGAGACCACCACAGACTTGGCTCACTCTTCAGCCCTGTTCAGCCTGCTTGCTTCTGAGACAGCATATGGGGTGGCCATCATCACTGTCATCTGCCATCAGGAGGAGTCACCCTAGCCAAGTCCCATCCATTTTCTGCATCAAAGGTGGCATCTATCGTGGCTGTGATAAGATACCCTGACAAGAAGCAAGACAGGGTTTATTTTGGCTCTTAGTTCCAGAAGGATTAGAGTCCATTATGGCAGGGAAGACATGGCAATCATCAGAGAAAGCACAGTGGGCTGGAGCGGGAGCAGGAAGCTGGCTGGTTACATTGTCATTCACATGCAAACCCAAACAGGAAGTGAGACAAGGCTATAAACCCAGAAAACCCTGTGGTGTACTTCCTTCAGCAAGGCTGTACCCCCTTAAAGTGTGGTTCTTAACCTGTGACACTTTTAGGGGTTGAAAGACCCTTTCACAGGTGTCACTTAAGGCCACAAAAAGAACAAAAGTAATGAAGAGCAACAAAAGTAATTTTATGGTTGGGGGATATACCACGAGGAAAGGGTTGCAGTGTTGGGAAGTGCTGAGAACCACTGTTTGTTTGTTTTAAAGATTTATTTATTTATTTCATGTATGTGAGTATACTGTAGCTGTCTTCAGACACACCAGAACACCAGAAGAGGGCAATGGATCCCATTACAGATGGTTGTGAGCCACCATGTGGTTGCTGGGAACTGAACTCAGGAACCTCTGGAAGAGTAGTCAGTGCTTTTAGCCACCGAGCCATCTCTCCAACCTGAGAACCACTGTCTTAAAGGTTCCACAACATCCCCAGACAGCAGCATCAACTGGGGATCAAGTGTTCAAATACCTGATCCTATGGGAGGCCTTTTTCATTCAGACCCCAACAGGATGGGAGACCTCACTCCTGGAGAAATGGCAGCACTCTCGCTCCCAGTTCCTCAGCCTCATACACTACACAGGGCAAGGCACTGACTGTGTCTGGGATCAGAGTATGTTAGGATTGGAGGGGCTAGGGGATTGCTGCCTCCTCTGTAGACCATCAAGGTCTGCTTTGTGCCGGCATCCGGAGAGGGGACTAGAGGGCCAAACTGATCACAATTTACCATCTGTCCAGGCTGATCTCCACTAGCACCTCCAGAGGGATTCTGAACAACCCATCTTCCCTGCCAGGGTTGGTCCATATCAGCCACTCTTGGTCATTCTAGAATGCATATGTTCATTCTCACTATCACCCCTATACTATTAGACTGGGCAGACTCAGGCCCTGCCTTCTCATGAACTAGCAAAAAAGACTCACAAGAACAGCTGCCTACCATGGTTAGTCCACATGTTCCTCTCTTGGGCTTAGCTTTGCTGAATGTAGGTATTTTAGCAGGTACCCCACACTCCTGGTATCTCTAACTTCCCATCTCCTTCCCTAAATTCTCAGTTTTTACTCTGCTGGCTTCAAACACCAATTGTCCTTTCAGTGGCTTTCCACGATTATTTTGACCTTATAACATATTGTTTGGACTCCAAGATCTTCCTCTGAAGTCTGAATAACCCCATAACTTTTGTATTTTCAATGTATGCAAAACCATCTTCCTTGCCATGGTATCATGTGGATACCACCAAAGTAAGTCTCTTGCCAGCTCAAAAAGTAGCTGGTTTCTTGGGTCACCACTACCGTGACCTGAATGCTTAGGAAGCTAAATATGGTGAAAACAACCTTGAGTCCACAACTTCCTATGGGGGCCCTGTAGGAGCAGGGAACCCTGACATTGAGAGCTCTTGACATTGAAAGTCTTTCAAGTAAGTCTGCTTTCATACTCTGTTCCAAGGCAAAGTGTAAAGCTTATAGTAGGTGATAATCCATTCAGCCTCCATGTCTTCCTTTAGCCTCAGATTTACATTGTTTTTTTTTTCCTTTACTGTGACCTGTCAATTTTTCCTCTTGTAAAAGCCTGATTTTATTTATACACTTAGTCCTGTTTCATATGTAGAAGTTGAAAGAAGTGGCCTTCTGAGCACTTTAGAATGAGCAATACCAATGAAAGTGGTATAGGGGATGGGAGAGGTGTGTATCTGTTTTAAAAGTGTCTTGAAAGGCAAAGATGTCCTTGTCTGCTCAGTTCACTACGATATCTCCCTCATTTGCAAACATACACACATTGCTCTAACCCTAACTCTTCAGTCCACATACCATCTGGCCAACTCTCATGGATCACGCAGTTCCTCTCCCCAGCTTTTTTGTTCACTCAGTTCCTTCTCTTGGATGCTCACAGCCTGCTTCATCAGCTCTTCATACATTCTCTCTCCTGTTACCCATGTAGGAAGGCAATCATCCTCCATGTCTGCAACCATGCGTCTCTGTCCCTGGGTTCCTCAATTCTAGCAGCCGTTTCCTAGGCTCACTGGTGTACAAAGCCTCAGCCAGCTCCCACTACACGCAGTCCGTTATCCCTGACTCCCTGTTAAGGCAACCAGAAGTCCCCAGTTCCAGGTACAGCCACCCCGAGCCCTAGGCCCGCCCCGTCGGCCTGCGCTGCGCACTACAACTCCCACGATGCCGCGCCACCGCCCCCCGGCTTCCGGTGCTGCGCAGTTTCCGGAGCGGATCGCAACCCGGAGTCCGGATCCGACCCCGCTCTGCACATTCCACAGGCAGGTAAAGCCCCGGGCCCGTGCTCGCCGCAGCCCCACCGCGCGCCCCCCGCTGCGGTCCGCGGTCCGCGCCTGGCCCGGGCCCAGCCTCCAGCCGCGCCCCCCACGCCCGCCCCGGTCCGGCCGCCGCGCCGCCTGTTCTTTGTTACAGTCGCGGCCACGGGCGCCGTGGGCGATCGGAGTCAAAACCCGGCTGGATTCCGGAGCCGCTCCGGGATCGCCCTGCGCCCGCCGGGTTCCGCCGCCTCGGGCTTGGCCTCTGCCCTAAGTGCCCGGCCTGGGTTCCGCGCGCCCGGCCCGTGCCAACTGCCCGCCGCGCGTTCGGCCCACGCCAACCGGCGCCGGCCGCCCACTCGCGGGCTGTGCGCCCCCTGCCCCAGCGCAGGCTCAGGCGCTGCGCCCCAGTGTGCCCAGGCCCAGCGGCCACAGCCAGGCCCTGCGTGGTTGCGGGCTCTGGTTCCTACAGTCCCTTCCCGGCTACCCGGTCGCCTTACCCGGTTTTCGGGCACAGCCCAGGGAGGGGCCTTGGTCTCCAGCCTCTTTGGAGTTTAAGAAAGTCCGAGGCTGTGCCGTGCCTCCCAGGCCCTGGCGCCTTACTCGTCTCTACCTTTTGGTGGCCCAGGGACCACAGTGGCAAGACAGGCTGGAGACATGTGCCCGCCTACTATCTGGGAAGAGGGTGGACTAGTGGGGGCCAGGGTCAGGTGGAGCCTGCATGCTCCCGAGGTGAGTTTTGAGAGGGCAGAGGTAGGACACCAAACCGTGGTGGGCGAGGGCGCGCTTATCCCTCCCCCGGCCCCCCGGAACCCTTCTTGCAGTGGATGGAGGGCCTCTTCACACATGCTCACAAGCGTCCCCCTCCTCCGAGATGGATTAAAATGGTAGAAGCAAGAATGTGAGCTGGAGACACGTGGACCTGTGCCTGAATTTAAAGCTGCCAACGCTTCTTTTAAAAACATATGCTAGAGCCGGTCAGAATCCTCCGATGGAGGTGCTTGTGCAGAGTCCTGCTTGGGGCCTTGAAGGAAATTTTAAGGGTAAAACTTGAAGTCTCTGACTGTGAGAACCGCTCATGGGTGGCAGAGACAAGTGTCCCTGGAGAGTGTAGAGTAGTTGCTGAGACATGATCACCTACACAACCCCAACCATATTTTGCTTCAAACCTACCGGCTTTCCACATTTTACCTACTGCAGCTGCTTCCTCAGACTTGGCCCTGAAAACGCTGCTTTACACCGAAATAAAACCTTTAGATCAGATTATTAAAGGGAAAAAGCACTAAGTTTTCTCCTTATGGTGTTTGTTTTTCTATGATTCATGCTTTTGCCCAAATGTTAGCAAAGAATATACTAGTTGTTCTCTTTGGGGAACAGACAAGGTAGTTTGTGTTTCTAGAAGACAAATGGATAAAACACCAGTCACAGCTAGGTTGATGGCAAATGCTTATAATCCCAGTACTCTGGAAGCTAAGGTAGGAGTTGATGTTCAGGGAAGCCTGAGCCACACAGACAAAGTCACCTACAATTACAGGGCTGTCTTAGAGAGATTACCTTTGAGAAGGACCACTGTTCCCATGGGGTGTCCTCCTGTCATTTTTTTCCTAAAAGGTTATCTGTGCAGAAGGTAGGGAAGACATTGCTGCATTAAGATTAATCTGTAGAGATTAAAACTAGTCACCAGCAGTGGCTTAAAGGCTGCCCAGACTCAGTTTCTCATTTGTAATATGTGGCTGACACCTGTTCAAGACACCTTACCCAGATTGATTTACCAGGCCATCTCTGTGGTAAATGTGTGTTGATACCTTTCATACACCCAAGGGGCAATGGAAGAGGTGCAGGAGGCAGTGTAGACCATAAGTAACAATGGTTACACAGAGTGGCAACGACATGAAGGAGGAAGGTTGCTGGGTGTTCAGGGACCAGAACCATCTACCTGGGAAGGGTGATTTAGCGGGAGACAAGTACTGTGAGGAAATCTAGCCTCTCGGTGGAAAGCAGAGTGGGCTAGTGCACCGAGGGCTGGGGGGAACATAGTCGGGACCCCAGGCTGGGAAATGCCAGTGAGTGGACCAGTGTGGAGAAGCAGCAGGATGATGGTGTGGAGAGCTTTGAGCAGGGCTGGCACAGGATCTGTGTCCTTAGAGTTGAGCCTGTGCATGCCTTGGGGAGCCAGAGCCCACAAGAGTATAGGCCAATAGACTCCACCCAAAAATAGAAGGAAACACCTAGGAGATGATCCAGCACATGGCTGCTATCCTAGAGCTGGCCCACAGTCCAGGCGGCATCTGAGAGTCTGTGGCATGAGTGGGACCTGACAGACTCTCCCTTCACCCAGGGCAGGAGATCACATTCAGCCATTTATCCCCTGCCTTGGTATAGCTTTGGCCCTGGTAGTCTTGGTCCACAGGTATAGGAGGGACATGGAGTCACTGTGCATACCCACCCTCCAGCAGCTTGAAGCCCTGACTGGCAGTTTTGTCTCCTGATTCAGAAGGGTAGGCATGAAGCTCTGTTGTTCCCAGCCTTCTGCTCTGTCTTCTCACCTATGTGGCCCTCTGTTCTGATCTCCCAGGAAAAGAGCTATAGTGGTCATTTATTGTCAGTAAGTGAAATAATAGAGAACCATAAAGTGCCCTGTGTACTTCGCTGAACCAGCTTATTAAAGTAGACCTTTCTTTGGGTACTGGATGACAGTTCAGCGAAGGCCAGCACAACTTACCCAGAAGAAATGAGTGCAGCCTGTGGTCCTGTGAAATCATGTCTGATTCAATGAATAGACATACTTGTGTTGCGAGAAGTTACAACAGGGGCGTCAGGAGAGCAATTGCAGGCAGCAGTGTGTAATGGACGGTTTAGGGATCTCCAGGGAAGGAGGCAGGAGGGTACAGAGAAGAGGCGGGGTCAGCTTGCTGATGCTTAAAGGGAAGCTGGTTCCTGTGAGTTGGAAGTGACTGGGGCCATCCTGTCATGAGGCTTACATTTTCATAACTGCATTTACAAGAGTGACATGAGGATCTGTTTTAGAGGTCAGTGGAATTCTCATTTGCTGCTCTTAAACCTGGCCTGATCAGATAAGCTGGGACTGGGAATGGAGAAATACTTTTATGGGGCTATTGGCAGAGAGAGTGCTGTGCCTGGTACCAGGCATCAAGTGTTCTTCGGGGGTTGCTCTAGACCTAGGGAGAGGCAAGTGCTGCACCAAGATCCTGGCTTGGAGGTGCCTTTCATCTATGTGCCATATTTGGGGAGTGGGGAGTGTCATGTAGACACTGCATGCAGACAGAGGTACAGATGGCATAGGGTGTCCAATGAGGGAAGCAAAGCAGAAGATTGATCACTGAAGAAAACCATCTGAGGGGAGGGAGGCACCTGAGATAATGATAGAGGGGGACGTAGGCTACAAAGAGATGTGTTCTATGGAGCTGTTTGCTGGGGCCAAGGTTGGTTCTCCCATCCGCCCTAGAAGCAGTTCCTTTATATCAGGTGTTTACGTTATGATTTGTAACAGTAGCAAATTACAGTTATGAAGTAGCAGTGAAATAATTTTATATTTGGGGTCAGCACAGCATGAGGAACGTCACAGCAGTAGGAAGGTAGAGAACCACTGTCATAGAAGGTGAGGAAGCCAGCATTTTTCCCAAGACTTTTATAGTGAAACGAAAGAGAAGGTTACACAGGTGACCTCCAGGCAAAGGCCCTTTTGTTTCAGTGTGTGAGCTCTGAGTGTCCGTAGATGCTGCCAGAGAGATGCAATAGGAATGGTTTCCAGGGGAAAGCGGAAGGCCTGTTTCCCGTGCATGGCAGTCGTGGACTAAGAGAACTTAACTTGCAAGGAGAGTGCTGTTGGATAAGCCTTATTAAAAATAGGTGGGTATTTGACAGATGCAAGGAAGGTTTTTAGCTTATTCTGTTTGCTGGTGAAATGACAGAATTCCCCAGACTAGGTAATTTATAAGGAGCGAGACCATATGGAGACTGTTCCCAGACGGGTTAGAGAGCACCAGGAACCCCATAGGCTGGGCATCCTCAGGTTACCCTAATGGGTTGGGGAGGCTGGGCCATGGAGCCTACCTTTTAGGTATGGGCCATCTTGCAGTATCATGTGGGAGAGCATCACTGATGAGGAAGTCGGGGAGGGGGAGACCATGGCTGTATAGGCCCATGATCGAGGGTAACACCTTGTGACTCAGTCACCTTTCAGGCCCACTCACCTCCTGATACCATCATAGAGACAGCTATATCACAGCCAGAATTTTGAGACCACATGTACTTCATAGCAATTCTGGGAGAGGAAACAGCAGTAGGTGACATGGAGGCTGGGAAGGGGACCTGAATAAATCTTAGGAAACCTGCACTAGTGGATGGCCTGCTGGAGTCCTTCATCCTCTCCCATCCTGTCACATGGGGTGGGGGCAGGCACTGAGTCTGACGGGATCTGATGAGCCTTGTTGGTGAACTTGTATAAACTCAATGTGGGTTGCTTGAAGACCTCCCTTCCCGCTACTGAGCTATGCCTTGGGCCTGCACTCACAGTTCTGAGGATTGAGGAAGTGTCAGTACCACAGGAAACCTTGGATGAATGACAAGGCTTGAGGAACAGTACTGAAGCCAAGTGTGTCTTGAGTCCTGAGCATTGCCAGGGGTGTGCAGGGGTGATAGAATTGGACTGGAGAGAAGGGAACATACCTACTGTGGTAAGAGTCTGCCTTTGATTATTTTGCTGTTTGAAATAATGAGTGCTAGGACTACAGATGTTTGCAGAGCTAACACATCCAGCTAAGTGGCCGCCTTTGAGAAGCATATTCCCTGTGTCTAGTTCTCTATGCGGGCTTTTGGCATTTTCTAAGTTTGAGGAACACGTGTTAATTAGGGACGGCAAGTTTGCCTTTTATTGCGATGAATCACAGTGCTGCTTAGCTTAATGCAGTGTGTTAGGCAAGATGCTTCTAGAACTCTGGCCTTACTGGCTGCCAGATTTCTGCCATCATAACTGGTTGAGCTAGGATCTTCAAGTTGAAGGACACACTACCTCGGTTCCACTTTTAGGCACCGCACTGTACATCTTTCTTTTGCCCAGAAACTCCTCTGTACGAACCAGAAGTGAGCATCAGAAACAGCCTCACCACGGATGAACTAAGAAGTCAGAAAGGATGGAGAAATTAGGAAAGAAAAAGCCTAGACAACCTTAGTTGAGGACTCCAAGCTGCTAGAATGGCGGGCCCAGCCCTAAGACCTCAGATAATAGGGGCTAAACCACATCTTCTGGAGGGTTCTGGAGGTGGAAGTTGAACACAAGTGCCTTGCTGACTGGAAAGAAACCAGACATGGTGGTGTGGTGCTGGAAGCTGCAGGCCACAAGGGATCCATCTGTAGCATCTAGCACTCAGAGTGAGATTGCCATGCATTGGCAGCTTGCTGGGCCTCAAGGTTCAAATAAGCACACTCAGACCATAACCAGGCTTTGCAGGGAAGCTGCAGAGGAGGAACCCAGGAAGCAGAGTGGGAGCACAGACAGCAGTAATGCACTTGAGAAGGTTGTGGGAAGGGATGGAACAGGCAGGCACTGAAGAAGGAACTCAGTGAAATGGGACATGGGGCCCACCTCATTGCCTTGCTAAACAGCTAGTCGCAGCTATGGAGAAAGTGGGAATGTGCAGCCTCCTCTACTCTAGCAGCAGAATCTCCACATAGGCACGCCCATAGCAAACTCTCCACACACTCAGAAAAGAAAATCTAGAGGAGGGGCAGTGTCGGATCACAGGTGTGTCTGATCACAGGTCTGATTGCAGGTCAGGTGAGGGCTTGAACCCCATCTGCAGGGGCTGATGCAGGAGTGGAGCTGGTGAGCAGAGGCTCAGCAAGGCACCCTGTGCTCTCACCCTGGGCCTGGATGTCTATGGGGCCAGCACAGGACTTTCTGAAGAGCAGTAGTTCAGGTCGCTATAGCTATAGCTTGGCCGCTATGGTCACAGCAGAAGGCCACTGTACCATGTCGTATTTTAAGATAGGGATTCTGGCCTTCTTGCTTCTGTTTGCATGGACCATTTCTTCTGTAGAGGGTCAGGTGAGTGACACTGTGCTCAACATGTGGCTGTGGAGCTGTGTGGGGCCTGCTGTGCACCTGCCCTGCTGGCAGCTGCTCTTGGGTGCTCACTAGGACAGGAGAAGAAGAGTCTGAACTTTAAAGTTGGACAAAGAGGTAAATGAGTGGGACCAACAGGGGGAGGTGAACCTAGGCTGAGAGCAAAGCTGTGCTGAGTCTAGAAGGGTGGCAGGCACAGGGTGCTGCTTAGTATTAACTGTCAACCTGACAATCTAGAATCACCTGGGAGAGTGGCCTCTGGGCAAACCTGTGGGGGGCTTATCCTGATTGCACTTTATGGTATGAGCAGATCCACCTTGACTATGGGCAGGACCATTCCCTGAGCAGGGGATTCTGGACAGTGTAAAATGGAGGAAGCCAGCTGAGCATTGGGAATATTTATCACTATCTACTTCCTGACTATGAATCCAGTGTGAGGTGTGGCTTCAAGCTCCTGCTGCCCTTGACTTTCCTACCAAGATTGACTGTCCTTGACCTGTGAGCTAGAATAAATCCTATCTTCATTAAGTTGCTTTTGTTAGAGTATTTTATAACTAGCAGCAGAAAAAGACACTAAAACAGACAGGGAGCCCAGACCATTTATTAAATAGTGTGAGAAAGCTTTGTGCTCCACAAGAAATGAGCTTAGGAAGCCACAAGGCCAAATGTGGGAGGCAGAGCTTAGGTGACCAACAGTTGGCTGTTCTTCTGGCGTGGATTGCATGCTGGAAGCATTTTGCGTCTGCATCTAGGTAAAACACTTACCCACAGGTGTCTAACATATACAGAAATGGGCAGGAAGCAACAGAGGAGGACAAGGTCGGTGGGACTACAAGTAGGAAGACTGTAGGAGACCAGAAAGGCCCTAAGTGTGAGGAAACCAAGGCCTAGGAAAGGGAAACAGTCAGCCCCAGAGTCAGCAGTGACAAACATGCTGGTCTCTGGCATCTAACACTCCTGTACTATGAGTACAGACTGATTATAATCCTTGGCTCCTCAGCCTGTCCCTCACAAAGGGAAGCTCCCTCTACCCAGCTAGGCTGATGAGCTGCTGGCCTGCCCTGATCCCAGCAGATCAATTCTGAGAGATTCCTCAGGCCTCCAATGCCTGGTGTGTGACTCGAACGGGGTCTGCAGTGCTCTCAAGTGTTTAGCTCAGGATTCTCTCTGCCTAACACCGCATCACTTCTTCAACACATCAAAACTAGATCACAGTACAGAGTTTGGGAAACTGTTCATTTGCTTTTTCCCCATAAAGATTTCTCTCCTATTTTAATATAGTCATGATAGCCTCTGCCAGTGAGAAAGGTAGCCCTCTTGTTTAAACAGAAATCCCCAGAGCCTCTAGAGCAGAACTGGCTCTCAAATCCTTGAGCTGTAACTGTTCAAGCTAAGATCCAGTGTAAGTGAAGAACATGCTCAGACTGCCAAGACTTAATGTGAGAAGATTCCTTAAAACATGAAATTACATGCATGAGGATGGCTGGGGTATGAGGTGGAGCTAAGTCTGTGTGTTTGACTCTACCAAGATCTTTTCTCAGCTGCAAACAAGGTTATCCTAAAGTTTCTAAGAAGCCCAGCAGAGAAAGTCATGCCGGTAATCCCTGCACTGCAGAGGCAAGCAGATGTATTGATTTGCACAGCAAACTGGAAAGTACTGCTGCTACTTCCTGGCCCACAGAACATAATCTGAAACACTCTCAAAAATTTAATACCCCCCCCCCTTTTGTACAAAAATAGTATTTTCTATAATTCCTTCTTTGGGGATTTCTTTCTCATTTCAGGGATACATAGTGAGACACTATCTTTTTTTTTTTTTTTTTTTTTTGGTTTTTTTTCCAAGACAGGGTTTCTCTGTGTAGCCCTGGCTGTCCTGGAACTCACTCTGTAGACCAGGCTGGCCTCGAACTCAGAAATCCGCCTGCCTCTGCCTCCCAGGTGCTGGGATCAAAGGCGTGTGCCACCACTGCCCAGCTTGTGAGACACTACCTTAAGCAGTTATTTTGATTTACACAGCAAGTTTCAGGGCTACATGGTGAGACACTATCTCAACAAAACAATACAAAAAAAAAAAAAAAAAAAAGGGAAGAGGAGGAAGAATTTGATGGAGTGCCAAAGGAACCATAATATATGGAACCATCTTTGAAATGACTTCAGCAAGAAGGAATGAAGCCTCACAGTAAGGCTAGAGTGGCGGGTTGGTGTGGGCAGAGCCACCATCAGAACAGAATAGACAACTGAGATAGCTACATGGACATAGCCAATGGATTTAATAGTGTATGTTGAAGCTGGGTCCTCTGTACAGTCCCAGCTGACCTAGAACATGTAATCCTTCTTGAAGTGCTGCAGTTACCTACTCACCATGTCCAGATTTTTGGTTTTTTGTTTTGAAGATTCGGGGTCAGAGTTTTGCATGTAGATGCCCAGTCATCCCAGCACCATTTATAGGAAAGAAGGCCTTCCCCTCTCCACTGAATCACTTCTGTCATCATAGAAACTTGGCTGAGCATGTGTGGGTCTGTGCTTATCTATATTGATCTTCATGCTGTCCTTCCCTGCCCAGATCTCCATCAATATAGCTTCATGGTTAAGCTTGGGGTGAGTAGACCGAATGTTCCCACTAGCATCCTTGTCTTAATTATTTTTTTCTGTTGCTGCAATAAAATACCTCACAAAAGTAACTTAAAGGAGAAAGGGCTCATTTTGTCTCCGAGCTTCAGGGTACATTGCATCATAGTCCTGAAAGCATGACAGCAGGAGCTTGAGGGAGATGACTACAGTGTAGCCTCATTCCAGAGGCAGAGAGTGACGAATGCTGGTTTTCAGCTTAATTTCTTATTTTTAGTCAGCTGAGGACCCCAGCCTATGGAATAGTGTGCCCACAGTTAAGGTAGGTCTTCCTCCTGAAGTTATTCCATACTAGATAACCACAGGCACACCCAGAGGTTAACCTAATCTGCACAGTCCCCTTGCAGCTCACTAGGTAATTCTAGAACCTATCACTTTTACTATTACACATGTCACCTGGGGCAGGCTGTGTAGATGCCTGTGTCTGCTGGAGAAGGTACACCTGGAGTCCACTGTCACCAACTAGTTAGATTCAGGAGGTCCTTGACAGAGTCTCTGGACACTCTCACTGCATTTGTTTCCCTTGTAGGAGTGGCTCTCTGTCACTATAGCCATGTTTAGTTGGTCTGCTATAGATAGCTATGAGCCAGGTTTGGGCTGCAGATGAGTCAGCTGGAGAGTGCAAAAAACCTGCTGGGTCCCAGCCAGCTGCTGGGCAAGTGTCTGAGCATCCAGGCGGAACAGGTACTGCTGCTACTTCCTGATCTATGGAACAAACTCTGAAACACTGGAGAGCGGCTATTTTCTCTAAAAAATTTAATGCCTCCCCTTTTTTGTACAAAAATAATATTTTCTATAATTCCTTCTTTGTGGATTTCCTTCTCATTTTTGGTTTTGAGACAAGCTATTCCTGAATAACCCAGACTGGTGTGAGGATCATCGGTGAGTGTTACTACACCAGCACTGTTCCGTTAATGTGTGAGGGTCATAGAAATCTGGAGACTGGACTTGGCTTTTACAAAGGAGCACTTACGGCACATTAATGGACATGAGCCCATTAATGCAAACCTGGAAAACTCACATCACATCACCTCTGCTTAGAAGGTCACTAGAGGCTGTGCTATGGGGACTGGATACTTTTAGTAAAGAATGCTCAGGATTCTTGTGTTAAGCACCATGTAAGTGACCAGCTTCACAGCAGTTTTATCGTTCTCCCTTTCCTCTCACATCAGCATCTTAGGGTTCCTGTCCTTGCACTGCTGCAAGGGGTGGAACTGGAGGCTGGGTTGCTGCCCTAGGAAAAGCATGGTACCACACCTCTGTGCGGAGATGTTGGCTCCAAAACAAGCAGAACAGAGTACAGCCTTTCTCTTGCTCCACTCTGACTAGCTTTATCGGCTGTGTTCTGTATCCTGCCGGGATCTAGCTGCAGCTAATGATAGCTTCTTATTACCTGTTCTGATTGCAGAGCCTCTGACCTGAGTGTAGCTGGAGGGTAGAGTTTGGGTTCCTGATATGGTACATAGACCCTCAGGCTCTTATAACGCATAAGTGTTAAAGTGTTACCTTTTTGTTATAGTTGTGTGTTTTACACAATTATAGCAGTAAGTTAAAAGTTTGGGTCCCAGCTGGTGGTAACAGTGGGTGAGAGTAAAACCTTTAGGAGGAAGAACCTAGTGGAAGAAAGTAGGTCATTAGGAAATGCCCTTGAAAGGGACATTTGCTTCTCAACCACCTTGCAGGGAGTGGCTTTGCTCACTCTACATGCTTGCACTATCATGATATGATATGCCAACCACAGACTGAATGCCCTGAAGCTGAGCCAGTCTCTTCTTGCTTTCTGCTCAGTGACCAGCATTGTCCTCATCCTGGATTGGAACCCATTTCACATGCTACCCACCTACCAGGAGTCCTGAGAATCCAGGCAGAGGCATGGAACTGGGTTAGAGTTAGTAGGCCCTTGAGCCAGTTTCTAAGCTTAAATGCCAATTCCAGCAAAAGAAAATGTTGTGCTATGTTTGGGGATTAATGTGCTTGTTGTTTTTAACATTTTTAAGCAACATGGGAAACTTTAAACTTAGATTTCCCTGGATTCTGTATAGCACCTTTCTTCTCCCATCCTGATGCTATTGGCCCTTCCCTTCTTTGGTCAGTAATAGCTTGTTCAGCCAGTCTGAGTTTTCACTGGGGCTTTATGCTACCTGTGTTCTAATCTTAAAGCTGCTGGGGTCCGGATGGGTTTGGAGAGCAAGTGAAACTAACATTTAGGAAGCATGTATCAGCTTGCATCCTTTCCTGAGACAATAACCGGCATTAGGCACCAGAAAGGCAGAGTGATCATGATCAGATGGCAGGAAGGATGTGGACTCAGGAGGATTGTTGAGTGGGAGACAATGGGTGAATCCCACCTTGTGTTTCTCTCCAAACTAACTGAAGAAGGTGTTTTTATTCTATATTAGCTTAAACATCTGATATCCATGAACAAACAACACCTGCATTACCCTGTCTGAAACACATTTGATACAGGATTGATTTGCGGTCTGCTGTCTAGTAGATGGCTTTTGAGGCAACCTTCAAAGGATACATGGATAATAGAAATAGCTTGATAAAGGTCTACGTAGGAGAGCAGAACCCACCATGGTGTGTATCAGACACTACTTGTTACCCACTTGGGATGATAAGGCCTTGACACAAGCTAGGTAGTGAAGGACAGATTACAGTAGAACTGACTGTCTGCAAGGAATCCACATCCCAGAGAGGGAGGGCAGAGAAGCAGCGGCAGTAAGAAAAGTGGCTTCTAAAACTGTATATTTTTCTAAATGGCAGCTGCTATGAAACAATGGGAGTCTGAATTCATGAAGGCTCCTATGAGGGCATTCAAACCCATTGCTTTCCCTAAGAAACATGGTTACAGTAGGTGTAAACATTGTATTCAAAGTTAAAAAATAAGGATTTCAGCCTTCGTTCTCTTAAAAGCACCATGTTATGCTACTCCTGCACAGCAACAAGGAGCCTTAGAAGACTCCAAAAACTCTAAAAACTGTTGGGGAGCTGAAGAGATGGCTCAATCAATTAAGCGCTTGCCAGAACTCAGGCGTGAGGACCTGAGTTCTAGCCCCAGTACCCACATTTAAAAAGCTGGGCTTGTGGCATGTACTTGTAATCTCTGCACTGGAGAGGTGGAGACAGGATCTCTGATGCTCCCTGGACAGCCAGCTTAGGCTAATTGACAAACTTCAGGTCCCAGGAAAAGTCCCTGTCTTGGAAAACAGTGGATGGCTCCAGAAGATTGACACCTAAGGGTGACTTTGGCCTTCACACACATGTGCACACAGGTGTATGTACACCTATACACATAGGAAAACCCACACGTAAACTATGTTGTAAAAGATCACTATTAACTGGGCTCTTTTGTGTCTTGACAGGTATCAGCAATGGCTGAAGATGGTAGTGAGGAGATCATGTTTATCTGTAAGTGACCCGTAGACCTGTCTGGGACTGGTGTGATGCATAGAACGTAGATGGGATTGACACTTCCTGTCTGCAAAGTTATATCCACATTTTCTTTGTATAGCATAGACATGCATCTCTTCTTAGTCTGCAGTTTGCTGACTTGCTTTGAGAGCCTGGGTGTTACCTGTCTGTTGCACTGCTGTGGCCTCAGGTGACTTTTCTTCAGGACTACCATTAGGGGCACATGACTCAGTGATCCTTAACTCAAAAAACTCACCCAAAGGTTTAAAAAAATGAAGGCTATAAAATTTAGGATAATGGGTTATTACTATCCTAAATCCTGATCTTCCTAACCATGGAGATGACGTGTGAGGTTTGAAAGTGCCATAGACTGGTGCTCTTGAAAAGGGGCTTTTGCTTGGCATTCTGTGCTTTCAGGAGCACTAAGAGTTGACTTTTGTGACAGGCCTCCTCCAACCGCTGTACCCTTGCTAGTCTTTGTATCAGCACACATGTCTCAGGAACCCCATTGCATTAGGGTCCATTTTTGTGGTCTTTGGGTTTCTCTTTCCCTGGACATTGTCCCCTCTGACACTCAGTGTCTGTTTGCAGGGTGTGAAGACTGCAGCCAGTACCATGACTCGGAGTGTCCTGAACTGGGACCTGTGGTCATGGTTAAGGACTCCTTTGTGCTGAGCAGGGCAAGGTGAGTGAGTACCAAAGCTACCACAGCAGCCCTGTCTATGAAGAGGGCTCTCTGCCTGTTTGCTGTGGCCAGAGTGCAGAGGCCCCATGTATCTCAAAGCTTGAGAGCCAAAGTGAGAGACTGTATGTGTGGAGGCAGTACATCCCTCAGGGAGCTGGGCACTTTCCCACTAGGGTGAGATCTAAGAGTTTCAAAGCATGAAGGTGTATTTCTTTGATGTAGTCAGGAACCTCGGGATCTGGGCTGTGCCAGCCTGGATTTCATCAGTTTATATACTGAGCAAAAGTAGCCAAATTCACCAGATGGTAGTGGTACACACACATCTTTAATCTCAATACTCAGGAGTTAGAAGCAGGTGGATCTCTGTGAGTTTGAGCTCAGCTTGGTCTACAGAGCAAGTTCTAGGATAGCCAGGGCTACACAGAGAAAACGCTGTCTCAAAAAAAAAGGGGGTGGGGAGGTGCATAGGCTGCCATGTAGTAGCCACTTAGACTTAGAACAAATGTTACATTTCTGGACCTCAGTAGCCTGAGACATGGAGAACTTAAGTTACCCCTATGAGACTCTGATGGTACCTGATTCAAGCTGATGCTAAACTGATATGCTCGGTGTCTTATTATTGTTTCTAGAAATCTCCCAGCTGTTCCCTACCCCTGTTTGTTTATCTTTATTTGTGACTTATGTTTTGAAATAGCTTTGCCCAAAGTAGAGCGCTGAGCAGCTCTTTATTGGGACGGAGATGCCGACTGCCCATCGAAATCTAGCTGAAGATGTTAGGTGCACAGCCTTGGTCACGGACTCTTCTTAGCCCAGCCTCTGCTCATCCCCAAGGGCCATGGCCTACCTCTGCTTCTGCATATGTCTCCCACTGGCCCAACCCCCCCATGCTGAGGTCCTAGCCCCATGACCTCTTTTTTCCAGCATTTTCTTTGACCTTCTAGTCCGGTTAGTAAAGCCACATCCTCAGTGGGTAATATCCAGTTTACCCTGACCAGAGCTCCTTTGCTGGTCTTCAGTGTGTACAAAACACGTGACCATGCTCTGTGCCCTCTTTTTCTCCCTTCCTCCACATTCTCTACATACAATCTTGAAGGCCATAAGTTGTCAGATTCAGTTCTTCTACCTCAGCACTCACACTAGGAATGTGGGGTCAGCATTGGCGTGTCCCTCAGTGTATGGGCTCTGGGTCCTCACAAGCCTAGGCCCCTCCTGTTCCCGTTTATGGGAGAGTTTAAATTCTGTTCCCTGACAAAGTGCATCTTGGAAGCATGGTGGTCTGTAAGGGGCTTGTAGGCAGTGCATTGCTCTGGCCAATGGCAGGGCCTCTTTGAGACTCCTTCTATTTCCAGGTCCTCCCTCCCCTCTAACCTGGAGATCAGGCGCCTGGATGACGGGGCTGAAGGTGTGTTCGCAGTGACCCAGCTAGTCAAGCGCACACAATTTGGTCCGTTTGAGTCCAGGAGGGTCGCCAAGTGGGAGAAAGAATCTGCATTTCCTCTGAAGGTAAAAGCTGCAGGGGCAGGGGCTTCAGGGCCCCTTCAGAATCTGGGGCTGGATGACTTCTGGTGGGAGTGGGGTGAGGGCTGCTGAGTGGCATGGATTTGTAAGTGCTGGATTATTCTTTTCTTCGCTTCAGCGTGCTTTACATTACAGAGCGTGAGGGTTAAGGCAGTACCTACTAACCTGTAGGTCTTTAGGGAGTACATTTAAGAGCAGTCAGGAGTGACCCTATGCTGATGTAACTCCTCTCCTCCCCCAGCAGGTGCTGTGGCTGCAGCACAGCCAGCGATGGTCTCTGTAGCTTCCTGCACCGGTGTGGCAATCTCACTCACATGTGTGAGTTGCACGAAGCTCTCAGAGACCGAGTGACAGCATGGGGCTTGGCGGCTGCACAGAGCACATCTGGCTGAGGGAGAACGGGTATTTCCAACTTAGATATAACACCAAGAAAACCAAAGTGGATGTCAGTTACAAGAATGGCTGAGGAGCTGAAGTGAACCCCAGGAAGCCTTCTGAGGCTGAGGAGGCTTAGACATGGGGCAAGCCTTTGGAAATAGTTGAAACATAAACAAGTGAGGCTGAGCTGTTCCTCAGCAGCCCTGGGGACAGTGTGCTTCAGTTTGAGACCTGGAAGAGGCAGCCACCAGCCTTAGGTGTTAGAGCCTCAAGAGTTTGGCACTCTTTGGATATTTGAACTCATGGGACAGATTTCAGCCAGCCAGGAAAGACAGATGCCTGATGACAGACATTTAAGGAAAGCAGAAAGGAAGGGTCTGTGGTAAGAAATATTGTGAAAGGCCTAAATCTGAGGCCAGAAAGGCAGGTGGCTTAGTGTCTGCTCTCTGCAGGTTATGGGTAAACACTAATGCCGGCACATGGTTAGAGACGGTCCTTTATGCCTGTTAGACTTCCTTCCACTTCCTCGATTCTAAGTTATTTTCAGGTATTAACTTGTCCTCAGCTCTGAGTACCTGGATGTCTCAGGGGAAGCCCTGTGTCCCTGAGAGGAGGGTGGAAATGTGCTTTCCACACCCACTAGGGGTCACTGGGCACCTGGTGGCCTCCCAGTTTGTTACTGTACTTCTGAGAGCCTCCCATGAATAAGGATCTTTTCAGGAAAGGCTTGGCAGCGGGCGGAGGTCCCTGAGGAAGCAGTCATCATTCCACAGAGGACAGACCCTATGCCTATGCTAACTCAAACCTAAAGATCCTAAAGGCTCTCCCCGCCCTGCCCTCAATTAACCCTGAAGCTTTAGTGACGCTCTGCAGACTTGGGGCAGCTCACTTAGACTGAAGGACTCTGTTGATGTCACGCTTGGGGCAGAACCAGGAGAAGAATTTCTCTATCTGGGTACCCACCCGAGCCATGGGGGTCCTATTTCCAATAAAGCTGAGAGAAGAGCTCTTTGTTGTTCTGTTGGATAGGAGACCTCAGGGTCTCCATGATGTCTAGAGAGGAGAACTCAAGATTCCCTGGACTCCTGTATAGGAGGAGAGCTCAGGGTCTTCTTAATTCCTGGACAGAAGGAGAGCTCACATTCCCCTTGACAGGAGAGCTCAGGTGTCTCACTGTCCACCTGGCTCACAAATAGTCCTCATATATGCCAATGATGGGACCTATTGTATGTCTTCAACTTCCTCTTTCTTGTGACCAACTTGACCATCTAAAACACAGAGTCTTTCTCTGATCCCCTGGTCATGGTAATCAGCTTGTCAACAGGTCTTACCAGAAGCAGTGTGATCTCCCCCATGGTCCCATGCCACACTGATAGACTGGTGGGTAACCAGCCTGTGGCCCTCCCCTCAGGTATTTCAGAAGGACGGGCATCCTGTATGCTTCGACACTTCCAATGAGGATGACTGCAACTGGATGATGCTAGTGCGACCAGCACTGGAGCCTGGGCACCAGAACCTGACAGCCTACCAGCATGGCAGTGATGTGTATTTCACCACCTCAAAGGACATTCCTGCAGGCACTGAACTGCGTGTGTGGTATGCTGCCTTTTATGCCAAGAAGATGGACAAGCCCATGCTAAAGCAGGCCTGCTCCAGTGTTCAGGGTAAATCCTGTTTCCTCTCTAGGGCTGGGCCTCTTGCCAGAGACACCAATGAAGTTGCTGGGTCAACAGCTGGCACAAGGGAGGGGAGGTGAAACTAGTGCAGTGCTTGTCACCATGCCTGAGCATATGGAGTGACAGACAGTGCTCACCAGATCTTAGGACCCTTGCTGGTGAGAGAGAGTGCCTTTCTGCCTTAACGTGATTTGAGGCACTTGAGTATAATACAGGCTAGTGCTTGTTCTGGTCGCAGGGTTCCCACAGTAGCCCACCCCTTGATGCTATGAGGAATGTTTATTTCTGTGAGTACAGAGGCCCAGCGACAAGCCAAATCATGATGTAAAAGATGAGGCCCAGGACAGGCTGAGTGACAGTGTAGAGCAGTGGTTCTTAACCTTCCTAATGCTGCGACCCTTTAATACAACTCCTCATGTTGTGGTGACCCCCAACCATAAATTATTTTGTTGCTACTACATATCTGCAATTTTGCTACTGTTATCAATCGTAATGCAAATATCTCTGTTTCTGATGGTCTTAGGTGACCCTGTGAAAGGGTTGTTGGACCCTCAAAGGGGTTGTGACCCACCGGTTGAGAGCCACTGGTGTAGCAGATGAGGGAGCCAGGGCCAGGCCAAGTGACAGTGTAGAAGGTGAGGTGAGGGAACAGGCTACATCACAATGCAGAAGGTGAGGAAACCAGGACTGGAGCAGCAGATCTGGCTCTGTGCTGTTAGTGTGCCAATGCTGCTACTGTACCCCTCTTCAAGTCTGGTTCATGAGCATGTTTGTATGTGTGTGCCTATGCAAAAGTGTGGCATGTCTAGACAAGTACCTTGGTGTGTGCATTTGGTTGTTTTAACCTGCAGAATACATGATATTAATAGATGTGCAGGTACCTTCATGTGTGTTCAGATGTGTGTGCAGATGTATAGATGTGTGCAGATGTCAGGACATTTGCAGATTCACAGTGTGTACATTTTGTATGCATATAGATGTATAGATTTGTAGATGTGTTAGAGTGTATGGATCCATGGGAGTTATATGTGTTAATGTTTGTATGTATAGGCATGCAGGAGTATGCATGTTTGTACAGATGCACAGGTGTACATATGTTAGGTGTGTATGGATCCATAGAAATACATGTGTGTTAGTGTATGTATCATCATGCAGGCATGTACATATATGTACAGATACACAGGCGTGTACCTATGTTGGTGTATGTATGTTTATAGGTATGTGCCTGTGTGCTCAAATGTACACATATGTGCATACACTTGTATGTATATACAGATATATAGAATTGTGCATCTGTATACATATGCAGAAATGTGTTTGTGTATGTCTTGATGCATATGCACACAGCAGTGTACTTCTTTGTGGAGGAATTATTTAAGGTTCAGGATCTTTCTGGAGAAGTGGCTCACAGTAGTGTAGTAGAATCAATTTATGTTTATCTCCGACTAGCTTACAAATAAATTTGACTCAGACTATGGTTATTTTATTTAGCTTTGACAGTTAACCCGAGGGTCACCCCTAAGCTACTTTTCTAACTGCTGGCCTGGCTACCTCCCCAGCAGTGTACCCCAAATACTTGCTGTTTCTCCTAGCCACGTGCTCATGTTACCTCTCCTCTCGTGGCGCCTTCTCTCCTCCTCATTCTCTGCCTCCTCCTTCTGCCTCCTACCTGCTCAAGCAGGTAACTCAAAAATCTTCCTGCCTCTAATCTCTCACGTAATTGGTGGTTGTCATTTTTGTTTAAATTAAGGAATAAAGTTTGCACAACAAAAGCTGGTAAATATGAGAATTCACTCGTAGGCCTATACCTTCTGGTATAGAATTCAGCATTATAGAACATGGCAACAGACCTCACCTCAACACTGTAGCTGCAGTACTTGCCCTGTTCTGCCTTTGTCCTAGGCATCTCCCAGGGCAGCAGCCTTGCTCATTATTGTCATGAAGAGTTTCATCATTAAAGTTGGGACAGTGGCTCTGCTTCTGACCCCAGATACAGCGACCTCTCATGAAAATGGTTTCTTTCTAGGCCGAACGTCGTGTGATACAAAGGCCTTAGGCAGTAGTTCTCAACATGCTGCAAAGATCTCACAGGTGTAGATTCCTAACAGAGGGCTCTGACCTGTCCTGTGTTTCTAGTCAGTTGAAACTTTGAGGAATGGAAGAGGCTGGTACATGTCTTAGAGCCAGCCTCATAAAGCAGCACAAAACAGGGAGCCAGCAGGCACAGATGTGGCTTCTCCCAGCTCTAGAACTTAGAAACAGTTCACTATGTCTTGGGGCAGATGACAGGCAAGCAGGTACTTGTAAGTGGTGCAGGTCCTTGCCTGTTGTCGATCAGGTGGCTAGCTGGAATCTCTATGTCTTTTGACCTCTGGGGCACTTGCCTAGCCGTCTCAGGCTGGATGCTGCTGGCGTATGTTCTCCTAGGCTTCCCCACTGGCTGTGTAAGTGGCAACTTACATACCTTGCCACCTACCTCCCTGGCCACCCTTTCCCTAAGTCCCTCCATGGCGCACACACAAAGCTTGGGCTATGAACTGGATACATCCCCCCAGCATAAGCCAGGCATTGCAGCCCTCCTTGCCCACATCACAAAACCCCTCAGAGACCAAGGCCTATGAAGAGAAGTGAGAGGCATGTAGAAATCAGTACCAACCGATTCTAGTTCCCTGGTTGGACCTCAGAGGGATGAACTTTGCATTTTGCTTAGCCCTGGACCTTGTGTATGCACCAGAGAGTTTGCCACCCCAAGGTGGAGTGGACAAGTCTTGTGGAAACCACTTTGTCCTTACCCTAGGTGTGTAGGACCCCAGGAGCTATACTGTGGCTCAGGCTTTATGATGGGCATGGGCCAGAAAGGCTCATTCTCCTGCCCTTTTCACAGTTCCTTTAGATGGGCATCTTTATTACTCAAGTCAGTTTGTAGATGTCTAGAATCAGGTCCTAAATATGATGGTCTCCAGCTTCCAGTGGTTACATGTAGTGTTGTTTTTTAGCTTGGAGGTTTGTTTTACTTTATGTTTTTACTTTATGGTAGCATGAGTGATGCGCATTTGGTAGGAAATCGTTACTGTAAGCTTTGGTCTTCCCTCAGCCTGTGGTGGGATTCTCTTGAGGCTGAACAGCAGCTGCAGCTCTCACTGACCACATGACCACTAGGAAAATACCCCATATTACTCGCTGTCGTAGCTGGGGGGCGGCAGGCTTGGTATTTTCACTTAACAGGAGCTTTATTAGGCAGCGTTCTGAGTAGAGGAACATCTGCTTAAAAAAAAATAAGACAAAAACCAAATTTCATCCTGCCATAGCTGTGATGTTCAACAGAAATAAAAAATGAAAAATAAATGGACTTGGATTCTTTGTCCCTGCTGTGGACTATATTCTGGGTACATGTTTCTCTGAGCCCACATTAAGAGCGGCTTGCTTGCTTTCCTCCCAAGGGCCTGAGCAGGTGAGTGGAGTGGGAAACATGGACTCAGAATCACCCTTCTAATGAGAAAGACAGAAGGTAACGTCTTCCAGTCCCTGGGATGCCACGTCACACCCACAGTCCGGCCACCCTGGTTCTCTCTGCTTCTGGCTTTGAGACTGTGTCTTCTAGTTTTCAAACCATTACCATGCATGCTTTCAGTTGAGCTCATTATGTTGAGGAGCTCTCAACAGGCATCTGCAAGTGTGTGACTCTTACCACAGACTCCTGCGGAGCAGCCCATCTTCCCTTCCCTCCTGGTTTCATCCTTGGTGACCCTCTGTCCTAAGCCGAACTGCTGTGTGTCCTGCTGGACTTTTCACAGTTGGTATGTGCCTACCCTCCTGTTAACTTAGTTTTGACCTATTCACACACCTAAAGCCCTGTGTTCATAACTAAAGCCCTATGCTCACACCTAAAGCCCTGCTTCTTACGCTGTCAGGGCTGCTGTGGACTCTGGCCGTATCATGTTGTTGGACTGAGACATTTTCCTATATTCAGAAATGTCATTTGGCAGTTAAGGGTTCATCTGCTGGCTATTGACTATTTTTTCTTTTCATTAAAATCCCTACCTTGTAAAGTTACCTTTTGCAAATCTTGTGTCATCATGGCCGCCTGGTCCTTTCAATGAGCAGTCTTCATTCAGTGCCATAGTAGCAGATGTCCACAAATTCTCATGTGATGTTTGTAGGAGGTGGTGGCTTGCTTAGATGAAGGGAATCCCAGTCCATTGACCCAAGGGCTCCTTTTAAAAACTTCTGTGTTGTGTGTGTGTGTGTGTGTGTGTGCGCGCGCGCGCGCGCCGTGCGCGCCACGACACACATGTGAAAGCCAGAAGTATAACTTGTGGGATTTGGTTCTCTTCATCATGTGAGTCCCATTGAACTCAGCTGTTTGGAGTTGGTGGCAAGTCCTTTTCTTGCCGAGCCCTTGCTGGACTCTAAGGGTTCCTTTTTTGAATTCCTTCTTGGGAACCTCTATATGTTTGAGAACCTAAATGGATGTAGGAATTTGGCTCTTATTTCTGTTTATTCTCAATTTCCTGGGAGTCCCTAACCAGCAGATTTCTAAAAACAGACAAAAAAGAGTTCAGACGCTAGATGGGACATTCTGGATTCAGTTCCCACCTGCCTCCTTTTCATTACCTTTTCCATCTTTGATCTCAGTCTGACAGATTCCACATTGCATATCTTTTCCCCTTGCAATGGTGGTCTGCATCCTTGATTCTATTCATTGTTCTTAGCACTACTTTGGAATGCAGAGAGTTGGAATGTGTTCTTTCCTGGTGCATAGTGGGTATATAGCTGCAGATCTGGGAAACTGTCGAGACTCAAGAGCTTCTTCCAAGTGGCCTCTAGAGTATTAATATTAAGCTGCTTGGTGATGGGTCTGGATATGACACGCAGGCATGGCAGCTTTGGGCTGGCCCACAGAAAAACTTACTAGATGAGATCCTGCGGCATGCCAGGGTAGGTCCCAGGAGAGCACCTGTGACATCTGGAAAAGGAACCTGCAGTCCCCATCTGCATAGCCAGGGTCAGTTTGTGTTTCTCTTCCTCAGGTTCCTATGTGTCATCATTGGAGGGCTAGAGGCACTGCCTAGGCAGCAACCGCTTGCCCCAGTTGGGGATTTTAAAAAATTAAACAGTTAGAGCCTACCCCTGCTTAGGTACCAGGCCTCATGGCCAGACAACAGTTACAAGGCACAACTCTGATCACAAAAAAACTCTGTGGGATATGTTGGGCCAGGATCACAGCCATTCCAGGTTCAGGAGCACTGTAAGATGGCTGTTGTTGGTCCCACCATACCCTGTTATATGAGCCACTGAAAATTTAAATGAGGAATCGTGTGTGTGTGTGTGCGTGTGTGTGTGTGTGTGTTGCTACAGGTAGAATAAAGGTAAAGCATTCTACCTCATACCCCACATTTAAAAAAAACTTTTTTGAGACAGGGCTTTACCATGTTCCAGGCTGTCTTTGAACTTGTTCTGTGACCATGGTGGGCCTTAGATTTCCATTCTTCTTGTCTAGCCTACTAAGCAGTTGGTATTACAAGCCTATACAACCAGGCCCAGCTGAAGTGTAGCTCCTGGAGGCTTTTCTCTTAGGGAAATTGAAGGGCTCTGATCCCACGGGGCTGGTGACTGGGAGGGGCCACATTTCTCCGTCTGGTGACAGGGCTCACCCTGCGGTAGTAGCAGGGGTGCCACAGCTACTCAGCTTCTTCATCTGTGAAATGGGGATGAACTTGGTCACTGTGTGTGAAACTGAGGATAGTGCCTAGAATACAGTTGCTCATGAGTCTGTGGGCATCTCCATCCTTTTCAAATCACCTAGGGGACAGGCTGTTCTCTGCTCTAGTGGCTAACCTTTCTGACTGTCTTGCAGCTGCAGGCACGCCTGAGCCCAGTGTCCCTGTGGAGCCTGAGCGTGGCCAATGGGTGTGTAAGGTGTGCTCCAACACCTTCCTGGAGCTTCAGCTCCTGAACGGTAAGGTAAAAGTGGCAAATGGGGTCTTTCCAAGGAGTGCGAGCTTTTTCATTCATGTTGGCACATGCCCATGGTTGTCAGGATGTCCTAGTCTTTGTATTGTCTGCCCTATGGCCCACAATGAGCTGCTGCTCAGACCTCCTCTGTGCAACAGCATGACCATATGGCATGTGGGCTATTCACTCCAGCCTCAATCTGTTTATCCAGAAAATGGCCATCATGGCTGTATAGACTGTTGTGAGACCCACTGAGTCAGTGCAAGTACATGGTGTGACTCTCCCTACTGTACTGCTGACCAGGCTCTGGATATGCTGGGCACAAGCAAGGATCAGAAACCATGACTTGCCTCTTGAGGTCTTGCCTGGTGTCTGTATCTGACAGTCTCCCTCTGTCTGTCTTCAGGGCATCCTGTTACCTCTGCCTCCCTTACTAATTGAAGGTGGCCAGAGAAGAATTGACGCCATCCTTTATTCCACAATATCCTCGGAACCTCTCTGCTGGGCAGTTGAGAAAGATGCCAGTCACGTAAATTACAAAGAAGCTAGGTGTGAAAGCTATGACCTTTATCACATACTGAACATGTTGGTGGCCAAACCCCAAAGGGGCCACTGATTTGCAACTTCAAGGATGTGACAAAGACAGCTGGGTTCTGCTCTTGTAGCCTGAGCAAGTCAGTGATTGGAATCCTCTGGGATCTATGAGAAGGTTCTTTCTAGACAGATTTTAGCAACAGAAATGCTAATGTGAACATTTCTGGGAAAGCTAGATCACTAGGCAGGGCTTGTTCATCACCTAAGGGTTGTGGATGGCTGTTCCTGTGTTCCTGGACCATCTTCCTAATCTGCTCCTTTAACACTTTTCTTCTTTTGCCCAGGAAAGTCACCTGTGTTCATCACAGATGGGAACAATGAACAGCTGCCCGTTTCTTCCTTCTCCTCCTCCTCCTCCTTTTTACTTAATGTTTTATGTGTGTGAGTGTTTTGCATGCATGCATGTCTATGTAACACATGTGTGCAGTGCCCATACAGACCAGAAGAGGGCATTAGATCCCCTGAAACTGGAGTTACAGAGGGTTGTAAGCTGTCATGTAGGTGCTGAGACATGAACCGTGGTCTTTGGAAGCTCAGTAAGAACTCACTTTAAGCACTGAGACATCCCTCCAGCCCCATCTGCTGTTGCTTCTAGGTTTCTTAAGAGTCCTGAACTTGTGAAAGAACATATCCCCTAGATGAGGGCAAAGCCCATCTGTGGAAATCACAGGGTACAGGGCCATCACACAAGATATGGTCACTTAACCCTGATCAAGAAAAGCTATTTGATCGGTTGGATAGTTGGTGACTTAATTTTTGTTAAGGAAAAAAACCTCCCTTCACTTTGATAGTAGAGCTAGGCCAGTATTCCTAGATGCCAGTTCAGCTTAGACCTCTTACCATGTACTTGCACTGACTCAGTGGGTCTCATACTGTCTGTACAGCCATGATGGCCATTTTCTAGATAAACAGACTAAGGCTGGAGTGAATAGCCCACATGCCCAGGCAATATGGTTGCATATGCTGGAGCCATATGCAATGTCAATGCAGACATTGCCTAACCTCTGCTACTAGGGGGTCATGGGGCTCTTCTTTCTCCTGAAACCCTTGCCTAGGTGTCTGGTGGGTAACCTGATAGTTGAGGACCTAGGTGCAGAGCTGATCAGAGGAAGAATATAGAGCTGAGTCTCT
The DNA here is from genome assembly GCA_021653895.1 of Mastomys natalensis. Taxonomy (NCBI): domain Eukaryota; kingdom Metazoa; phylum Chordata; class Mammalia; order Rodentia; family Muridae; genus Mastomys; species Mastomys natalensis. The sequence goes on from JAJTUV010001682.1 coordinate 203,783, forward strand.
GGGAAACCGGGCTGCAGGGCAGAAAGACCTTTTGTTACCTTCAGACTGGCTTTGAAGACATCCCAGAGCCAAATGGCATGGCTATAGTACACAAATCTATGGAGAACAGGCTTCATTGGGTCATACTTTGTCAAGTAGGAGAATGTGAATCCATGATCCCTCATCTTAGCCATAATCACACTGGGCCTGAAGCTGCCTTCTGCAGAACCTTGTCTGAGAGGCTTACCTCAGGTGGGAAGGTGTTGCTCTGTTGTTTAGGCTCCAGCCTATGGTGTCTGCCTTCTTTGTGGTCAGCTAACGTCAAAACCAGATGAATCTTTTGAACTTGAACATATTTCATGCATTTATTCATGAACATACATGACTGTGAGCAGGTGAGGGGTCAGCATGTGTCTTTTAAAGTCAGACCCACTATGCAGAGCACCAGGAGACCAACTGGACAACATGGAAGCATAGGCTGTTATTCTTGACCTTTCACCTGATGCTGTCATTTCCTGTGTCCCCTTGGGGAACCCTACTCCAGTCTCAGGAGGCCACTTAGGGATGTCTGATTAAACATGAAGCAATAGTGAATGTACTGGCCTTGGTGCCCTCCTGGAATTCTACTCCATTTAAATGCAAGAACAAAGAAAGGAGAAATGAAGAGCATTGAGCAAGGTTGAAAAGATGTCAGGATGTGCTTGCAGCAGCATTAACCAAGCAAACATGCCAGAGAAGCCAAAGCCAGTAGTGGGACACCCAAGAAACATGTCTGTCCCTGCAGAGCTTGGGGAATGTCAGGAGTCTGGAAAGAGGGGACAGGAAAGCACAAACTGTCAGCCCGCTTAGAACCCAGGCCTCCTGGTCTGACCCAACCCTGCCATGGCCCCACCCAGCTGCATCTCTGCTTCCGTCAGCACGCTTTTGGATTTGAGAGTGGGAACCCTAACGAACTGAAGACAGGGACTCACAAAGTCAGATGTTGGAATTTGGGCAGTTTCAGACATCTTCATTTCTTCCTCTTAGAGTGGTAGAACTGGTTCAGGCCCCAGATAAGAATTCTCTGTAGAAACCAACGTGGGAGATGAAAGACCCACAAGTAGGAGTGCCTAACCTCTGACCATCCTGCAGAATAAGACTTGGGGACTGGGAGAAAACTGAACATGAACAAGAGACCAAACAACTTGTCTGAGGAATCTGAAAACTGCACCCCTCCCCCACTCAAAAACTTCCAAGCTAGAGCTCTCACTGAGGTGAGAGACGGCAGCATAGCACTGCATTCTTCAGATAAGAGCAGCCCACTGTTGAAGAAATCAGAGGGTGGTAGATGACTGAAAGTGAGAGCTGTGGTAGTAGACATAAAATTGATGGAAAAGTGTCCAAAAACACTGGAGAGTTTTCCATAACGAGGAACATGTGGAGAATACAAATGAGATACAGAGACTGAAGGATGGTCTGAGACTGCAGGTGGCCAGGAGTGTTCTCTGGGGGAAAAGGAGAGGCAATAAGAATCAATTGGTGGACTGGAGATGTAACTCAGTTGGTGGAATGGTTGCCTAGCATCACAAGCCCTGAGGTCAAGCCCCAGCATTCCCCCCCAAACCAGACATGGTAGCAGATGCCTGTAATCCAAATCTTCAAGAGGCAGAGGCAGGAGGATCATTAGGAGTTTAAAGTTATCCTCAACTACATAGTAAGTTTGAGAGCACCCTAAGTTACATGACATCCTGTCTCAGAAACAAACCAAATGGATAATAACTAGTCAGCAAGGAATGACTAAAGGATGCAGGTTTATAACCTAGAGGGGCCCAACAGGCCAGCAATGTGATGAATCACAGACCCACCTGTGCTATCGTGGGACTTAATCATAGGATTTAGAGAGAAACAAACTGTTGGGGGATAAGCCATTAGAAACAGGAGCACTGTTAGGACAGGAAGGCAGACTTGGCCATTAGATTCTTCACTGTCAGCAACCTAGTGAAGAGATTCAGCAAATCCAGAAATTTCCAAGCAGTGTCAAAATCTCATGAGGAGAACCCTGGAGTATGCAGGTTGTCACTATCAGACCACTTGATGAAGACATTGTCAACCATACCAACACTGGATTCCAGTGCCCAAATGTGTGACTTTTCAGATCCTGGCACCTCTGTTGAGTTTTACAGTGCTACCTTGTCCAACGCAATATGCATGTTCTCTACATATATGGAAAGGAAGAAAGTCCTTTGCAGGGAATGGGAAAGGGATATCCAGGTCACTAGCCCAATTTATCAAGAGCAGGGGGCTCTGGGAAGAGCAGGTGCTATAGAAAAAAGAGAAAGAGCCGGGCGGTGGTGGCGCATGCCTTTAATCATAGCACTTGGGAGGCAGAGGCAGGCAGATTTCTGAGATCAAGGCCAGCCTGGTCTACAGAGTGAGTTCCAGGACAGCCAGGGCTACACAGAGAAACTCTGTCTCAAAAAAAAAAAAAAAAAGAAAGAAAGAAAGAAAGAAAGAAAGAAAAAAGGTGAAAGCAGAAGGTGGGGAGGGGCCATGTGAGGGAGGGACTGGGAGGAGAGGGGTGTGATCCAGATGTAAAGTGAATAAATAAATTAATAAAAAGAAAGAAGAGAAAGGGGAGAAATCCAGGAGATAACTGTGTTTGATTGTAAGAGAGGAGAGAGGGTACAAACTAGCTGCAGACAGAGAACAATGAATGACAGATGGAAGATAAGGATGTAATTAGCTTCAGGGGAAAAGAATGCTAAGTACTACTGCTTTGTGGCACAACTGTGAATAGATCTTTATGACCGTGGTCTTGTAAATACCAGTTGGCTTACACAGGTGTGATCTGAGTGTGTTGGTGTGAATGGGAGGAGTCTGAGGTCTAAGAAGGAAACAGCATATATAGGAAAGTAGAATCCTCTTATTTTAAGTCATCTGTAGACACTGTCTAATATAGTCAGGCTTCTTTATCTGTGGCATCCTCATGCTGGCACTCAAACAGCTACATGCCAAAAAGCTACCCAGAAAACATGCATTTGTACTAAATATGTACAGGATTTTCTTTTCTTGTCGTTATTCCCTGAATGTAGAGCAATAACCATCTGCATAGCATTTTTACTGCATTTTGGTGTTTTGAATGTTAATGTGTATGACATGTGTTGGTTTTCGAAAATACTGTGCCATTTTATGTAAGAGACTAGGGCGTCTTATGGGTTTTTAGCCTCAGGTTCCTAGAACTATTCTCTATAGGTCTGGATAGGTGACTGGAAAATGAAGATGATTGAATGACCAGAGTGAGGCAGGAGACTGATGTTTCTTGTTATGAACCAATTACATAGTTATTTGCACCTTTCTTGTTGAGCTTTTTACCAATATTGTGAGCCTTTTCAAAGAAACAGCTTTGATCTTCATTTATTTCTTACTGTATTTTCATTTTTAAAAATTAACTTCTGATGATTTATCATTTCTTTCTGTTCTTTTGAGATGGGGTTTTATGTAGTCCAGGCTGTGCACTTGGTCTTTTGAGATGGGGTTTTATGTAGTCCAGGCTGTGCACTTGGCCTGTAGCTCAGGACAACCCTGACTTCTATTTCACTTCCTACAAGCGTATGCCTGGCTCCTTTTTATCCTGTTTTTGTTTTTGTTTTGTTCTTTTCTCTGCTTTAAATTGAATGCTTCACTCAGTCAATTTTACCTTTTTTTTTTTTTTTTTTTTAATATAAGCACCGAAGTTTTCCCTAAGAGCCATGCTAGCTCCACAGTTTATTCAACATTGCATCTCCAATCTCATGCACACCATAACATGGTCCAGAAATTCATAAAGCAAAGACTGACAGCTGTATGAGGAGAAATTGCACCATCTCCACTCATGGTAACCAGAGCGGTTAGTAAATCAATCACAAATCACAAGGGTGTAGGAAATTTGATGTGCATGGTAGACTTAGTAACCCATGTGAGTTACATCAGAGTGGGTGTGCTTCTCATCTACTTTTAATGATTTTTTAAAAAAATTTTATGTGCATTGGTGTTTTGCCTGCATGTATGTATGTGTAAGGGTGTCAGGTCTCCTGGAACTGGAAGTACAGACAGATGTGACTAGTCATGTGGGTACTGGAGGTTGAACCCTGGTCCTCTGGAAGAGCAGCCAGTGTTCTTAACCACTTTGCCGTCCCTGAAGCCCCACTTCTCATACATTTATTTACTGATTTCTGAGACAGGGTCTCTCTTGGTTCTTCTGCTTTAACCTTCTGTTGCTGGGATTTTAAGTATGTGACACCACACCTGTTTATACAGTGCTGGGCACCAGATAATAGTTCATGTGAGCCAGGCAAACACAAAACTGATAGCACCAGTTTCTAGCTCTTGCTATCTCATTTATTTACTCTGCGTATTTTAGACCTTGACCTGAAGAATCACAGCTTCTGTCTACTGTGGATGGCTCTGCATCCATGTCGAAGGCATTGCTTTTCTCTGCTCTCTGTTTGATGGAAAGCAGTGCCTTCAACACAGACACATGTTGCAGGCAATATTTAGAAAGCCTGATGCTCAGTCCTGCTCTGCTAGCTATCTTGGGCTGCCCGTCATGTTCCAGACTAGAAGCAGCTAAAGGCCAAGAGCACCCCACGAGACGTTACCCGGGCGGCTGGTTCCACCGATCAGCTCCATAGAGACAGTGGCCCAAAGCATAGATTTTGGGCCAACCCTGTCACCCTCATGGTTCTCTGCTAAGCCCTAGACGATACCCACTATGCTCACGGTTCCTGGTAGAATGAAGACTCTTAATGCTTAAAAGATTATCCAAAGGATTTATATATTTGGAAATCCTCAGTTAACAAGATGCCCACACAATTAGAGTTGTTACCCAATACCTAACCTTTAGATATAAATTGTTACCCAGGACTGTTCTCAACCAGTTCGTCCTCCTCCATGGTTGCCAGTCTCCTCCTCTCTCCTCTTTCTTCTTCCCACTCTTCACTCCTCCCACATTAGCTTCTCCCCAATTACCGAGCTTTATTGCAAATGTAGTGGGGAAAATATCCTGCTACAGACACAGAACTGTAGTATAGAATGAGTCCATGTCTCCTACACAGAGTCCATGTATCTGCATTGCTCCTTGCCTGGGTCCAGAGTAGACCAAGTCGATGTCTTAGAACCCAGGTCTTGTGATGACTTGTGATGAGCCTGTCTTTACAGCTGGATAACCTATGAGACTCTATGGCCTCCGATTTCACTCTTGCTGTGTCCTTCACTTTGGTTTTAAGTTCCTTCTGTGATTGGCAGAGTCTTGTTTGCCTTTAATACTGCTCAGCCTATATTTTCAGGGTGTGTGTTCTATTTGTCTAACCCGGTTAGGTGCCAGATAATGTTAGCTTTCCCTCACAGGCCTGCTCCTCGGGACCACCCACCTAGCATAGAGTCTCTAATGCTGGACAAATCAGGAATAATGGCTACTTAGCTTGGTACTGGTGCTGAGTCAGTTCACATTTGCAGAGGGAGGAACCAGCTCCAAGCACAGTGGTGCTTCTGTCATGTCTCCCCTGCCTCTTCCTGTCATCTGGTACTCTGTGACCCAGCACATTTGCCCACTACATTCCAAGCTTGCCACTCCACGTGGCTGCCAGCCTGTCTCCAGTGTCTGTCTCTACTGCCTTTTCCTGAGTGGTCTTGGAGAGTTTCTGTCAGCTGTAAATAAGCAAAGACATTTTGCTTTCTTGGAGGGTTTATAAAGAAATGTTTAGCTGGGCAGTGGTGGAGCACACCTTTAATCCCAGCACTTGGGAGATAGAAGCAGGCGGATTTCTGAGTTTGACACTAGCATGGTCTACAGAACAAGTTCCAGGACAGCCAGGGCTATACCGAGAAACCAAACCATGTCAAAGAAAGGGAGAGTGAAGGAGGGAGGGAGAGAGAGAAGGAAGGAGGGAGTAGAAGGGAAAGAAAGGAAAGGGAGGAAGAAAAAAAGAAGGGTAGGAGGGGAAATAGAAAGGAAGGGGAAGGGAAGAAGGAAAGAGGGCAAGGAAGGGAAAAACAGGAAGGAAGAGGAGGAGAAGAAATGTTTACTGTGCTTTAGGTAGTATTCCTCAATAGGTGCTTGCATCTTAGGATGTCACACTCTATGAAAAACAAACAAACAAACAGAAAATGCAATCAAGGAAGTAAGTCAGGTTGCCCATGGTTTCATGGAGTAAGACACTGGAGCTGCAGCAGCATGTGAACATGGCCTCTGCAGATATGCGTGTACACTTCCAGATTTACAGACTGCTTCATATAACGACATACCCTGCCTGCATCTTATTTACTTTTAAGTACAGCTTCAGGGTGGGGGATGTGACCCAAGTGGCAGAGTGCTTGCCTAGCATGCAGGGAACCCTGGGTTTGAGCCCTAGTACTGCATAAATCAGGGCATGGTGGCATTTGTGTAACCTTAGCCATTGAAGGTAGAGACAGAAGGATCAGAAGTTGGGACCGGTCTATGCTACATAACAGTCTTTAATGCATAAACAAAAAAAGTTTAAGCTGATCTCCATTTGAAAGTTCCAATTGTGAAGTACTATAAATTTCTAAACTCAGAGTCCACCATGATCTGGAGCCATCTGTTCCTGAACATGTCAGATGAGAGAAACTCAATTTTATGTAGTGGAGCCATTTTCTCTTTAAAGACAGCGAAGATAAAATTTATTTACCTGTGCAGAGGGCACACTTGGCAAGCATAACAAAGAATGACAACACAGCCAGGCCAGTGGTGAACTGGCAGGGGTTCAGCTTCCTACTGAATCATCACCAGCCCATCTACTCTTACAGAACATCTCTTGGGCCACCTGGAGCAAGCCAAGAGCCTGCCTGCAGGTGGTCAGCAGCATGAGGCAGCTTCTGAGAAGGAGCCTGATACACCCAGAATGGAGCCTCCCACAGCAGCGGAGAGCAAGGGCATCCAGAGTGTCGTGGTCACCAAAGAGCCAAAGAAAAAGCCTCGAAGGGGGAGGAAACCCAAAGCATCCAAGGTTGAGCAACCTCTGGTCATTATCAAAGACAAGGAGCCTACAGGTGAGAAGCTGACGGGGTATGTGTTAGGGCTGGTGGTATGTTCCTCATCGCCTCTTAGTTTTCTGGGTGACCATCTTGGCAGGGAGGGCTCATGAGGTAAGGGCTTATATCCTTTCTAGTCCCTCAGTCAGCTGCTAAAGTGTAATTATTGTCTTAGTCAAGATTTCTATTGCTGCAACGAAATAACATGATCAAAAAGCAAGTTGGAGAGGAAAGGGTTTATTTGGCTTACACTGCTAGATCATAGTTCATCATTGGAGGAAGTCAAGACGAATTCAAACAGGGAAGGAACCGGAGTCAGGAGCTGCTGCAGAGGCCTTGCATGGAGGAATGTTGCTTATTGACTTGCTTTACGTGGCTTGCTCATCCTGCTTTCTTATAGAACCCAGGACTACGAGCCCAGGGATGCCACCACCCACCACGGGCTGGGCCCTCTCCCATTCATCACTAGTTGAGAAAATGCCTTACAGCTGGATCTCATGGAAGCATTTCCCCACCTGAGGCTCCTTCCTCTCTGATGACTCTAGCTTGTGTCAAGTTGACACAAAACCAGCTAGAACAATTACCATGCAGAATCTTCACACTAGAGTGTTCAAAACACAGAAATTTTTAAATGGACACCTGGCTAACCATTGTCTCATCAGGACTGAAGCCCTTGGTCTGGTTTTTTTGTTGTTTTGTTTTTACTTTGTTTTCTATTTATGGTTGTCCTTAAGCTCAGCATGCAACCCAGGCTGACTTTAAACTCCTGACCCTACCCACTTAGCCTCTTGAAGAGCTGTGGTGACACACCTGTGCCACAGTGTTTGGCTTACATTTGTGTGTTTCACTATTTCAATTGTGAGTCTTGCCCATCCCATGCCTGTCAGTCACAGCTCTGTTTACCCAGCAGTCCTTAATCCATTATGCAAGTTCCCAGTATTTGTTACCAACTGCTCATGGGTGGACATAAATTTTTCTTTCATTCATTCATTCATTCATTCACTCATTTTTTCATTCATTCATTGTGTATATGTGCAGACATGCCATATAGACCACAGACCACAGCATATACAAAAGCCAGAGTTCTGGGAAGATTCCAAGGATGGAACTCTGGGGCCTGGCTTGTACAATAGATATCTTTATCACTTAAAAAATTAATGTTTATTAATATCCAAAGTCTTTGTAAAAATTCCACACTCTCTTTTAAAAAATCAGTCTCTGTATTCGCAAATGGATGAGAGAAAAGAACACAAGGCTTCAATCCTACATAAAGAACTACAGGTCACTAAGCAATTCTGAGAGTTGAAGAAAGAGTCTTCCCCAGGAAGAACACACCAACTGGTTATTCAGTACCAAATATCCATCCCTAAAGCCATACATACAAGTAACAATTTACAGGTGGGACAGGGTGTATTTATTTATTATATATATATATGAATGACAACAATTAATAAAACAAGAGGCCATGAAAAAAAAATCAGTCTCTGAACTGTGGGAACCTGCAAGATCAAAATTAAGTTAAATACTTTCAGGAGGGAAGAACCAGGGCATGGTCATAATCTGAACGAAGCAAAACTAACTTCCAGCAGTGTAAACAGTCAGTGCCCAGTGTCTGAGATTCCCCTGTGGTCTTCTGGGACCACCAGCCAAGGGATAGCACCACTCACTGGGCAAGGCCCTCCCACATTAATTGCTAATTTAAAAAATATCCTACAGCTTCGTCAGGGTTTCTGCTGCTACAACAAAATACCATGATCTTATAGAGACATTTTCTCAATTGAAGTTTCCTCCTTTCAGATAACTCTAGCTTGTGTCAGGTTGACGTAAAGCTAGCCAGCACACCACCTCACTGACACCCCGAGTTTGTTCTTTGATTATTCAGAACCCTCAGCTAAGTTTGCAGTGATTCACTCTGTAGCATGTATGTGTCCCTGGAAAACAATTGTCTCTGTGGTCCTCGTGCAACCTCGTCCCAGCTACCTGATCCCTCTGATGCTAGGTCCACCTCACATTTAGGACAAATGCAGTGCTCAGATGTCTGCCCCTTCTGCCTGGGTTATTGGACTCTTGACTCTGCTCTTGCCATTGTGAAAATGAGAAGCAAGCTTGAAATTAAAGAGAGAATAGAAGAGTGGCTTCCGTGGAACGGTCTCCGCTTTCCTGTTTCCTCCTCTCTTTGGCTAGTGCTTGTTCTCTGAACATTTTAAAGTGTCTACACCTGAGCAGGAGTGGTTTGAAGACATCCCTTCCTCTATAGACAGGAATGGACAGAAGGAACTGCTTCCTGGCTGTCACTTGCATTTGGTGATAGTAGGTGAAACAATAGAAACCACTGGTTCCAGAGAGGCTTCCACAGGCGGCTGATGGGAGCAGATGCAGAGACCCACCTCCAAACATTAGGGGGAGAGAAAATCCAAATTGGAGATCTCCATTGATTCCCCACCCTTGGAGCTCTGGGAACGTCACAGAAGGTGAGAGGAAGAATTGTAGGAGCCAGAGGGGTTAAGGACACGAAGGAACATGGCCCACAGAATCGACTAAGCAGGGCTCATAGGGATTCACAGAGATTGAAGTGCCATCACTGAGCCTGCATAGGTCTGTACTAGATCCTCAGCATATCTTTGGGGACTCCTAAGAGTGGGAGTGTGTGTGTCTGACTCTTTTGCCTGCTCTTAGGACCCTTGTCCTCCTACTGGGTCACCTTGTCCAGCCTTGATATGAGGGTTTGTGCTTAGTATCTTGTTTTTCTGTGTTCTGTTAATATCTTTGGGAGGTCTGCTCTTTTCTGAAGAAAAATGAAGATTGGATCTGAGGGAGGTAGGGGTAGGAGTGGGGATCTGGAAGGAGTGGAGGGAGGGGAAACTGAAGCCAGGATATATTGAAAACAAAAAATAAAAAAAAATTAAAAAAAATAGAATAAACTAATGGCTCAGGGTCTAGAATATGACTCAGTTTGTTGAGTGTTTGCCCATCATTCACAGAGCCCAGGGTCTGTGCCCAGAACCACAGAAACTGAGCATGATGATACATGCCTAGAATTATATCTCTTGGGAGATAGAAGGATCAGATATCCAGTCGTCCTTGGATACATAGTAAGTTCAAGGCCAGCCCTAGCTACATGAGACCCTATTTCAAAAACAAAACAACACTGGTTGAAATTTTCTTCTCTATATATCCTCATGTTTCATTTTATCCTATTTCTGATGTGGCCCTGAACAGAATATTTACTCACCTTTGAACATCCTCAAGATGACTCCATACTTGTAAGTCTCTGTCAGAGCTCATTTAATAAGCTACAAGACCTGGCTGATGGTGTCCTGGGCAGAGATAGGAGGAGCTGGATGTGATGCCTGGGCTTTACAAGGCATGTAGGGTCACTTTGGTTTGCATTAAAAACATACTCTTTTAAGTATAGATAAAGGTTCAGATTCTAAAATGCTCTACTTTTATCCCTGTTGCATTCACACTCAGGTTGCGCTCCCCCAGGGTGGTGCTTCTCCTGGGTTTTGTTACAGTATGTCCTCTACACTAGTGATGACCTTTTGTCATACCCTTTTGCACAGAACATGTGGCAGAGATCATAACCGAGATCCCCCCAGATGAGCCTGTGAGTGCAACACCAGATGATCGGATAATGGAGTTAGTCTTGGGGAAGCTGGCCACCCCCACAAATGAAGCCAGCTCAGTGCCAAAGTAAGTCCTGATTGTACATGACTGGTGCTTGGGGACGGAGCACAGGGAGCGGCTAATTGGTACTGAAGGGAAAGTACCTCCCACCTTTAATCCCCACAGCAGAGTCGGGCTTCATCTCTTCTGGCCAGCGATGTATGTTCTGAACTCTAGGAGTTTCCTAACTGTGAGAATTTTTTTTCTTAAAACACAAATGACAGAAAATTCACCATCACAACTCTTTTTAAGGACACAGTGCAGACACTGGCTATCCGTCTCCCAAGCTTTTTATCTACCCAAACTGAAACTAACCACCCCATTCTGCTTTCTTTCTGCAGGCAGTTCTAGCCTATATCCCCCATGTCAGCAGGGCACATAGTACGTGCTTTGCTTTCTATGAATAGCTTATTTTGCTCAGTACATATCCTTCTATGTCATAGTGTGTGTGTGTTCAAATCTCCTGTAAGGGTCATGTTACCCTGATGCATGTACCTGCTTTATCCGTTCTCCCGTGGGGATCCTGAGGGCTCTGCCCTCGGTATGTGAACAGTGCTGTTATGGTTCAGCAGTTGCTTGTATTTGGATATTAGTCAGTTTCATATCGTGCTCTGCTTTCTTTTTTTGTGAGCAAGGGAAAGAAATGTTTATACCGCAGTTATAATTCCCTAGTGAGTCTTTGCCCTGAAGTTGACTCAGCTGCTGGTGTTTTCTATGCCCTTTGGAGTTGGTAGAATTCACCTGGTGAACCTGGGAAAATGTGGGTGTGTTTATTATTTCTTTCCTGTCTTACTGCCCAGAGGATTTCAAGCACTTACCAGAAAAAGCACACTTGACAGGATGAAGAAGCATTTAGGAGTCAAGTTCAGAGTCAACATAAAACATAGTAGAGTTGATACCAAGTCAGGACAAGAACCATAGAAAAGGCTACCTTGTTTGGAACACAAATGAAGTTCAGGCTTCCTGGTGGCCAAGGCTGAAGCAAGTGAGCTGTTGGACAGCACTGAAGCTAATGCTCAGTCTATGCTACCTGGGACTGGGTGACTCCGAGTTCCACCTTCCTTCTTTCCTTATGGACCAATCATAGCTGGGAAATGTGGCTGATGACTGTGATCGGACACTTTCACTCTGAGGACCAGCCACCGCCTCTCCTTGACCAGCTGTCCCTCTCTTGGGCAGGTTCACGCATCATCCAAGCAGCACCATTGCCCTCAAGAGGGGCTTGGTCCTGTCCAGCAGACATGGTGTCCGGCGGAAGCTTGTTCGTCAGCTGGGTGAGCATAAACGCATCCATCAGTGCGGCACCTGCAGCAAGGTCTTCCAGAACAGCAGCAACTTGAGCCGGCACGTGCGCTCGCACGGTGAGTGCGCGCACGGTGAGTGCCTGCCCAGCCTACAGGGCGGGGCCAAGAAGGTGTGTGTCCATTGCTGGGGTCCTTGCTGCAGAGCCGCTGCAAGGAGTGGCCCTGTGGCTGCCTGTCCCCTCTAGCACAGGGGCAACTCGCCCAGACGGAGATGGGTGCACCGTGCTGAGAAAGGCCAAAGCAGTGAATGTACCTTATGTTGGTTCATTCCTTAGGTGACAAGCTGTTTAAATGTGAGGAATGTTCGAAACTGTTCAGCCGTAAGGAAAGTCTAAAGCAACATGTTTCCTACAAGCACAGCCGGAATGAGGTAAGTGAGCACCCAGGCAACTGACTGAACAGCTGCTTCCTAGAAGAAGAGCCATAACAGAAGGGAGCTCTTAAGTTTCCAGAGGGACACCACACCCCCCTCCCTACCCCTTATCCCACCCGCCATGCATTCTGAGCCCAGCTTAAGCCACTGCTTACAGAAGCAGTAGGGACAATACGGGAGAACACTGGTGGCTGGTATTTGGGGTGCAGTTAACTGAGTGTAAGGTTCTCTTTCTCAGACAGTTGGACAGCAAGAATATCCCTACTAGAACAGAGAAGGAAAACTGGTATAGCCAGCCCTAGAAGTTACTAGAACAGCACACAGAGGGGGGCCCCCTGTGTTGAACTCCTGCAGTCTTCCTTGCTGACAGTGTGCCCTTTGAGCAGGTGGACGGTGAGTACCGCTACCGCTGTGGCAGCTGTGGGAAGACATTCCGAATGGAGAGTGCACTGGAGTTCCACAACTGTAGGACAGGTGAGGCCCTAACCCATATGCCTGCCCTGCGTATTAGGAGAAAGGGTCTCACCGAGCTGCCCGGGCCTCTCCCTGATCCTTTTACCTCAAGGAATATGAGGAATATTAAAAACTGGCCAGCCATTGGAGACATCTAAAGCAATTTTCCAATAGTCAAGAAAGGATGGGTTGTCTCCTGTCCATTCTGCATTCTCAGACCCTGTGTCTGAGACTGCAATGATGCAGGACCCTCATCTCTGCTGACAAGTGAGCAGCAGTGTTGACTTTGTTGTAGAAGCGTATGAGAGAGAGAAACGCAAAGGCTTGAGATTAGAAAGGCCCACCTGCCTTGTCGGAGTCTTCCTCCCATCAGTCTCCTGCGCCTGTGTCCCCTGTGGGCATCCAGACAGAGTTTGTTGCCACCAGTCCCAGGCCACTGCCACTGTTCAAAAGAAAAGAAGCCATCTTTGTATGAGGCCCAAAGCTGCTGTGCTGTGAGCTACCCCCGCCGGGGGATAGCTGTGGTTTGGGGGACCACAATGTTCTCAGGCACTGTCTCTTTGTAAGTGAATGGTGGAGTCTGTGCAGGCAGCAGGTAGGCCAAGGGGTGGCGGTTGTCTGAGGCCTGGATGCCCTGTGCTCTAGAAAGAGGGCTCTGAGTTTACTAGTGCCTGGGCCTTGGCCATGGAAGTGTAGAGGGAGGTCACCAGTACCTTTGTGTTCTCCCTTGCTCTATGACTCAAAACTAGGTCGTTCTGTGGCATTCTGCTCTGTTGCCAGGCTTCTGTCCACCCTGACGCCCACCCATGAGTATTAGTGTTTCAGTCAATTTGTTCTTTCCCTGTCTGTGGCTACTTTCTTCTGTCCTTAGCATGGTGCCTTGCTCACTATGAAAAGGCTGTTCTGAGAGACAGGACAGGTAGATTCCTGGAGGTTGCCTGACAGTGACATGAACCATCTGTGTGGGCCTCCCACATAACTTCAGCATCTGCAGCCTGTGCCCTCCCTGTCTTGGTGTGCATGTAAGAATCTGGGCGTACTCTTACCTGTTCTGAGACCCCATGGCAGCTTTTTCACATGCTCGTGTGCCTGTTGTGGTGTGAAGTTAGTAGAATGTTCATCCCCAAAGGATTTATAGAGGGCTAGGTGCTTTGGGTGCATAGCATTTTTGCAGCCTGTGCTGCCAGGCCTTTTCTGGGTCCCCTGTGCACTGGCGTCACTCTCACTGTGTGTTTGCAGTGCTCCATTTAAACCTACAGAGGGCACTAACAGGTAGCAAGCCAAAATACAGCCTCCCATCAACATGGGGCCCTAGCAGTCCACTTTTGCTTTCTCAGATGACTGAGCCCTTTGCTCTTTACCATATCCTGGAGCATTTATCTACAGGGCCTGTACATATCTCCAGTGACTGGATTATGGGGGTGGGGTTAGATAACATTCTGAGGACTGAGTTCTTGTACCCAGTTATTGAGCCATCTTAGTTGACTGTGTAGATGATCAGCACATAAAACAGTTGGAAGTAGGGTCTCCTTCCACATACAAGGAGAAGCTTGTGAGGAAGAACATTAGAGCCAAGCCAACACTGCTGCTTTCTATGGTTACCAATGTTGTACGGGACCTATAAGGAAGAAGGCTCATGTGTTATGTTCAGAGACTCACTTATACTGTGAACACATGCTTGGAGGGAGGCCCTCCTGTACTGTAGACCTGGTTGGGGCTTAGCAGAGCTGCTCTGTAAATGGAGTCAAACGAATGAGAGAGCGGGTTGAATTATATGAATAGTTTTTTACCTTGGCAATGTGAGTTGCGCAGTAGGAGAGGACAATGCTATGATGTCATTCTCATCATGTGTGTTGAGGTCACACTGCCAAGTGCAGGTCCAGATCTCCTGAGACTCCCATAGGGCTTAGTCTAGTCCATGACCTCGCAAGAGGAGCCATCTTGCTGTGGGGAAAGCTGTAGCTAGGCCACTGCTTCCTGTGCTGCCCTGCCCCCAGATGTGGTGCCCACTCATAGGCCAAGACATAGCCCTGCCTTATGTCTTTGTCCCCTTGGAGGAGGAGATAAAGATGGATGGTTTTCTTCAGTTTTAGGTGGGTTGACCTCTGTCTGGCTACACATGTGATCTCCTGAGTGGAGCTTGAGACTTCGTGCAGCATAGACCTCACTTGAGTAGTCCTGCCAGTAGAGACTAGGTTTTATAGAAAAACATTTGCTGAGATCGACATTCTGGCTTTTGCTCCTGAGAGAAGCAATGGCGTACTTGTCACCTGCTATCAAATGCATGCACACATGATGCAGGAAAAAGCAAGTGATTCTGAGAGCTAGCCCACAAGGAAACAAGGCACCCAGTGGATGTGGAACAGAGACTGCAGGCACCAGGCAGAGAGGGCAGGGCCGGATGGTAGAGTAGACTTTCAGAGGCAGGAACTACAACTTGACTGGCTTCCTTCCAGGAAGGACTTTGAAGTGGGGACCAGGATGTAGGGATGCTTATTCCTTGTAATGTGAGTATGTATGTTTATGTGATGTGTGCTGAATAGGGGTAGAGATGGGTGTGTGTGTGTGTGTGTGTGTGTGTGTGTGTGTGTGTATTTATGGAGTATGTGTTGAGTGAGTATGTAGTGTGTACCCCTAAAGGGAGGCCTAGGCCAAGACAGCTATTCAGAATGGTAGAGAAGTTGGGGGCGTTGCTATAGGGGTGCTATAAGAGGTAATCAGGCAGAGAGGGTGCAGGCCAGCCTGTGGCACTGTGCTAGTAGAGTAGTAGATGGAGCATGCTGAGGATACAGAGAGACCACTTCTCCACCTCTAGGTCTGAGGAAGCTTACAGTGCATACAGCTAGGAGGATAGGAGCCTAGAGAGCTGCTGAGGCAGCCTTTCCTGGTGAGGAGAGTTGGCACACCAGTGTCTATTTGTACGTCTAGCTGAGCACACACCGCAGATGAGTTCTGAGCCACAGTGCCCCACTGGCTTCCTGCCATGACTGTGCTGCTCACCCTGCTGAGGCACATACGCGGGTCCTGGTCAGGGGTGATTTACCACATGTTGTGTGTTTGTTCTCTGGACAGATGACAAGACGTTCCAATGTGAGATGTGTTTCAGATTCTTCTCCACCAACAGCAACCTCTCTAAGCACAAGAAGAAACATGGGGACAAGAAGTTTGCCTGTGAGGTCTGCAGTAAGATGTTCTACCGCAAGGATGTTATGCTGGACCACCAGAGGCGGCACTTGGATGGTGAGCTTGGGGTCTGAGACGCCTGTCTTCTGACCCTGTGATCCTCTTCCCAATCCTAGGGGTCCTAGGATAGTATTAACAGTGCAGTAGCAGAGAGAAGGAACAGTGGGGAACAAATAGACACAGCTAGACTACTCTATGTTGGCTGTTAGACAGTTATTTGAAGTATTTCTTTAGAGAACTTTTTAATACTATGAAGAATGACTTTAGTGTGATGAGCTATAAGAAAGGTCATTATGGTGTCTTGCATTTGGCCAGTTCAGCCATGTAAAGAGAATGGAGTGTGCTGGTGGACACTGTGGGTGGGGGCCATCAGTCTACATGGTAGGTTATATGAGGTCAGAGAAAGACCAGCAGTGTCAGCTCTCTGCACACATGTGAGGCAGCAGCACGTGTAGAGTAAGAAGTGAAACAGAGGTTAAAATCAACATTCTGATGAAGGCTCTCCTTATTGTCCTGCTAAAAGGCACAGCCCTTTTGTCACTAGCACTCACTGACATAAACACTTGCTGGTTAGTGTTTGAAAACACTATTTATAGAACACACTCAGGCTGTGTAGAAAGCATAACTGTTAGATACATGCACATGAGTTTGTGAAAACAAGATGAAGTCATATCCTTAAACACACACACACACACACACACACACACACACACACACACACACACTTTCCCTCACTGTTCATACAGCAAGGTCTCATGAGGTTCTTACGAGTGTACTCTGAGCCCCACCCAGCCTCCTAAGAACCATAGGCAAGTCACTATACCTTAGTTTTCTTGCTTGTACAGGGGAGGTGATACTTGACCCTCTTGAGCTCAGTGTCATGGCTGGACCTGACCTTACCATGAGGTTCCTTCAAGTCCAACACGGAGCAGTTGCTCAGAACCAAGTATGCTGTGGGCCGTGCCAGAAGCCACTGTTTTCTGTGATGATTTTAGCTGGACTAGATACATTACTCACACGTGAACCACACTATTGCCGTGGGCAGCAGCTTGCTGCCCTGGAAGCTGAGAATACCCCTAGCCTCAGACTCACTGTCTGCTGTGCCTCCTAGTCCTATAACCGTGGAAGCAGCCTGTTCCCTGGTGCCAAGGTCACCAACTCTTTGTCAATGTCAGATTATATAGAATTCCCCAGAAAAGACACCTGGTTTCTCTCCTTTATTTAGAGATTCCCTGTTTCACATGAATTTGTTTGTTTGTTTGGTTAGTTAGATGGATAGATGGAATCTTGCTATATTACCCAAAGTGGCTCTGAATTTATGGATTTAAGCAACCCCACACTAGCCTCTTGCATATCTGGTACCACAATATTTCAAGCATATTTCCCAAACAATTCTGAGATCTGACCTGAGTTGTGTAGCCTCACATTTCCTGTCTGGTCTGGGACTTCAGGTGTGCGAAGGGTGAAGAGAGAAGACTTGGAGGCCAGTGGGGAAAGCCTGGTTCGTTACAAGAAGGAACCTTCTGGATGCCCAGTGTGTGGCAAGGTAATGTTCTACAGGAACTGTTGATGTTGGATGCAAAGACCCTATTCTCTTAAGCTCAAGGTCAGAGCTGCAAGCAGGGAGCATTGTCCAGGAAACTTGTAAGCATGTTCAGCCTACAGCATGCAGTCCCCTTGCACCACCAGGTAGCTATGAATGTAGCCTAACACAAAAATCCTACATTTAAGACATACACTTGTCCTAGTTAGGTTTCTGTTGCTGTGGTAAACCATGACCAAAAGCAACTTGAAGGGGAAAGAGTTGTTTATAGTCCATGATGAAGGGAGGGCAGAGCAGGAGCTCAGTCAGGAACTGGAGGCAGGAAGCCGTGGAGGGGTGCTGCTCACTGGCTTGCTCTCCATGGTTTGCTCAGCCTGCTTTCTTATGGCACCAGGACAGCTAACCTAGGGGTGGCACTACCCACAGTGAGCTGGAGCCTCTTATCAGTAATTATCAAGAAAATACCCCACAGACTTGCCTATAGGACAATCTAATGGAGATACTTTTCTCAATTGCTGTTTCCTTTTCCTAAATGAGGCTAGCGTGTGTTCAAACTAACCAGAAAATCAACCACCACAATGAGGTTTACTTTTTGGCTTTCAGTTCTGCTTGTAATTCTGAAGTGTTAACTTTGTAGACAATACCATGTTTCAGTGTCAGAAGGCTAGAGGCACCTGGCAGGACAACAGTGTTTAGGGACTCCCTGTCTGCACCATATGTTTCTTTAGTCACTGAAGATTCCATCAGGTTGCACATTCAGCATTTTGGTCTCTGCCACCTGGGATTAGTTTCCAGTGAATCTGCTGAGAACTTTTTTGTCCTATCTACTCTGTGGGACATACTGTCCTCCTGAGTGACTGGACCTTGTCTTCATATCCACATTGAAGAGGCGAGATGCCCTGGGGCTTTATGCTGTCTGTGCTGGCCACCCCTGCTCAATATCTAGATAGTATTTTCCAAGTTAGTGTTTTCTAAGGTAGGCTAAGTATTTTTATAGCTTACCCCATGGTAATCAAGGTTAGGTTGTAGATACTAGGCATTCTTGCATGGGCAGCCTGTGCCGTTGTGTAGGTGCCTCACATAAGCTACCCTGGCCTTGGCTCATGTCTATGGTGCAGGTATCTGGAGCTCCCACTCCCTGTCCTGGCTGCCACATACACATTGCCCCATTTGTCACACATGAGCACCTGCTCACAACTGGAAATGCCATTGCTTGTTTGTTAGACTCAACTTTGACAACTCAGGTAACTGGAAGTGCTAGTTGTGTCTCCAGAGGAATAGAAGTCATGTCCCTTACTGCACAGAGAGCATATTGGGGGATACAAGTTCTAGAAAGGGTCCTCTGTGCAAGTGCACACTAGGGATATATGTTCTTGAGAGGCTTCTGTACATGTGACTCAGGCCTCATGTGTTGCTTAGAGAAGGAGCTACTGCTGAGCCTGTCACAGCTACACACCATAGCTACTGGTATACCATAGCATTGGCACCCAAGCACCACCACATTGGAGATCCCAGCCCCTCATGACTGGCTACTCCTGACTGTGAGCATGTAGCAGCACTGCCAGATCCAATGATGCTTTCTAGAGGAAACGAGAAACTATGTTTTCATGATATTTCTTGGCTTCTTTGAACCCACAGAGCAAGCCAAAGCCTGTGAATCAGCAAAGTAGCAGAACCATGTGGGACCTCTTAAACTCTGGGTTTGGGGGCCAGATGTTTCAGGGACAGGAAGGTGGAGCCTATGGCAATAGATTAGTATGCTCTGGGGCACCCCTTCTGAGGCAAGCCCTGCCGTTGGATGCTCTGTGGTCAGTGGGGCTCCTGGGTCCCTGGCGATGGTTGCATATCTGCTTTTTAGACCACTCAGGGTTCACTTTGGCTGTTAAGTGGCTCCCAGAGAACTAGTGTGGATACATGAGTAAATCTGCATCCATTGTCTGGGCTGGAAATAAAAAGCAACATGAAACATATATTCAAACTTAGTTGAGTGTCTTCTTTGGTATCTATTTTGAGAAAATTGTAGGTATATCTGCATGGCTCCTCAGTAGACTCTGCCAATGAGCTGTCTCACTCAGCATAAGCACTGTGCTGCACTCCCATTGCAACAGTGTGTCCTCTATTGTGATGTGAGTGGATGTCTAAATCGCCCTAAGTCTAGAACTTGCCACGTATTCTAGGTTTGGAAGTAGATTGTCCTGTGGGCTGTAGGGATCAGCTCATGTGTATGTCTGATAACCGGCCCCCTGTACTGGCTCCTTGTCCCCAGGTGTTCTCGTGCCGGAGCAACATGAACAAGCACCTGCTGACCCACGGTGACAAGAAGTACACCTGCGAGATCTGTGGGCGCAAGTTCTTCCGAGTGGACGTACTCAGGGACCACATCCATGTCCACTTCAAGGTGCAGGTCCCATTCAGGTGGCACTAGTAGATCTGGCCTACCCTAGGGCAGTATGTCTTAGTACATAGATGAGGCACTTACCAGACTGTATTTCATAGTTCTGAAGCTGAAAGTTCAAGATGAAGGTGCTGGATAGTTAGTTCACTGTCTATTGAAGGTTTCCTAGTCCGTCCCTCACTCTCTTGCTGTGTCTTCACATGGTAGAGGGATGAGACTGTTTTTGAAGTCTTCCTTTTAAAGGTTATAATCCTACTCATTGGTGTCAGACCCTGTCATTCCCCAGAGGCCCTGCTTCCTCACACTGTCACCTCAGGGGTGAAATTTTAACACATGGGCACTGGCAGTCTCTTTATACAGACTTACACTAGCATACCTGTTTGTACAGCTGTAGAGCCTAAACAGAGATTCTCCCTGTGTGGGGCCTGACAGATTACTCTTAACCTGGGCTTTTCCCAGAACAATGGATGTAAGGAGGGTGGCAGTCTGCTGCCTCTCTGCCTTTGGGGAAAATATGAGCGGTGCAGAAGCCCCAGGATGTCGAGAACTGGGTGTGAGGATGGGTGTGAGAAGTACCTGTCTAAGTCAAGGGCCCAGTGCAAAGAAGACATAGGCCAAAGCAGTATTGCAGCAGACTGGGCTGTCCTCCAGGACTTTACCTGAGCAAAGGTGGGATTTTGCTGGACAGGTGACTCTGAGAGCTGGTGACTGCCTGTACCACAGAATGGTCAGGCCCAGTACCATCCCAATGGACATAGGTATAGCTCAGTAGGCAAACAACTGATTTCCTGAAAGTAATGAGCAGCGTACCAGTTCACTGTGGTAGAGACCGGGCTTGTGACTCTTCTGTAGGACATCGCGCTAATGGATGACCACCAGCGGGAAGAGTTCATTGGCAAGATTGGGATCTCCTCAGAGGAGAATGATGACAACTCTGATGAGAGCGCAGACTCTGAGCCACACAAGTACAACTGCAAGAGGTGCCAGGTACTCAACACTGCCCCAAGCATGGTTTCCGGGGAGGAATTTGTGATCATGGAGCTATGGGGATTTTTGTCCATACTTCCACTGAAGAAGGTTGTCCCATATCACCTGGACTTAGGGATGGTAACCGTGGGCCTCACACCCATCAGAACCCACTTGTGGTTTGGCACACCCATAAGCAGGACTACTCACTAGGGTAGGCCAGTGTCTTGGAACTGGCCTAAGTAGCCTCACTGGCCTCAGACTGGCGGTGCCTTGACCTATCCCTCTATTGGTCCAACCAGCCTGAAACTGATTCATGCTACACAAGGCAGTCCATGACCTGAGTTTCAACAGCCTCTCCTGTTAAACAGCAAACTTCTGTGCACACCCCCTGCCCTCTCTGGCACGAGTAACTGACCCTTTCCAGGTGTCTAGCTGATACAAGTGTAGGTAGTAAAGATGCCCAGGGATGCCCGTGGGTCAGCAGCCTCCACCCTGTGTTCTTACAGCTCACTTTTGGCCGTGGAAAGGAATACCTGAAGCACATCATGGAGGTGCACAAGGAGAAGGGCCACGGCTGCAGCATCTGCCACCGACGCTTTGCGCTCAAGGCTACCTACCATGCCCACATGGTCATCCACCGAGAGAACCTGCCTGACCCCAACGTACAGAAGTAAGATTCTGTGCGGAAGAGGGCACTCTGCAGAGCCACAGTGCTCAGCCTAGCAAATCACAGTCACTGGGTCACCTTATGCCAGATATTTGGGACACCTGCCCTTCCTCTGGCCTTCTAGGCCCCATTTCTCATGCTCATCTTTTTCCTCACAGGATTCTAACAGTAAGTTATGTTGGCCTACTTGACAAACAGCACCTTTCCACCATAAATAGGTTTCATTTATGCTGTCCCATATCAGAAGCCACTTCAGGGCTGTGTAGTGATGACAGGATGACTGAATTCACCTCTCAGGGTTGCTGTGACCAAGTACCTCATACTTCTTAGTCCTGGAGCCTAAGATCTCATATCAAGTATCTCAGGGTTGGCTTCTTCTAAACTCTGTTGACTGGCACATGGCATCTTCTCTGTGTTCTCACACTCAGCCTTCTGTACATGTCCATCTCTTGTTTCCTCTTCTTAAGGATTAGGGTCACCATGGTGACTCCATTTTGATCTTTTGTATAAATGCCTGTCTCCACATACAGCCACATTCTTATCTAAGACTTCAACGACAATTTGAGGGACACAGTTGCAGAAGCTAAGATCACAACAGCTTTTTGCCTCACCTCCATTGATAAAGGAACTTTCACACTTTCCCCTCACAGCTGAGGATACCCTCATAGCAGATAAGGCCTTCACAGTGAGTGAACCCCTCAGGTGATGAGCCCCTGGGGCTGTGGAGCTCCTGAGGTTTGCCTCTACTTTCAGGTACATTCATCCCTGTGAGATCTGTGGGCGGATATTCAACAGCATCGGGAACTTGGAGCGTCACAAACTCATCCACACAGGTAACGTGCTCCTGCAGTGATGTTTGGTACCAGCTCGCCTGCCCCAGCAGCGGGATTTCTCCATTAGTCTCCCTGGCTCCAGACACAGGCAGCCACACCTTGGCTGTGTCCCTGTTTCTCCAGCCTTCATCCTGGCCTCCCCTGCCACTTGCAGCACATCTTCCCAACACACCTGTGTCCACTCCAGGTCCTCAGGGCCTTCTTGTGCCAAAGACTCCCACAGAACATGTCTGAAAAGGCAGCCCACCTATGCTTCTTGCTGAGACCTCTTTCTGGGCAGGCTAAGGCTTTCAGGCACTGCTGTGTTTGTTTATAGGTGTGAAAAGCCATGCCTGTGAGCAATGTGGAAAGTCCTTTGCCAGGAAGGACATGCTGAAAGAGCACATGCGTGTGCATGACAACATCCGAGAGTACCTGTGTGCCGAGTGCGGGAAAGGTGGGTGTGTGCCAGGGCCACAGGGTACCCTGGAGTCATAGGACACCCCAAGCCACCAGTATATTCAGTCTTGTACCCAGCTTGCTTTGAACATAGACATAGTCTGTGCCTACAACCAAGGGGGCTGGGGGTGGGGTGCTGCTAGGAGTCATGAGTCTTTTTGGCAAAGGAGGTCCAGGGTCCCAAGGTATAGATAGAATCTTTCTCAAAATCACATCACACACCATAGAATCTTCCACAAGACATCTGTATAGCCTGCAAGAAAAGCTGGATGTTCCAAGTTGATGATGTTCTATTGATTAAGACAGTGTTCATGTAGCCCAGGCTGGCCTCCTGCTCAATGTATAGCCAAGGATGACCTTGAGTACAACCTCTCTCCTCAAGCTCCTTTCTGCCTGGTTCTGCCTAGCTCTCCCTTCTCTTGCCACATACCTGTGGGTACTCTATCTCCCAGTCTCACTGTAGACAGAAGCCCTGTGAAAACCAGGGAGCTTGTCTAGCATACACTTGGTCTCTAGTCCCTGGACACAAATAGTCAGAGCATAGCAGTTACGAGAATGAATGAAACCATGAATAGTGTTGGAACTGTGAGGATGAGGTTTGTACCAACTGACTGCAGTCCTTTACAAGACAGACAGACAGACAAGCAGTGGCAGAGAGACAAATGTGGGTGCCACTGTTTTGAGCAGAGCCTGATGTGATGGAGGCAGGGCCAGAGGGATTAAAAAGTTACAGAAAAGTCTGTTGGGTGGCCAGGCTTTGGTTGAATCTCTCATCACCTGTGGTTTTTGTCTTTGGGTGGTGGGAGATATATAATATTTTTAATATGGGATTAGGTAGAGGTGGGAATTAAGGTAAAATTGCTTTTCCATAGTCAGAAAGGTCTGGCACTTAACCCAGCCAGGGTGGGACTCATGCGCCCTCTGCTGGCTTCTGGTTTGTCAGGCTCTGTGGTTGACTCCAGCAGGGTTGCCTGAAGTCTCTCCACACTGAGAGACAGGTGAAGATGAGCAGTAACGAAATGGACTGGGTGGGCTATTGTCCAGCTGAGCTTGGAGCTGAGAGGGGCTTTGGCCTCCTGCTCCCACTCAGGGTGACACACTGCTGGCTTGTCTACTGGAGGGTCTCAGGACTGCACTCTGCCTGCCCTGATGGTATTACACTCTGGGTATTGCTGCTGCTGCCAGTGACCACTGCTGTTCACCCAACTGGGTCATGGTTGGTGAGGGTGCTTCACCCTTTCCTCATCATCACCCGGAAGTCAGTGAGATTTTGGGTTATTTCAATGCCTAAGATTGCTGCAATAAGTTAAAAGGATCCATTTGCAAGACGGCTTAGTGGGTAGAGGTGCTTCCACATAGGTGTAATGAGTGATCCCTTCACCCTGCCGGGTGGCGAGAACTAACTCTGGAGAATTGTCCTCTGACCTTGAATGTCCCCCCTGCCCCAACACACACACAAATTTTCAAGACAGGGTTTCTCTGTGTAGTCTTGGCCATCCTAGAACTCTATAGACCTGGGCTCAAACTCACAGAGATCCACCTGCTTTTGCCTTCTGAGTGCTGGAATTAAAGGCATACACTACCACTGCCCAGCTAAAAATATTTTTTTAAAGAATGGCTTTTTAAAAAAAAAAAATGTAGATCTAGTGTTCTCATGTTAGTTACCATTTATGTCATCGAGATAGACATGCTGTACACCTCACTATATCATCTTAGGTGCTGTTGTTGACACACTGCCATTTTATGTCACAGTAAATCTCTAGTGGCCTTCTGAGGTGGTAACTTTGTGGAGTCTGCATCTGGTAGAGTGGGACCCTCTGAGGTGAGGCCACAGTATATTTTTCCCCGCCCATTCTGTGTCTGTGGCTGTTGTGCCCACTGGGTCCAGACAGGTACTTCAGGGGAGTAGTGGAATGAGACGCAAATGCCCTGGGGCAGGTTCTGGGGAGTGTGGCACTCACACTGACCTTCTCCCTACAGGTATGAAGACCAAGCACGCACTACGCCACCATATGAAGCTGCACAAAGGCATCAAGGAGTATGAGTGCAAGGAATGTCACCGCAAGTTTGCACAGAAGGTCAACATGCTCAAGCACTACAAACGGCACACAGGTGTCCCAACTCTTCAAAACCAAATGGCCCTAGAGAGAATAGTGACACAGAGAGTTCCTAAGGACTTCCTCTCTCTGCTCCTAGCCCCAGGCTTGCTTACTGTGCTGGCTGTGGTGGGATGAGGCTGTGCATCTCAGAGCTCTCTTACTTCATGAGCACTGTGACCCTGTATATACAAGTAGAAGCCCACTGTAAATGTCTACGCCAGAGATCTTTTTATGAGTTTGCTAATGGACCCCTGGAAATTGTAGCCACTTACTGGGGAACTCCATTTCTGCAAAGGATCACAAACCTGTCCCATTGTCATCAGTATGAGATCTTTTTTTTCCCCGTGTTTCTTTAGTTTCCCCCCCAACTCTGTAGTCCTGGCTGTCCTGGAACTCACTCTGTAGACCAGCCTGGCCTCGAAGTCACAGAGATCAATCTGCCTCTGCCTCCAGAGAGCTAGGATTAAAGGCGTGCACCGTTGCCACCACCCCCCCACCCCTGGCATGTTTTTATTTTTAATAATAGCCATTCTAACTAGGGGAGCTGACTCCTCATTGGAGTGCTGGTTTTCATTTCCTTGGTGGCTGATGGTAGTGAGCATTTTTCATATACTTGTGTCTGTTATAATCATTTCTGATTTTCAGCTTGGATTGCTTGTTTCTGAAATGTTGGCTTGTTATACATTAGTCACATTAACTGTTAGATGACTGGCTAACAGGTGTCTTCTCTCATTCCGTCCATCGTCTCCTCACTCTGAGCTGTTTACTTTGCTCTGGGGAAGTTTCATGGTGTACAGTTTTGCTATTGTTTCCTGGGCTTTAGGGCTCATTTCAAATAGCATTGCTATACCAATGTCTTAAAATGCTTCTCCTAAGTTTTCTTTTAGTGCTAAGATATATTTAATCTTTGATCCATTCTAAGTTGTTTTTTTGTAGAGGTTACAGTCAAGTTTGAAGCTTCTGCACGTAGACATCCATTTTTCATTGCACTGTTGTTGAGAATCAATTGACTGTACATGCATGGCTTTACCTTAGGATCGATTTCGTGGATTTGTGTGTTTGTTTCTAATGCTAGTACTATTCATGGTTTTATACTTAAGGACTTTAAGTGTCTTGAAACAAGGTACTTGAACCTGTAGCTCTTTACATTTTGTTCCAGGTCATTTCTGTTATTTCTGCCAGGCTTTCATTCAAACTTCAGGATTGTGTTTCTGATTCTGTAAAGAAGTCTTTGGTGTATTGCACTGTAACCTGTAAATCCCTGGGTTGAGTCAACAGTTTAACAGTATTCATTCTTACAAGTCTATGAATGTGAAACATCTCTCCAGTTTACAGTCTATGAATATGAAATATCCCTCCAGTTTTTGGTGCTGCAGTGGTTTTTGTCATGTTTCCAATTTTCATTGTAGGAATATTCCACTGGTTTCTTTTATTCTATTCTAAGTATTTGTTTCTTTGTAGCTGTTGTGACTGGAATTGCTTTCATGATTTTTAATTTAGAATACACTTGAAGGCAGGAGGCCATGGAGCACCGCCTAAACCCACAGCACTCAGGAGGCAGAGGCAGGCAGTCTCCGTGAGTGAGGCCAGCCTGGTCTACAGGGTGCGTTTCAGGACATACAGGGCTACAGAGAGAAACACTGTCTCGAAAAAATCAAAAAATAGAGTATACTTTTTTTAATTAAAAAAAAAAAAAAAAAAAAGATTTGTATTTTATAATCTGAAGCTGCGGTGGCATCGGGCTTTACAACCTGTACTCTAACCCCCCAGTGCTCCTGAGGCGATGGATGGACATGCACTCTCTGTTGGAAAGCCTTGTGGCAGCCTCAGGGGCTGGACTCTTGACTGCTTTAAGTTTACTATTACTGAAGGGATCGTGCGAATATGAAGGATGTGCTCTTCCACTAGTCCCAGCATCTTTATTGTCTCCTTTCCCCAGTATGGACAGAGTGTGTGGTTTATGTGTGCCTATGAGAGATTGCATGCCTTTTGTCATGCTTTGTTGTGTTTCTGAAGACTTGAACACAGAATCCCTGTCCTGAATATAGTAATTCTTCTCTTTTAGAGCACTTGCTAAGTGTCCAGCCTGAACTTCCCTACTGACTCTCGGGATTTTTTTTTATTTAGTGTGTATTTACTGTACACAATGACAGGCTTCATAACATTTTTATACATGCAGATGATGTATGTCTTCATGATTTCTTCCCTGGCAGATATAATTTGTTGATGTATAATTTTAATTTCAAGAGGTTGGCCTTGAATTCCTTCTGTAACTAAAGATGATCTGGAACTACTGATCCGACTGTCTCTGCTCTCTGAGATTACAGGTGTGCGCTGCCACAACTGGTTATGCAGTGCATCGGGTCAGACCCAGAGCTTTGTGCTACATGAGCACTTGGCTTACACAGCCGCATCCTTAGCCTTCAGTTTTTTGTATGTACATTTTTATGTGTTGGTTTCTTTGTGTTACATAATTCTCCTCATTATCAGATCAGAAGATCTTAGGGGAGTCTTCAGGCTTTCCCACATGAAGACATGCTGTGTACAAATGATTTGACTTCTACTTCTTCCTGCATTTTTGGGTTTTTTGTTTCTCTCTTGCATAGTTGCTGTGTTAAAACTTGAGGTGCTATCTTGACAAGAATGGGAACCGATACCTTGTCTCCTTTCAGACTATAGTAGAGCCTGCTTCAGTGTCTCACTTTTGGTACAATGCTGGCTGTGGATTTGCCATGCATAGCCTCATGCTGAGGTAATGATCCTTCTGCACCAGCTTTGTTCGTGTTTTATTTGGAAAGGACATTTGATTTTATCACATACTTTTTCTTCATCGACTTGAGAGATGATCATGAGATGTTTTGGCCCTTCATCCTGTTGATATACTGTATCACATTTGTCAATTTGCATAGATTGAACCGTCCTTGCATCCTGGGATGATTCTGCTTGATCATGTTCGTCCCGTTGGTATGCTGGTCAGTAGTAAAAACTTCCTGCTTCTCTGTGTGTCCACAGAAGCTCTGCTGTCTCTCATGGAGACATTTCCACTCTTGCCTTGGGTCCTGGCTTTCTGTTGATGTTTAGTCCTCTTACTGCATGTCTAAGAAGCTACCTGAGGCTTTTTGAGGCTACATAGGGGGGTATAGGTGAATTACTCTGCCTAGAGAAACTGTTGCCATCTTCACCCTTGGGTTCTCCTCTCTGCATCTGTGTTCTCAGGCCTTCACAAATCTTGTCATTTTTAAAAATACGAATAAAAGCTTAAATTTGAGGCCACAGTTGTCTGGGTAAATTTTGGAATAAATACTCATTTTTTTTTTTTTTTTAACAATTTACCATTACCCTGAAGTACTAAAAATCCTGAAGCATGAAGAGACTGAGCTGTCCTCTGTGTACACTTACACTGAAAACTCACTAAGCTTGTGATATCGAACATGATTTTTCCTGCAGGAATTAAAGACTTCATGTGTGAATTATGTGGGAAGACATTCAGTGAGAGGAACACAATGGAGACACACAAGCTCATCCACACAGGTAACTTGAGTCTCAAGGATGGTCCAGGCTCTGCAAGTGTGCAGAGATGAGAACACCTGCTCTGTTTCATAAACACTTGCAGAATAGAACTGTCGTGGTTTAATGCAGCTCCTTGGCCTCTGAGTCCCACTGTGCCTTTCCAGTGTCCATTCTTCAAGGACCATGATTAATGGTTCCTGCTAGTCATGGGCCAGTGGTATCCCACTGGTCTGACCAGGTGATGGCTCTCTCTAGAGGAGAAGAAGTTATGGTAGATGCTTGGTTTAGAAGATGAATGAAGCATTAGTAGCCCTCAGTTAACTTGTGTTTCTTTTTCTACCCCATTTACGTGCGTGAGAAGTAGGCAAGCAGTGGACTTGTTCCGTGTGTGACAAGAAGTACGTCACGGAGTACATGCTTCAGAAGCACGTCCAGCTCACCCATGACAAGGTGGAAGCACAGAGCTGCCAGCTGTGTGGCACCAAAGTATCCACCCGGGCCTCCATGAGCAGACACATGCGGCGCAAGCACCCCGAGGTTAGCCTGGTGGGGACCCATTCCCAAATCTCCATAGCATGACCTGGCCCTACTGTGGGCTCAGGGTGCCTGTTGTGCTTGAGACACCTTTGTCCTGGTACAGTGTGAGTTTAAGGTAGAGCCCTAGTCTTAACATCTCTGAATTCTATCATTTTTTTCTTCCTGAGACAGGATCTTGTGTAGCTAAGACTGGCCTAGAACTCACTATGTATCTGAGGATGACCTTGAACTTCTGATCCTCCTGCTTCCAATTCCCCGAGTGCTGGGATTGCAGGCATGCACCTCACCACCCAGTTTTATGTGGTGCTGAGCCTTGAGCCCAGGGCCTCCTGCATGCTAGGCAAGCTCTCAGTCAACTTGGCCCCAGTCCAACCACCTTCTCACAACAAAACAGATAAAGTTCTACTTTTGCTTTCTTCTACTGAGCAACAGATTTAAGGGCTGTTGGGATGAGGTCAGATGTGTAGTCTTCCTCCCAGTCTTGTAGTTTCTCTATACCTGGTTTCTTTGGCAGCTTACCTTTCATATGCCTTCCTGGGGCATTCATTTTCTTCCCTGTGCTGTGTCTGTTGCCTTGCATAGGACTTAATTAGTCTCTGGTATGAGATAAGCAATGAGTTTAAGCAGCTGACCATGGATAGGACACCATGAGTATTGCTCACCATGGATAGGACAGTGGGGTTGGTGGGAGGCTGTGTGGGCTCGTAGAACAGGTCATGGTGTGAGCGACACAGGCTGAGCATCCTCTTGAGCAGGGCTAATAAACGGAAGGTAGATGGATTAGGCCCTCACTTTGTCACAAAGCTGACACACATGTAGCTGCGTGTATTATGCCGAAGGGTATAGTGTTTGACCCATAGAAACCTCCTTTGGTGGTTCCTTGAAGGACAGGCTTATTGCTCTGTCTTAGCTCACTCAGCTCCCTGTGATGACAAGAGTGCACTCGTACCTCACTGACAGCACATGTCATGGAGGCCACAGAAAGAGGAAGTAGCCTCCATCTGAGGACAGGAACCACATAATAACAGGTACCAGGTGTCCCCACCAGGACAGATAACACTGCAGAGGTTTGAGATGGGGGTCAGAGGACAGGGTTGGAGGATGCCCTAGAGAGCATTCTAGAAATAGTTTAAGTCAGTCCTGAGCCTAGGAGTCAGAAGCAGAGATGAGTTAGTTAGCAGCCAATCTCCTATAGCAGTGGACCTTGCACAGTGAGTTTGGATTCCTGCTGCATCATCAGGGCAGCCATTGGGTGGGCACAACCCTACTCACTGCTTTCTACCCCTTGCAGGTCCTCGCTGTTCGGATTGACGATCTGGACCACCTCCCCGAGACCACCACCATCGATGCATCTTCCATTGGCATTGTCCAGGTAAGCAGCATAGAACACATTTGCAGGAGTGGAGTGTGAGGAGAGCAGAATTCAACATACCAAGTGGACCCTAAGGGAACAGACCACATATAGGAGCAGGCTCCAGATATACCCCATTGACCATGGTCATACATCAGCATAGTCTCACTGGGACTTGGTTGTCCTTCTTCCAGAGCCTTATAGACTACATCTTAGTTTTATTGTAGTAGCTATGGATTCAAATGCTCAGGTGCTGGTGCATATTGTTGTTATTTAAAAAAAAGAAAAACGATGGCGGAGAGTTCCAGGAGGAGAAGTTTATTTAGGGCAGAGGGGAGAGCAGAGAGAGGTGGCCTGCCATGACCACGTGGAGGGGAGAGGGGAGAGGAAAAAGGAGACAGGAACCTGCAGGCGAGCAGGTCAAGGGGCAAGAGAGCAAGAGAGAGGAGGGGCCAGACAGCCCCTCTTATAATAGTGGGCAGGGCTACCTGGCTGTTGCCAGGTAGCTGTGGGGAGGAGCATACCTGGCTGTTGCCAAGTAACTGTGGAGGTGGAGTTTAGACAGAATGCTAACATTCCCCAGTTTTGGTTTAATTAAAAAAGAAAAATTAGAAAGAGGTGACGGTGCAGCAGGAATAGGGTCGTCGTGATATCTGGCTACTTCCTGTTGGCATTGGGGGTGATGTGTCTTTAGGGGGAACCTGGGTATGGGGGATGTTTGTCCAGTCCTGCTGTCCAGGGTCTGTGGAGCCATCTGAGGATAGGTCAGAAGGAACAGGTCCAGTAGAAGCAGCTGTGTGTGTGACAGGAGATGGAGCATCTGAAGGTTGCTTCTCTGGAGATGTCCTGGATGTACCTGGACTTGACAAGATATAAGGAATAAGATTAAGCACACTTAGGAAAAAGAAATTTTTTTAAGATGTACATTTGACACCCAGAGGGATCCCACCCTTTGTGATAGTAAGTGGGAACGTTAGGCAGATGTACTTATCTGGATGGCATCTATTTGGTCCCTGAGAGGTAGATCTCAGTAAGTTTCCTGTAGCTTATAAGTTTACAAAAGAGATAACAGCATGAGTTAACAACACAAGCAGTCTTTAAGATGAACCTTTGTTGGATCGTATAGTGGAATGTTTAATAAAACAGTTAGGCATGTTTATAGCAAGAAAAGAAATATGAAGCATTTAATTGATGGCAACTGAGTTTAGGTAATGAGGTAACATATAATATCTGTGAGAGCTTAGCTGTCAATGTAGTCAGAAGCCTGAAAAAAAGAGTAAACAACAATCTACCAGTTATATATTAATTTAAAAAAATGACAGAGTCCACTAACCATCTTAAGAAAGCAGGTAGTTTGGGGTGGGGGGTGGCTAGAGAGATGGCTCAGTGCCTAGGAACACTTGTTCTTTCAAAGAACTAGGTTCAGTTCCCAGCAACCGTACAATGGCTCACAGTTATTCGTAACTCTAGTTCTAGAGAATCTAGTACCGTTCTTCTGACATCTTTGGGCATCAAGGCACATACATGGTGCACATACATGGCTCACATACATATATGCAAGCAACACTCATATACATAAAACAAATGGGTTGGGATTTAGCTCAGTTGTAGAACACTTGGCTAGCAAGTGCAAGGCCCTGGGTTCAGTCCTCAACTCTGAAAAAAATGAAAAAGAACATATAAAACAAACGTAAAATTTTTTTTAATTGATCATTTCTAGGAATTTTATTATGATTATTAAACTTAACCATATTAGGCAAACCTAGAATTTTTTTCTCTTTTTAGACAGGGCCTCACTATGTGTACTTGGCTAACTGGACTGCTATGTAGACCCATTGGCTTTGAGCCCACTGACTTCCCCTGACTCTGCCTCCCCAGTGCTGGAGTTAAACGTGTGCACCACCACACCAGGCCAAACCTAGATTTTACAGGAACTTTTACTCAATACTTCTTTTTTTTTGAGGCAAGATCTCCTGTAGTTCAGGTTGATCTTGAGCCTGCTGTGTAGCCAAGGCTAGCCTTGAACTCCTAGTCCTCCTGCCTTTACCACTCACGTACTAAAATCCCATGTGCACTGTCATGTCTGGATATACTCAGTATTTTTATAACAATTTTATTTTTAATCACAAAGAGTGTTTTTGATGTCAGTGTTTAAATCTGTACCCGAGTGCTAATGAGTGCCCCTTGAGTTCAAGTGTCCGTGTCTTA
The DNA here is from genome assembly GCA_021653895.1 of Mastomys natalensis. Lineage (NCBI taxonomy): Eukaryota > Metazoa > Chordata > Mammalia > Rodentia > Muridae > Mastomys > Mastomys natalensis. The sequence goes on from JAJTUV010001682.1 coordinate 236,299, forward strand.
TGGAGTGAATGGGTAGAATTCACACATATCCTTTCTGTGAGCCATTTATGGGCCTGACAGTTCATAGGTGAGGGTGGGAAAGAAAGTTTCTCCAATACCATACTTTGGCCAGCCACTGGTGGGTCTGTCTACTCTAAGGAAGACAAGTAGGTGTGACTACCCTGCCCCCCTCCCCCAGCTGGGACCACCCTGCCCCCGCCCTTCAGCTGGGACCACCCTGCCCCCACCCTCTAGCTGTGACTACCCTGCCCCTGCCCTCCAGCTGGGACCACCCTGCCCCCACTCTCCAGCTGTGACTACCCTGCCCCCGCCCTCCAGCTGGGACTACCCTGCCCCCGCCCTCCAGCTGGGACCACCCTGCCCCGCCCTCCAGCTGTGACCACCCTGCCCCTGCCCTCCAGCTGGGACCACCCTGCCCCTGCCCTCCAGCTGGGACCACCCTGCCCCTGCCCTCCAGCTGGGACCACCCTGCCCCCGCCCTCCAGCTGTGACTACCCTGCCCCTGCCCTCCAGCTGGGACCACCCTGCCCCTGCCCTCCAGCTGTGACTACCCTGCCCCTGCCCTCCAGCTGGGACCACCCTGCCCCCGCCCTCCAGCTGGGACCACGCTGCCCCTGCCCTCCAGCTGGGACCACCCTGCCCCTGCCCTCCAGCTGTCCTGGTCACAAGCCATCTTGCCAACACTCTCAGAGCTGTGTAAGTGAAAGGATAAGCCTGCACAGAAAGCAGCAGAAAATGCCTGCCAAGTGTTAATCAAACACTTACAGCCAGTGTTCCCATTGTGGGCAATGGCTCACCAGCACATCTCCTTGATCTGAGTTCCCCAGGAGGGCAATAGTTTCCTTTAAAGTTGTTTCTCTTTGAACACAAAGCCACTTAATATGACAACTTGATGCCTGGTGGCTATATCTCAGGCAGTGCATGCTGCCCTGGCCCCCATCCAGATGTGACCCACTGCCCTGGTGGGTACTGATACCAATCTCCTCACAGCCTGCACTGGGCCTGGAGCAGGAGGAACTGGCGGAAGGTAAGCATGGAAAGGCTGCCAAACGCAGCCACAAGAGAAAACAGAAGCCAGAGGAGGAGGCAGGGGCTCCAGTGCCTGAGGACACCACCTTCAGCGAATACCCCGAAAAGGAGCCAGAGTTCACAGGCAGTGTGGGTGATGAGACAAATTCTGCTGTACAGAGTATCCAACAGGTGGGTTGGTACCTTTGTTTCTATCAGGTGACGGCCACCTCTGCAGAGGCAGCTCCTCTGGACTTGAGTCCTATCATGTGTCCATATGGGTGTGTCCTCAGTGGGTCCAGCTCTCACCCTCACTTTCCATGTAGTCATTACCTCATGCAAACTGTGCCAAATGTGACCTCCAGATCACACATGTCACTTTTAATAAGTGTGACACATTCTAGTGTTGAAAAACTGAAATGCCGTTTCCGATTGGGTGCCCTAAGAGACCTACCAAGAAGAGTCTGGACAGCCACCAGCCACTGAGCTGGCTTCTCTGCACAGTCTCTGCTTTGCTTAGTCTATATCACTTGACATTTGAAACCCCACATCCATAAGTGTGTCTTCTTTTTGGAGATGATGATTCTGCAGTAAACCTGCTTGGATCTATCTGCCTTTCAGCACTAGGTTTGAGGAAGCTGCAGCTGTAGCTGCCTCCATAGTGACACAGGGTTTTCACATGCTATTAAGACAGGCAAGTTGGGGTGGACAATGATAAAGCGTTGGTTTCTTGGCTTTTCAGATTTGCTCTGGGGCACGTGTGTATGTGTGTGTGTGTGGAAGAGAGAGAGAGAGAGACAGAGAGACAGAGACAGAGAGACAGAGAGAGATTGATTTCTCTCTTACGTGGATACTGGGGATAGCATTCAGGGCTTCTTTTTTTTTTACTTGGATATTTTATCTACATTTCAAATCTTATCCCCTTACCTCATGCCCCACACCCCACCTAGGACCCCCCTATCACATCCCCCCTCCTCCTGCTTCTATGATTATGTGTCCGCACCTACCCCCCAACTCCCACCCCCCACCCTCAAATTCCCCCACACATGGCATCCAGCCTTCATGGGACTAAGGACCTCCTCTCCCACCTATGCCCGACAAGGCCATCCTCCCCTTACATACACAGCTGGAGCCATGCATCCCTCCCTATCTGCTCCCAGGCTGGTGGTTTGGACCCTGGGAGCTCTGGTTGGTTGGTATTGTTGCTCTCCTCATGGGGTCGTGAACCCTTTCAGCTCCTTCAGTCTTCTCTCTAACTCCTCCATTGGGAACCCCTTGATCAGTTAATGGTTAGCTGTGAGCATCTGCCTCTGAATATGTCAAGCTCTGGCAGACCTATAAGGACACAGCTATATCAGGCTGCATTCAGGGCTTCTTGAATCAGTGGTGAGAACTTTACCAATGTAACTGTCTTCCCCAGCTCTAAGCATGATTCATTTTTTTTTCTGGCTCGTGACATTTTCTTGATTTTCCATCCCTGCATTACCCCAGAGGATTGTCCGTAGTTCCTTTCTCTTTTTCACTGGTAAAATTCTCCCAGGACTTTGTGCTCTGCTTTCCCCAGTGGAGGCCTTGCTCTAGCTCCTTTGCCTGAGTATGCAGTTTTATTACACCCTCTAGCAGGAGGGTGCTATGGAAGGTTCTGTCTCCTTTTTGCATAAACAATTCATTGTTTCTTTCTCCATGTGACTCTTACAGGTGGTGGTGACCCTAGGAGACCCCAATGTGACTGCTCCATCAAGCTCTGTTGGCCTAACCAACATCACCGTGACCCCCATCACCACTGCAGCTGGGACTCAGTTTACCAATTTACAGCCAGTGGCTGTTGGACATCTTACCAACCCTGAACGCCAGCTACAGCTAGATAACTCCATCCTGACTGTGACCTTCGACACTGTCAGTGGCTCAGCCATGTTGCACAACCGGCAAAATGATGTCCAGATCCACCCACAGCCAGAAGCCACAAACCCTCAGTCAGTGGCCCACTTATCAACCTTACCACACTGGTAAACTCCATCACACCTTGGGGAACCAACTCAGTGAACAGCACCCACTCACCTGGCGAGCAGTGCCCAGACAGATGTGCTGCAGCCGCCACAGGCCCCTGCAGCACCGCAGCAGGCGGTACAACCCCAGGTACAGAATGAGCAGCAGCAGATGTACAGCTACTGATCTGTGACTGCAGAACAGGCTGAGCTGCAGCAGGGGGGCTCTGAGGTCTTGAGGTACTTGCTGGATACCAAACAGGGAGAGTGTGCACATGTCAGATCACTGAGATTAGCACTACAGAGTTATCTATCAGGTTAGCTGCTGACATGGCCTTTGGCAAGCAGGAGCTTCCACCATGTGTTTCCCCAAGGTGATGCAGCCTGGCCAGACCACAGTGTCACCCTCAGAGGTCTGTAATTGTCATGGGGCTCAGGGACACAGATAGCAGGATTCTGGAAGCAGGCGTGATATCCCAAGGACCAGGGAAATTTGATCTGTTTTCTTTAGCACTCCAGTGACGACACTGAAATATGGCTAGCCTTCTCAGGCAACACATAGAAGCAAACCCAGGTTTCTCCTTGCTCCTGAATTCACAAATAGGGAGAAGTTAAGTAACTCTTCTTCTGAAGTCTCTGTTCCTGTGTCACAGAGCTGTGGCCTGAGACCTTCTGTGAGAAATGTCATGAGGCCCCCAGCTCAGGCACAGAAGATATCTTGGGAACATCTATAGATTGACTTTTATGAACAGTCTGTTTTACTTCATAACCACGTTATGTATTATGGCCCTCTTGTGGCCAATATTGATTTCTTTTAATATGATAAAGTCGTTTGCACTGTAGGGTGTTGGTCCCTGTCCAGTTGTGCACAGATGCCTTGTGTGAGGCCACACGCAGTTGTGTGCAAAGTGAGCCCTCACCCTTGAATCCCAGTGCTCCTCTGGAGCTATCTCAGGACTCTGCCATCCAAACATATGTATTATGGTGCAGCTTAGCCACATCCCTGAATGAAAGATGGGGAGTGAACCCATGTTTCCTTTCTGTGTAAGCCTTAATTCCAAAGGTGGTTGTGTCTGAAGACCCAATTTCCTATGAAATGCAGAGGTTCAGCTCTGCAGGAGAGAAGCGTAGCTAGTGATTTAAGAAACCTGAGAGGTGCTTTCCTGTGGTGACGAGAGCAGAAGAGGTCATCATGATAGTGAATACAAACTGGCCACACCCAGCTCTGAGGGAACATGGCTAGCACAAACCTGTGCTATCCCAGTGGCAACAGGCCAGGCTGCCATCATAGGGTCCACAGTCCAGCACAGGGACATGAAGAGGCAAGGCGAGGAAAGACTTTGGTCTCGCTCTTCTCATCAGTTTTTAATGTCATACAAAAGAAGAACTTAAGATGAACTTGCCTTACTTTGTCCTTGGTCACGTGTTTCCTGGATGTATTCGGATGGGGGCAGCCATCCTACAGAGATGGATACTAACCAGCAGTGGACAAGGGAAGTTACAGTTAGCCTGATAGCAGACAAGATGCCACTTTCTCAGCACCTCATTCCACAGAACAAGCTTTGAGGATGAGGCTGGAGCTTGTGTTACACAGTTGGAGCATAAGGAAGAGCTGACACTCGAGGAGAGGTCTGCAGGTCTGTGGTCACCTGGCCACACCCTCTCCACATCCACACAGGCCAGTCTCACCTCTTAGCTGATGGCATGCTGGGAGTTCTTGGACTTCTTAATTTATGACAGTTGTTTTTTATGTTATTTATGTGTATAATTAACTACTTTGTACACAGTACCCTTATAAAATGAACTTGGCCTAGGGGTGAACTGTTTTCTAAGATAGAGCCTTTGTTCTCCAAATAAAACTATTCCAGGAAACCATGGAAACAGTGGGCAATCCATAGTTCTTAACTATTTTTTAAAAATTCAACCACAGTTCCTCTTTGCCTTTATATCCTCTCAAAGATGAATGAATTGAGTCCAAATGAGCACTGGGCTCAATCAAACATCACTAGCATTTGACTTTTATTCTCTTCCCACTGAAATAAAGGCCTTTGAAATCACATTTTTATTTTTTAAAGATGTATTTTTGTGCCTACAGCCAGGTTGTCAAATCCTGTTGGAAGATAGAGCTTAGATTGTACAGTCTCTCCTGCTGCACTGTTTGCTTAAATATACAGAGGCATCTGCTTCCTGCTGTTATAAGCAGTAATTCAGATAAAACCAGCCTTTCTCCCCAATTGTCTGTGACACATGGTCTCACCAGTCATTGACTGAGGCAAGCAGGTTGTCTTAGCATACTTACAGCTCCTCCGCATGTAGCAACTGGATAGCAAAACAAAGGCATCTTCACACTCCAGGCACCCTACATACATAAACCATTGTTGATTGGTAGGAAGTGTTCAGGTTTTTTTTTTTTAAAAACTGGTCTAAAGTTGGCATAGCTATGTGTCCAACAAGCCTTGTGACTATGTCTAGGTTCGCATAAATAAATGTATCAGACTTTGTTTACACCTTGTGAATGGTAATGTTATAGAGTCACATGTCATGACAGGATCAATCTCATAGTTGCACAGGGTTCTGCCCTCTGGGATCGTGTTAGCCAGTGATAAGCTCTCAGGAAAAGGGTCTGTAGCAGGTGCCCTCTCCTGTGTCAGGCATGGAAGCCTGCTGGAGAATGGTCCCTCATGAGAGGCAGATCTTTCCTCCTCCACACTGCTCTCAGTCAGCATCCAAAGGCAGAGGCAGTGCCTGTGACTCCCATAGTTCCTGAGGGTTGTGAAGACCATTCTGTAACTCTGACGGTGTTTCATGTCACATCTGTTTGTATGGTGGTAAATAAAGGTGCTGTGACCTGTGTTTTTCAATTGCTGGCCCTCTGCTCTCCTGCCCATGGTAATGTTTGAGAATGGCTCTGGTTCCTGTTATAGGTGATGTTCTCAATTCCCTGCAGTCCTGAGGTGCATGTTTGGATCATTTGAAACACCCAGAGATACTGAATGTCAGAAACTTCCCCAAGAGTTACAATATGGACTTCTTAGTAAAACTGAGATCAGACAATGGCCACCAGGTGGTCCTTGGCAAAGCTTTTCTGTGGGCCTATGATTTCAGATGGTCCCTTACTTATATTGATCAAATTAAGTGGTGGGTTCTAGTTTGTCTCTATGGTTTTATGTTTGTTTTGAGACAGGGTCTCATGTAGCCCAGGCTGCTTTAGACTGAATTTGCAGTCATCTTGTTACTCCCCCTCATCCCCAACCTACCCCCATTTGCACCTCCAAAGTACAAGAATTATAGGCATTGCACTACCGTGTCCAGGTAAGAGTCTTTTTAAAGCCATGAAACACCTTTATTATCAATCTTCAAAGGAGTTAACCACCAGGACATTTCACATATCTTAGCATCTGGTAGCAGCTAGCTCTCCTGCTGGTAAAACCTATTTAACCTTAATACTTAGGGGCCCTTCCCTGTGGGTCCAAGCCTGTATTTCCCTCTGCACTCAGCAGACATTGGATGTACCAGTGGGAGAGATGGGGCAACCCTTTCCCATTTCCACAACTGGTCCACTAGCACCATAATAAACCCCATGGTACTCTGCTTTCAGACACATGATCTGAAGACACCTGACTGAACTTAAAGGAGGGTGGTCTTACCTGGTCTCCCAGTTTCAGTTGGTACAGTCCGTTCTGGCAGGGGAAGTTGGGTGCCTGGAATAGCCCCATGTGTAGCATCAAGAACTTGTGTCAGTAGTTTTTCCCTAATAATCTGTGGGAGACGTTGCAGATTTGAACCATAACATTTGTGTTCCTAGTCCCCACATACTCATCGATACCTCATAATGCAACTACATTCAACTATAAAGATCTTAGATCTTGACAGCCCCAACACTTGCAACCTTTTAGATTGAAATTAAAAAGGCACAGAGTAACTAGGAGATAGTGAGGACATACCCAACCTCACTTGGTAACTGTTAAACTCTATAGACCCACATCTGGGGCTTATAAGCACATCATCTATGTGCCAGTGGCTAGAGCAGCTCCCACTTCTACTTGATTTGAAGCTATTGTGGTTTCTTTGGGGCTAGCTTCACCTTGTCAGTACCTGTAGCTCTTCTGGGAAGATGATTTGTTTTCTTGGAGTCTATCCGTGAGTCTCCATTGTAACTTAGGCTTCACCTTTACGGAGCCTTGGGAACTCCCTGAAGGAAACACAAGCCTGCTGTATACTGCCTGGCCTCCCAGGCTTTTCTCTGGAACCTTGGTGTAAACATTGAGGTCAGCACCAGCTTAAAAGCAGCAGCACATAATGTTAAGTTCTGCTTGCAGCTCAAGGTCTATCCCCTTGGACTGTGGCTGCAGCAGCCTCCAGGTACTATGTAATCAAACTTTAGCTGTTTGGAGGACACTTAATATACAGATCTTTACATATATAAGCTAAGTTATTATTTATTAATGTTCTCTCTGCATACAGTAAAAACAAGATCCCAAAGAAATAGAATCAACGAGGCCACTGGCTTCTCTCACCAGTTTCTGTGTGACTTGAACACATCAGTCTTGACAGGTTAAAATGAAGGTGCTGGTCTGGCTTGAACCAGCCTTCTACCCAAGCCCTTTTCAGAGACTGGCTCTTCTGAGACTTAAAGTATACAGGCTGCTAGCATTCCCAGAACGCTGGAAACAGGAGTACATAAGATACCTCAGACCCCAGCAGCTTGCTGGTCCTCCTCACATGCTTGCCCTCCCATTTCCACAAATACATGGGTAAGGGAACCCCTTGCTAAAGTAGACCCACCTGTGACTTTTCCTGGAGGAGCCTCTCTGCTCCAGGAAAAGAGACTGGGAACCCAAGAACTGCTTCCTGCTGAGCTTAGCTTGTTCCACACAGGTGGGATGCATGTCCATCCCAACACTGGTAGTTGTTCACCTGTGTGAAGCCTGGAGCTTAGCCCCAATAAGCTTTTCTCTTCCTTCCTGGATGAAATGGAGCTGCTGGCCATGCTATGAGCTATCTTCTAGAATATTCCATAGTTAGAACATGATGATACAGCTCTGTCAGGTGTATTGGCTGCAGCCACAGGAAGCCTGTTTTCCTGTTTCTTGTTGCATTAAACACTAGTCCATCTCCACCCAATGTCTTAAAGAATGATCAAGATGACTATATGTAACTTATGGAGTCACAGTTTTGCCACCTAGCCCTCTCCACTGTCCTCAAGTGAACTGCCTGCTTCCTTCCCACTGGTGGCCTCATGCTGTTCCAGATTTGAACCAGTCATCCCCACTGAGCACTGGCCCCTGACTCTCCCTTCCGTTATGTGTATGTGCCTCTTAGATTATTAGAAATACCTTTTCTAGGAATCTTGTAGAAACTCTCATTTCCCACTCAGACAGTGCTCTGTCTTTTCTTCATAGGACTCGAGACTGGCAGTCACAGTGAGTAAGTAGTTCCTAGCTACTCTGTTTATGTGCTTTTTTCCTGCCCTTCAATAAGCTGTAGAAGAGAATGATTATTTCCTTACTTTCTCAACATTCCCCTAAGCCTATCTAGCCCAGTAAAGACTAATGGTTAATGACAGAACAACCAGCTATACTCACCAAGGGTACCTTCATGTGTGTGCATGTGTGTATGGGTCAGCATGTGCATATGTGAGTGTGTGCACGTGTCGATCATACTCTGTATGGGTCCTATTTGTGTGCTTCATCATCTTATACTTGTCTTACTTCATTCTTTTTGTTGTTGTTGTTGTTTGGTTTGGTTTGGTTTTTGTTTGTCAAGACAGGTTTCTCTGTATAACCCTGACTGCCCTGGAAGTCATTCTGTAGACCAGGCTGGCATCAAACTCAGAGATTTGCCTGCCTCTACCTTCCAATTGTTGGGATTAAAGGTGTGCGCCATCACATCCAATTTCATTTTAAGATTTATTTTTATTTCATGTGTATGTACCAGAGGGATGTTTTGTTTTATGTGTACGTACAAGTATAGGTGTTTTGCCAGCTTGTATGTCTGTACATACATTGCCCATAGAGGCCAGAAGAGGGTACTGACTCCCCCAGAATTGGTGTTACCGATGATTGTGAGCTACCATGTGGGTTCTGGGAACTGAATTCAGGTCCTCTCCAAGGGCAGCCGGTGCTTTTAACTGCTGAGCCATCCTTCCAGCCCATCTAATTTAATTCTTCTACAACTTGTTCTAGTGGGAATAATCTAGTTCATGATACAGTAATACTAAAACCTTAGAGTTAAAAAACAGTTTCTCTCTTCCTCAAGCTGCACAAACATTGGGGAATTACTCTCGGTACCAGTCTTAGAAATTTTACTTCACATTGCTTGCTGTCAAGTAGTGGAGAAAGGATATAGAAGGTCCCCTAGTCTGAGCACTTCAGCTGTGGCTGAGGTTGAGTAGGACCCAAACTGACCATGTAATACAATTGGAAAGCACAGACAGAAATACAGGCTTCAGCCATCAGGAGGAGAAAACAGCTGGTTAACATACTCCAGTGTTATCCATACATGGCCTTGTCTCAATGGATCCCACTCATGGGGCTCACCATCAATGCTTTGTGTGAAACCCTGAATTCCAAGAGGTCTTCTGTTCCTACACAGGTTAGGCTATTGGATGCCCTTCAGGAGAAAAGTGACGTGTAGAGAGCTAGCATGGAGTGAGTCTCCCTGGCACCAGGCAGAGTGTCCCAGAGTAGCCAGTGCAGATGCTCATGGCTGTGACCCCAACACTCAGGATTCTGAGGGGCTGGGGGTAGGGAATACTGAAAGCTTGAGACCTGCCTGAGCTACACAATACCCTGTGTCAGAACAGAACAAGACAACACTTTCCAGGGATAACTAGCCTGTGAGTGTGGCACTGAATAATATATACCTAAAAAGAAAAGAAAAAAATCTGTGTTTTTTTTCTTGTTTATTTAAATAGATTCCAACACAAATTTCAATGAGGGAACAGGGAAGACCTGAGTTTAAGTGCCAGAACCCATGTAAAAACTCTGAGCGTGAGGGTGCATGCTTGTAATTCCGGTGTCCGATAAATACACGAGAGCCTCTGGGGCCCTCTGACTATCCAGGCTAGTTAAATCCAAGAGCTCCAGGACAGTGTTTTAATAAATAGATGGAAGACAACTAAGAAAAACACCCAGTGTTCAACTCTGGTCTCCACACAAAATGTACACATACACATGCACACACACACACACATACACACACACACACACATGCACGCACGCACGCACATTCACAGACTCACACACACAAATAGAAGTACACATAAAAAAATAATAATAAAAAAAGCTTTGCTGTCTCTTGTGCTGTACTGGTAGTGGTAGCACCACATCCCAGCATCCCCACTGGGTGCGATTCACTGCCTCCTCCATACCTGCCTTCAGTTAGAGTCAAAGTTAACATTTGAACTGATTTGTCAAAGTCACCTTCCAACTCTGAGGTTTGGCATACTGCTCTGCAGTGCAGGCTCCTGTGAGAACTCTTGGCGGATAGCTCATGCACTGACTTATGACCCAGTCTATCGTCTTTGCCTTCATCTCAAGACAAATCACATTTTATAGCCCTCAGCTGCAATTTGAGGGCCATTATTTGAAGCCAAGAACAGAAACATGGCTGAACTACCCCAGACATGATTTATTCTTTTATGAAGGGAATGGATGGAATGGATTTCTCAATGTACAATCCTCCCACGGTGTTTCTGCCCCAAAGCAGCCTCGTGCCAGGTAATTGGCAGTGCCCACTCTTATTCTGTTCTTGGTCATGGTCAAGATCAAGAAGAGCTGATTATAGCTTTCTGCCTAGTAGCTTTTCACTTCTTAAACCCCTAGGCTATCTCAACAGCAGCCAGTGTTTCTCAGACACTTTCTCCCCTCTGAACCTGTAAGGATTCGCATGCTGTCTGGAAGGCTGGGAGGGGAGGGGCTCTCTGCACATGCTCAGTAATAGTCCCTCTGGAAGGGCGATATGTGAACAGAAGCCAGTGACTCCAGAGGACATCTTATTTCATTTGTATATGACTCAGGTTCACAGGGATCTTCTAGAATGTTCTGACTAGTCCATCTTTATCAATTGAATGTATGGAAATTCACTGAGATGATGGTCATTTAGTACAATCGGGTTTGGGGCCATTTCAGGTTACATAAGGAAATGGCACTCGTACAGGTACAAAGACAACATGTAAACATATACACACTTATTGGATGGTTAGAGCTCAGGTATAATAGCAAGCAAACAATTCAGGCACTGATGAGATAGCTCAGTGTTTACCAGTGCATACTGATCTTACAGAGAACCCAAGCACACATCAAGTGTCTTAGAACCACCTGTAACTCCAGCTTTAGGCGAGCTTCTGGCCTCTGCAGGTACCTGTACCCATATGGTCATACCCCAACGTAGACATACATGAGTACACATATTTAAAAAATAACAAAAATAAAATATTTTTAAAGACTTATTTACTTATTTATATGGGTGTTTTGCCTGTATGTATATCTGTGTACTACACCTGCTATTGGTGCTCCTGGAGGTCGAAAGAGGGCACTGGATTCCCTGGAATTGAAATTGCAAGTTGTGAGCCACTGTGTATATGCTAGGAACCAAACCCTGATCCCCTGCAAGAGCAGCCAGCAGTTGTCCTTCACCACTGAGCAATCTCTCCAATTCCTGAAAATATAATCTTAAAAAAAAAAAATTAAAAAATTCAGCACTCTCTACAGAAGCATTTGACACATGATAGAGGGGTTAAAGGACAACCGTGGAGAGCTGTTCCCTCCCTCTCCCCCACCCCCTTTCCATGTTGGAGTCAAGGGATTGAACCTAGGTTTCCAGGCCTCCTCACAGCCCCATTCTTAGTTTTGCAGAGATGTGTGGAGTTCAGGTTTCTTGCCCCATAAATTAAGTCTTGGGTTGCCGTTGTCTACATTGAATTAGCACAGACAGTGTAGCCTTGGGTTCTGTTTCTACAGAGAAGCAGACATGTGAGAACACCACAACAAGATTGAGCTATGTGTGTTGGCTCATAGCCTGTGATGTATTCTTGCAAACTTTAAAACTCTTAACAGGTGGTTGAAGTAAGAAAACGTGTTTTATTCTTTCTCATCCCCTCCCCCCCCCTCTGTGTGTGTGTGTGTGTGTGTGTGTGTGTGTGTGTGTGTGTGTGTGTTGGCAAACTGTAGTCCTGGTTGAAGTGCACTGGGGAATGTTTGTTTTCAGAAGGTTTTGTTTGCTGGGTTATTCTTGGATTTTAACCAGATCTGTCCTAGCTGTGCTAGACCTTCACTGGGTCTGTGGACATCATTCTTACACACTTTTATCTTATATAGATTGTCAATGGAATCTATATTAAATTTTTAAAAAACTCTTACCTAAACACAGCATACTGACAAAATTAATTTCATTCCTAAGTAGATGCTTATTAATGTTACTGGAAACACCAGGAGGTTTGAGTGGGAAGCCAAGGTAGAATTGGGAATGAGGCCTCTTTGAGTATTTCCCATAAATACACACTGCTTTGTGGAGATATAAAAAGACTTGCTATTATCATCTATGCTAACTAAGCAACTTGATTGTACTCTACCAAAATTGAAAAGAAGAATGACAAAATAGTTCACTTTTCCTTAAAAAGCAAAATACAACAATAGGAAGTCCAGGAGCTTTGGTACTCACTGCTGAGAAAAAACAAGCAGGCATGGTGATGCACACCTATAGTCTCAGTACTGGAGAAACTGAGATAGGAGGATTGCCACAACTACAAGGCTAACCTGAACCTCTGTATAAAAAAATAAAATTAAAAACAGAACAGAATGAAACCACACAGGCTTTTCATTTGTTTTTGTTTTTTGTTTTTTGTTTCAAATTAAAGACTCAAACTCCTTAGACAAAACAACTTACATTGCCTTGGGTTTCTTTCTAGTCAGGCCCCCAACTGTCCCTTAGGCAGCAAAGCTAGTGACTTTGGGGTGACAAAGTGGTCCAAAGTTACTATGGCTATTTTAGAGTTAGGAAGTGTTTATTGTTGGCACTGCTATGAGTCTTAGCAGTAAGTGTCCTATACTTAGCACAAGTTCCAAAAAGTAACTGGGCGGCTTTTAATGTAATAGACTCAAAGCATCCCACACAGGGCTTATAGCAGCCAGCCACCAGGGGTGTGTACCATCTGCAGGATGTGTTTGTTCCACCAACCATATCAATATTTACCCAGCTAGAATTCTCTGGTCTGCTTCTCATGTGGGCACCTCCATGTCATGTTTTCAGAAGTGTACACATTTACTGGTTAGTTGCAGACAAAGATTATTCCCACAGACAGTATGTACATCTTTACAGATGTACTAAAAATGTGGCAAATTCATGTTTCTATCATATGCATATTTAAAATGTTTAGTAAATATAATGTGGACTTTAGTTTTGTTGGTTTGTTAAGTGTTAATGTTTTGAAAAGTATTAATTTTATGTATATGTGTGGGTTCTGCTTGTATGTATGTCTATGCATCTCATGCATGCCTGGGTGTTTAAAAAGACCAGAAAAGAATATTTAACCCCTGGAACCACCACAGCTGGGTGCTCGGAATTGAACTTGAGTCTTCTATAAGAGCAGTAAATGCTCTTAACTCCTGAGCCAGTCCCTAGATGTTAATTTTCAAAAACTGGTTAATAATCATGTTGAGTTGTCCATCATAATAAATCCATACCAGAGAGAGAGAGGTGCATATATTGACAGTATTCCAGATGATAAACGCAGTGGGGAGAAAGATAAGAGCCATGCTAGACTGTTTCATCCACCGTATACTACCCCACTGAGGTTTGGTGTGAAACATCTGCACAGTCCTGTGTGCACACATGAAAACACACAGGCAAAACTGTGCACATCTACCCATGTGCACATGCCCTACAGACTTCCACAAAAAACAGAGCATGAAGAAAGTACAGGAAATGAAGGAACGTAGTTTAAGGATAAAGTTTTAAATAAAAAAACACAGAGCCAAGCACAGTGGCTTATACCTGTAATCCTAGCACGGAAGACACTGAGGCAGAAGGGTTTCTGGCTGGCTTGGGCAATAAAGTGAGATGTTTCAAAACTTGTGGCTCATATTTTACAGTCATATCTTGATATTCTGCTTTCTGCTGGATAGATTTTATACTTGAGCTACATTGTTTTTGAGACCAAGGTTTCTCTACATAGTCCTTGCTGTGGTGAAACTCAGCAGCTGGCTTCAAATTCAACAGAGATCTACTAGCCTCTGCCTCCTGAGAGTGCTGGGATTAAAGAAATGTGCCACCATTCCTGGCTTCTTGAGCCACATTATTTTTCTTAAACATTATTTATTTATTTACTTATTTATTATAAATGTTCTATCTGCATGTATACTTGCATGCCAGAAGAAGGCATCAGATCATCAGATCACATTATAGATGGTTGGGAGTATGTGGTTGCTGGGAATTGAACTCAGGACCTCTGGAAGAGCAGGCAGTGTTTGCAACCACTGAGCCATCTCTCCAGCCCCAAGTCACATTTTTAATGATGGACACTGACTTTGCTTTCAGCAAGCTAAAAATGATCATTTACATAATGCTGTACTTTGTTTAATATCTAGGTTACAAATGAGGTGAAAGTCATAAAGTAATGAAATATCATTTAAAGATTATTTTCATTACGATCCCTTTCATTTGATCCCAGCAGCTGTCACAGGGTATAGGTACTTCTGGGGCCATTTATAAGGACAGATGGAGTGATTGCATCACACACATGCACAGGCATTCTGCTCCTGAGTCAGGACACCATCAACTCAAAGCCCAGATTCGGAGGAGTTCATTTTACTAAGTTATAAACACTAGGCCTACTTTTGCTTCGTAACCATTTTCTTTTTAAATTTTTTAAATGTATTTTTCCCTCCCAAATATAGTTCTTTTGGCTTTTTGCATGATAAACTTTATTCTTTATTTTTGTTTGAATAAATTGTTTTGTTATTTTTTAAATAAAAACTATTATGTTGTATTTGAGAGCTACAACATAAGGTTTTTATTCTTTCTCTCTGTCTCCTCTCTCCTCTCCTTCTCTTTTTTCCCTCTCTCCCCACTTGCCTATCTTTCTCAAGGAACGTTCAATCTGGCTTTTAACTCTTTGTAAAAAATAAAATGGAATAGTATATTTGTTAAAAACAAAAAGGGAAGCTGGTTATATTTTTGCTGGCCTCTAAAATAAATAATAATCAGCTTTTCAAAAAAGATTTTCTTATTTTTATTTTATGCATATAAGTGTTTGCCTGCATGGATATATACACATTGTATGAGTGCTTTTCACTACCAAACCACCTCTCCAACCACAACAATGGATTTTAAAATAATAATAATAATAATAATAATAAATAATAATAAACCATCACCATTGCTTATGGATAGAAATAAGTGATCAACATAAGGAAAGAAGTGGGAAATGGGCTTAATATTAAAGATGTAGCATATACTCAACAGACGGAGTTTATTCCCAGCACTGAAGTTAGGTGGTGCACACCCCTGTAACCCTAGCTTCAGGGGAATCCAATGTCTTTGGCCTTCAAAGGCACCCTGCATTCTCAGGAACCCCCCCAAGTATACATAATTAAATATATATTTAATAAATATGTACATATAATAAATATGATATATAATAATTTATGGGATATATATACATATGTGTGTGTGTGTGTGTGTGTGTGTGTGTATAAAAGCTCAAACAGTGGAGACAGGAGGATCTTCCAGAAACTTGAAGGCTGGAGCACATAGCACAGCAGCAGAAACAACAAAAGAGACCCTGCCTCAAAAACATGGTGGAAGGAGAGAACCGACTTGCTGAAGTTGCCCTTGACTTCCACATGCTGTGGCATGAAAAACACCCTTACATACACATCAAACACATGCATAAGCATACACACACTCTAGTAAAAAAATTAATTGGAAAGATCATAGAGACAGAAGCTGTGCCAGCAGATGCATAATTGTATTTTTTAGGAAAGTCGGGGGATTATAGAGACAGGACTTTTTCAGACGTAAAGATCTCCTAATTCTTGGGTCTCCACATAAGGGCAAGCCTATGGATATGGTGAGAATTCAGCAAAGGTAGACATCTAGGCCATTCTTCTGCGCTACACACTGACGGGAAGCCTACCAAACTACCAACACAGTGCTGCGGAGAGGGCAAGCTGCGTGCTGAGGCTGTGATAGCTGTATCCCCTAGAGATGTGTCCAGCTCAACCCTGTCCCTCTGGGTGTGATCCCCCCGCAAATAGGGTTTTTTGCAGCTGTAGTTAGCCAGGATCCGATTTGGCTTGATCCACTTTCTGGGAGCTATTACAAAACCATAGACCAGGTATAAACAGCAGGAGTTAGTCTGGCAAGAGGGCTCAGTGGGTGAAAGCATGTGTCTTGTAAGTCAGATAACCTGAGTTAGAGATTGACTCCAGAAGGCTGTCTTTTAACCTCCACACAGGTGCTCTGGCATGCATGTACCCACCACACACACACACACACACACACACACACACACGAGAGAGAGAGAGAGAGAGAGAGAGAGAGAGAGAGAGAGAGAGAGAGATCAAAATTAAAATTTTAAAACAACAACAACAACAAAAAAACCAAAAATAACACTTTATTGGGATCACAGTTCAGAATGGAAGGGCCACTTCTGCTAAGGGCCTCGGGGTGTTCCACAGCACCCAGTCTCACAGGATGGGATGGGATCCTGGTATAACAAACCCACTCAACTATGATGACATCCATCTGTTCTCAAGGCCAGAGCTCTCCTGACCTGATCATCTCTTAAAGGCCCTGCTCCTCAACACCACTGCCAAGCCAAAAAAATTTCTATACAAGTTTGGAAGGAGCATTGACACCATTACTGTGACATACTAGATTCATGTGGGCCTTTTAGGGGCTAAATCCTTATGAGAAGAGGGTATCTGGGACACAGATGGGCACATGGGAGAAGCTAGGTGCTGGAGGAGACTGGAGAGATTCAAGTATAAGGTACTTTTAAGGACTTGAGAGCCAGTAGGAAATACCCAGGACCCGAGAGAGCGAACCAAGATGCTTGGATTTCAACCAAAGATTAACACATATATGAAAGACTAGAGGAGACCCCAAACAAGGAGGAAAACTAATGGACCTAAACCAACTCAGAAGTTAGAGACGTTAGCACTAATTAAAAAGTGAGAATTTTCAGCTATAAGTGTACATCATATATTCAATAAGCCCAGCGTTGTAACTGAAAGATAGAAGAGAGATCTAGAGGTAGTAGCCAAGCCACCAACATCTGTGTCCGCAGGAGCCCGGGGCTTTTGTGACTGAGGACTCTGGCTGGATTTTAGTAGGTTCTTTAGGTGTAGAGGGCCAAGCAGCCAGGTTGCAGTTCCCAGAACAGCCCGCAGGTGGCAGGTGGTGACGGCCTGGAGACTTTGGCAGAGCAGGATGGGGCGTGTGTGAGAAACAGAACCCTGAGAGCACTCTTTTCCAAACAGAGGGCTTAAGGAGAAAAGTCTTGGCTGCGGGTGTGTGATCTGAGCTTTGATAGGCAGGACCCCGCTGGCAAAGCTGCGGGCTCAGGACTCAGCAGGGTGACTCACGCTGGGGCAGGCAGGGGCCGCCTCCCTGGAACAGCAGCAGGTTGGGGGAGAAACACTGCACCTACTCTCCTCCCTCCTTGCTCACAGATTCTAATGACGCCGACCACTGTGGTCCGCCTCGGAAGACTGCCTTCAGCTTACTTTTTGGCAGCTTTCTGGCAGATGGTCTAGAGGGGCTGAGGGTGATAGCCTCTGCATTGTGCACTGGATGGATGTACTTAACTGTAGCAGCAGCTTCATCTGCAGGCTTCCTTGCTGGGGCTTAGAAACGGATTTCCAATTTAAAGGAGAAACAACTGCAAAACAGGCTGCAAAGATGTTAACGATTCTGGAAGAGTAGTGGCTTCCTTCTAAGATGAGCATTCAGGAGATAGAGGCAAGGTCAAAAGTTCAAGGTCATCCTTCCTACAGAGAGTGCTGGAAGCCAGCCTGGGCTACATAAAAACCAGCCTCCAACCCCAGATACAAGATCTAGTAAGTCTAGGGAACAGAGTCCTTCTAGTTCTAGAGATTGTTGTTCAACCAAAACAAAACCTTCAAGATCCCATGTTCACTGGGGATTCTCTAGAAAAACAGGACCAATAGGAGATGCGTCCATGTAACATGTATATAATCACACATGTTCCATTGAAATCACAGGAAGTTGGAAAATATCAGCCTGTTGTGAATGTATTGAATATACCCTCCCAATCCTCCCAGCTTGGCCTTGTCAGCCTTAAACATGCTCTAAACACTGAAATCAGCCTACACTCAGGCAGAGTTATCCAACTCAAAGCCTGTTGGACAGCAAGTATGCAATATTTCATGCTACCTAGTGAACAGTGTCTCTGTACCCAGGGACAAACAGGTACATTGCTGTGTGCTTGATTCTGTTCTGTGGCCTTAGCAGGTCCCCCATCTTATTCCCTAGAACCAGTTTAAGGCATACAGAAAAGGCCTGCCAATCAATTTTCTCCTGTATGCCTGTCTGGTCGGTCATCAGAACATCAAGGAGGCTACCAAGAAGACACATGGTCACTTCTGGGCAGCTAACTCCAAGGAGTGGTCAGCCATCCTCAGAGGGCATTTGGCCTGTTCAGGTCTTAGAACTCTAAATTAATGAAAAGAAACCAACTTCCATGAACCACTCAAGATTGGATGCAGTGGACCTGCCCTCTGTAGCTTGCCTGAAGTCTGCATGCAACACTGGCTGGCCCACTGGGCTAAACTGGACCCTGTGCTAGACTTTTTCCAGTTGAAGATAGGACTACAGTCCTTGCTTGGCCACTGAGAACACCTTTCATGACAGAGTCAAACCCATTCTCTAGTATCCAGGGTGGCTTCCTGGAAAGAAAGTGGCTTTTAGGGTACTCATATAAATGTGGAGGGGCTTGCATATACCCTTGCATTGCCTTGCTTTGATTCCTCTCACATGTAGGTAGCACGGCAATCTCATTAGCTATTGTCACCCCCTAATCCTTCCTGTTCCCTTTTTTCCTCTCAAAGTAACAGCAGCTGATGTTGACAGCCTGTTTAATTTTTGCTCAGCTATCCTGGTATCATACACACTAGGATGAGGTTTCTAGAGCTTTCTCCATCCTTTCACCGATGTCCTACATGGCCCATGCCTGCCTGCCTGCCTGCCTGCCTGCCTGCCTGCCTGTCTGCCTGCCTGCCTGCCTGCCTGTCTGCCTGTCTGCCTGCCTGCCTGCCTGCCTGTCTGCCTGTCTGCCTGCCTGTCTGCCTGCCTGCCTGCCTGCCTGCCTGCCTGTCTGCCTGTCTGCCTGCCTGCCTGTCTGCCTGCCTGTCTGCCTGCCTGCCTTCCTGCCTGCCTGCCTGTCTGCCTGCCTGCCTGCCTGCCTGTCTGCCTGTCTGCCTGTCTGCCTGCCTGCCTGCCTGCCTGCCTGCCTGCCTGTCTTTGGAACCATGTTCCAGCCTCCATAGTTTGTGTTCCTATTCTGGAAAATCTAGGCTCAGTTCCCTGAATGGGCCCTAAGCATCTGTGTGCATGTGTGGAGGTGAGTATCAGGGCCTGCCCTCTGCTGCCCCAGTGAGAGTGGAGTCTGTAAGTTCAAGAAAGCCTTCCAGAGGTGTAAGTCTTTGGGAAGTAATTGGGCAGTATTTACAAAGTCACTTGAAAGGGAAAGGTGACAGCAAATAAACAAGAAAGGAAGGAGAAACTGGGGCCAGCGATTGGTGCTTAAGGAAACATGTAAGCATTGGCAGTCACCATAGTCATCCGGCAGATGAGGGCAGCCCAGGCTTGTGGGAAGGGCATCACAGAGAACTCACATAAGGCAGTAGAATAGCTCAAATTTTGGAGAGAGCCAATTAAGTCTGTTAGAAACATATGAACATATGAACTTCAGCTTTAGGTTGAGATAATTTCCTGTTTGGTTTGGGTTTATTTGTGTTTATTTGGTTTTGAAGATGAGGGTCTTTCCTGGTTGCCCTGTCTGATCTTCCTCTTCCATCTTCTGAGCGCTAGGATTCAGGATTGCAGGCATGCCACACCATGCCAGACAGTATTAACGAATTCCTTTTGATGATGTCATGTCTTTGCATAGTTGGGTTTTCAGAGATTGTTGTGATATAGAATGCGTGCACACTAATGTGGGGTAAAAGCAGGCCCAGTGAGGTTCCCACGCTGGGAGAAAGTATGCCTGCAGCTCTCTCACTAGGAAGTCCTGGCTGGACTTGAGCTTGCTATGAAGACTAGGCTGGATTTGAACTTGCAGTCATCCTTCTGCCTGTGCCTCAGAGTGCTGGGATTCCAGGTGTGTATCCCCATGCCCTACTGAAAAAAAAATTACCAAGTTTTTTTTCTTTTTTCGAAGTCTCATGTAGCCTGGACTGGCCTTAAACTCACAACATAGCTGAGGTGGCCTTGAACTCCCGGTCTTCCTACCTCCACTTTCCTAGGGCTAGGACATAGGTTTGTATCACCACAGCTGGCCAAGTCAAAGTTTTCTTCTCTTCTCTGCAGGGTTAGAGATGCAGAGTTGAACACAAGCAAGACAAGTGTTCTCCCATTGAGCAGCACACAGCTCTTCCTTTACTTTATATGTATTCATTTTGTGATACCCTACTAAGTAGTTAGGGTGTGGTTTTTTTTAGTAGTTTAGTAAAATTTACAGAATATAAAATTAACTATTTAAAAAACAAGCAACACAAATGGTACATTCACAGAGATGAACAACCAACATGTTCTCTCTCTCTCTCTCTCTCTCTCTCTCTCTCTCTCTCTCTCTCTCTCTGGCTTTTCCAGGCATGATTTCCATGTGTACCCTGCCTGCCCTGGAACTCACTCTATAGACCAGGTTGGCCTCAAACTCAGAGTCTGTCTTCCTCTGCCTACTAAGTGCTGGGATTAAAGGCATAAACCATCATCACCCAGCTATGCTCTCTAATTCTAAACCATGGTGATTGACTTGACAGAAACCTCAGTCCTGTCACCCTTCAGCTCTTGGCAGGGACCGACTTCCTGCCCTTATGAGCTCATTTACTCTGAACGTGTCGTGTCATGTAAATGGATCACAC
Organism: Mastomys natalensis; assembly: GCA_021653895.1. Classification (NCBI taxonomy): domain Eukaryota; kingdom Metazoa; phylum Chordata; class Mammalia; order Rodentia; family Muridae; genus Mastomys; species Mastomys natalensis. The sequence goes on from JAJTUV010001682.1 coordinate 257,402, forward strand.
AAATCGTACTTTTTTTTTCCCTTGGTATGTGATGCTTATCACTTACCTTGTTTCTTTGAGAGTCACCCATATGGCACACATCAGAACTTTACTCTGTAATTTTTAAAAAATTAATTAGTGTGTGTGTATATGTGTGTGTATGTGTGTATGCATGCATGTCATGTCACTGACATGGAGGTCACAGCACTACTTTTGGGAGTTGGTTCTCTCCTTACTCCTTGGTTTTTGAGGGAGGTCTCTCTTGTTTCTGTGTTGTGTACTCTAGCCCAGCTAGTCCAGGAGCTTCTGCCTGGTTCTCTTGTCTCTGCCACTCAGTTACTGGGAATACAGATGCAGGTCACATCTGGACTTTTTTGTTATGATTCTCTTGTCTCTGCCACTCAGTTACTGGGAATACAGATGCAGGTCACATCTGGACTTTTTTGTTATGATTCTCTTGTCTCTGCCACTCAGTTACTGGGAATACAGATGCAGGTCACATCTGGACTTTTTTGTGAGTTCTGAAGTCTAATTCAAGTCGTGAGGGCTTACTTACTGAGCCTTTCTCCAGGCTCAGACATTACCTCTTTTAGTGGCTGCATAGTTACTTTACAGTGAGGAGATGCCCCGGTTTGTTCACCCACCCATGCATTATTGAGCTTGGGGGTAGGTAACTATTTGCTGCTACGGACAATACCTCTGTGAACATTACACTCAGATTTTAGTTTGAATTCTTGTTTTCAAACAAGTATTATACCTAAAAATAAGATATACACCTAAAACCAAGATATATACAATTATTATACCTTTCAAACAAGATATATACCTAAAAATAGAATTTTTGCCAGGGTCACCTGGCAAGTTGAGATTTAATTTTGTAGGAAGTGCCAGGTTGTTTTCTCAAAATATCTTAGAAATTGTTTGGCTCTAACTACCTAACAGTTGAGACCATCAGGTACTACTTTGGGTCTGGAAACACTAGACAAAAATGACCAGGATTGGGTGTCTCAGGTAGAGTGAGTCTGGTATGAGGAGCATAGACAATAACTCCAGGGCATCAGGGGGTCCCCAGATAGGACGCCCTTGAGAAGCTATCTAAAACCAAAGACCTCAGGGTGCTCCACGGAGGCTCTAACCCCACAATTCCTCTGGCTCCAAGGAGATGAGTCAGTCTAGTTGGAGGGGTTCCTGGATGCTTTGTTTTGTTTTGAGGGGCTGTGTCACATACCCTAGGATTGCCACAAACTTGCTATGTAGGTGAGGTTGAGCATCTGATCTTCCAGAGTGCTGGGCTTGGTTTATGACCACCTAGGGCTCTATCCCTGAATTTTATGCATATGCTGAGCTTCAACCCCAGCCTTCAAATGAGGACTTTAAGGTCACAGAAGCTTGTGTGTGGAGGAAATGGAGAGGTGGACCATTGCCAACATGGCTGTAGCTTCACGTCAAGTTATCCTGGGGTTAAACCTCTGGGGCAGGGAATGAATGAAAGTTCTCCAGAAGAGCGTGGGAAAGACTGATGGGAGTGGTGGTGATCAGGGGCCAAAGGGGGTGGAGTCACTGAGAAAGGAGTGTTTCTGTAAACAGAAAGTATTTGCTTGACAAGCAGTGGGAGTCAAAGAGGGTATTCTCAGTCCTTCGCCCAGGGGGCTGCTAGACACCTACCACAGGCCTCACCCAAGTCAGGTCTTTAGAATTAATGCAGGCAGAATCTCTATCAAGAGCAGGCTGGATTCTTTTAGAAATACCCTCAAAGAGAACTGGTGAGTCTCAAGTTTTGGCAAGAAGGAAGCTGGTGGGGTGGGGGAGGGCAGGCTTCAGGATTCTTTAGCTCCACACTCCTGGGCCTCCAGAGCTGTGATTGCTCTAGGGATCCTGAAGTTTATGAACTTGGAAATAACTCTGTTAAAAGCCCCTTGACCCAGATACGCACCAGGGGTAGGAAATAACTGCCATTGTTTAGCGATCATCTAGTTGTGTTTGGCTCTCAAATTATCATCTCAGGGCTGCACGGAGGACTATCCTAAAGCAGGCGCTATTCTCCCACATCTGAGTATGTGAGGGAGATGCCCAGTCTCTTGTAGTCGCAGTCTTTGGGACCCTATCCCAGGTAGAACAGCCACAATTCCGAAGTTCTTTGCTCTAGACCCCTGGGTCTGCAACTGTGCTTTTCCAGTGAAGATCCAAGGCAATTACCGTGTCCCCTTCAGGGTCCTCTGCCAGCCTCACTGGTCTGGGCATAGTAATGAATGGGTCAGATGGAGAAGAGTTCACTTCAAGATCTAAGATATCTAAGTATCACCCACTTAGGTATACTGTCAGGTTTGGTGTAGGTAGAACCGCAGCTTTGACATTCTGACAATTAAAGGGTAGGACAGCATTGGGAAGGTGAAGGAGCATGAATATGTGAGCAGCGCTCCCACCCACCCCAGGTTGCTAGTTGATAAGCAAGCCTCAGAGTTGAACTTCACATATTTCCAGCTCATCTGCCAAAAACCTTCAAGGCGTATGCACCGTGGCGGTGTTTTGCAGCTGAGATCTGAGCTGTCTGATTTCCTCATGAATTCCTGGCTTCCATCACACAGGTCTTTTCTCAGATTCATTAATGTAGCAGGAGTCCTCAGTACAGCAGCCTTCCAGTTTGGGGGCACAGAACTTGCATTGGTACTCACAGTTTTTCTTCTAATCTTTCCTCTAATCTAATCTTTTGACCTACAGTGTATTTAACTTGCAACTTCACCTTTCCACTTGGAGATGTCAACTTCACCTGCTAGCAAGTGCTCCAGAGAAGTTCCAGTCAGAAATTTAGTTCCCTCTTTACAGATTAGCAGACTGGCAGCAGAGAGGGCTAAACCTAGTGACATCTCTGGAAAAAGAGAAAAAAGCCAGTTCCATGCTGTGACTTGGGTCCCTAAGTGGGCTGGCTGTTTTGGTCTCCCTGGACTCCAGTTTCCATATAGAGCCTGCAGCAGACACTCCATAAATATTTGTTGAGTGAAACACATAGATGATTAAATAAATGAAATTGGAGTGTTTTATTACTTGACTGCTATGGGCTTAGTCACCCCCTTCCTCCCTGAAGTTGAGCAGACAGGGTGAGACTAGGAACGTGGCGAGAAAGATACCTGGAGCTGTACCCCGGAAATGGGTGCCATGACTCATTTTCTAGTCAATTTTTTTCATTACCAAAATAATGACTATGTTTACTTTCAAGTTATTTTTATCCATTGAAAAAACCCAATTATTCTTAAAGAGTTAGCTTATACATTAGGTATATTTGCTACAGATAAGTTTAAAATAGCTATCTGCTGCCTTGGACTCAGAAATTACGTGGGAAAGGATGGCGGTGCTTATGGCTCCCAGGAGACCCTCACCCCAACTCCCAACCCCAACCCCAAGCAAGGCTGGGACTGTGGGCCCCTCCACTGGGAAGCCAGCTGGGAGATGAGACTCAGGGAGAAGGCTCAGTTAACAGGTGTGACTTGAAACGGCTGGCCTACCTCTCAGGAGAGAGGTTCTCGAGGATTACTGTTCTCACAACGCTCCTCCTCTTCTCCCACCAGGCCCAGTTTTCATCTGCTCTTAAGCACAGTGGGCACGAGTGTTTCTTGAAGGGAGAGAACTCAACAGCAGGCCCTTCCAACCTCTGACCGGCTGTCTTCCCAAAGCTAAATTTTCCCAAAGAGAACAGGTCGATTATCCTTCCCTTTCAAGCCATTTGTTTACCTTTAAAAGGTCACTGTTCTCCATAATGAAGGGGTATTTGTTTGTTTTCAAAACAAGGTCACACTCTGAAATCCAGGCTGATCTCAAACTTGAGGTGATTCCTTCCCTCTGCCTCAGTCTCCTCAGAACTGTGATTTACAGGCTTGAGCTATAGGGCAGGGGTGATTGAATTTTAAAGAATAAGTTACTTCCTATGAGGAGTCCGGTGAAAAAACGAGACGCAAGAGGAGTGGAAAACCGGTCTCAAAGGTTGGATACTATATAACTCTAATATAAACAAATGTTTTCGGGAGAGGTGAGAGAAAAAAAGGATTAGCGATCACCAGGGCCTAAGAGTGCAGTTACAAAAGGCTCCCAGGAGGGCACAGAATGTTCTGTTTCTCCCCTAGTGCCGGGTACACCAACTGACTCAGACGAGAACATTGGGTAGGATTTAACGTTCGCAAACGAAGAGGTGCAAAACCGGGGAAACCTGAGCAAGCTCGGCAATCGGATCTAAGTCCACGTCCCAGTTAGAGACTATACTTTATTGTGTTTTGCAGGGTGGGAGCACTGTGAGAAGTGAAATAAGTCCATACTACAGCTGCAGTAAGAAGTTGGCCAGCCACAGCGCACGCCCTAGGGAGCGCAGGGATTCCCTGGGTCCCTGGTGGGTCCGCAAGCCCGGGCGCTAGACTCTCACCCGCTGCGCCGCTCCCTTGAGGGCGTCGGAGGCGGGCCCAGGGGGACCGGCGGGGCGGGATGGGGCTGGCGTCGGAAGTGACGTCAACGGGCGGGGCGCACACCTGAGCACCTGGGCGGTCACGGTTGAGCCAGGCTGCGGCGATACGCACGCGATGGAGGGCGAGGGCCGGGGCCGGTGGGCTCTGGGGCTACTGCGCACCTTCGACGCGGGCGAATTCGCAGGCTGGGAGAAGGTGGGCTCCGGCGGCTTCGGGCAGGTGTACAAGGTGCGCCACGTGCACTGGAAGACGTGGCTCGCGATCAAGTGCTCGCCCAGTCTGCACGTCGACGACAGGTCAGCTCCCGGGCGGGGCCGAGTGGGATGGGGGCTCCGCGTACGTGAGGCGCCGGGGAAGAGAGTTTGCGGCACTCAGACCACCGGTCCCTCGCAGCTCCAGAGCTTCTGGGATCCGGAGCTGGCCAGGAGCGATGGCCCTGAGCCCGGCGAGGTGCGTCGGGCTCGTCCGGAACCCACCAAACGCTGCGGTCCGCGCCGGGCTTAGAGAAATTGCTGTGTGGGCCTCTGCGCTTTGTGAACGAGTTAGATTCAGTTCCACTTAGTAATTTTCGTCGGAGCACAAATTGGTGTAAGACCGTAATTATTTCGTTCGGAAGCACCGGCTGGGCTCGGACGAGGCGTCCGCGTCGCACAGCCGCTTACAGGGCTCCGGGACCTGCTTGGGTCTGGGATCTGGTTCCGCCCACCGCTTTTCTCTGCACACCTTCGTTTTAGGGGACTTAGGGTGGGAGCCGAGACCCAGGGAACGTCTTTGTTTGACGCTGGACAGGTGGCCCCGGGCACCTTGGGCCTTTCTTTGTCCCTCCTAGCGGATTGTTCCATCGATAAGAAAGGACTCAAAGCGGTCCCCAGTAAACACTATGGCGATGTGGTTTGTGAGTAAATTTGGAGGTGATATGCGGAGCAGTTCTTTAAAAGCATTTTCCCCAGATTTCACTGTTTACGTTGGGTAGAGATATGTATGAGCCTCAGAACGGCAGATTTAAATGACTTAATCTTTAACCAAGCTGATATGGTGGTGGTGTTTACATTTTACCCAGAGATACCTCTTAAACTCCATTGAGCTGTCTGGAGGACCAGCCTTAAGCCCCTCTGTACCCTACGTTACTTTGGAGTGGTAACTATGCCTGCCTGGGTGACAATAAGGAGGATAGTTTGAGGATGAGGCCTCAGTCTTCTTCCCTTTATGCCTCATCTCTAGCCTGAAGACTCTGTCAGAGCTATCGGGTGTTTGTGTTTGCTTGTTTGCTTGCCTTTTGCTATCACCCAGTTTTTCTTAGAAACTGTGACACAGTGGGAACTAGTGTCTAAAATCACTACTAGCTCACCATGCTGTGTAAACCCTCCCCGACACCAATTCTGGGAACCCTTCAGTGCTAGTGCTCCTCCTAGCCTGACTGGGTGATAGCAAAAGGCACCTACAGTTTTTCAAAGGTAAAAACCAAAACAACAACAAAACCTCTGCGTGGGTGTTTCTTATGCCCTCAGAGACTTAGTAGGGTTGTTTTCTAGGCAGAGTGAATGTTATTCACCATCAAATACTTGACAGAATTTGATTATTGGAGGGTAAATATGAACCACTTCAGGTGTGGTGCCCTTGGAATCAATATATGGTACAGTCCTGCAGATCTTTTTTGGGGGATGATCAGGTCTCGAAGGCAGGGTTTTTCGACTTTCAAAGAGCCTGTGTTGAATTGTTTGTCCTTTAATTGCAAAGCCTTTCTTCCGTGCCTGAAGCTGGCAGGTGGTGGCATGTCAGCAGGCAGGTAGAGGTCAGCAGCACCCAACAGGAAGTACTTGGCCACCGGGTCGGGGCTGCCTTTTCTCTTTTGTATGTGAGATTGACTTCTTCCACCCAGGACAAGTGAAGTGTTTAAGCTCCCTGGGGTGTTAGGAAGTCTCTCAAAGTTCTGGGGCTGGGAAATGCTTAGGAATCCACTTGGTTCTGCTGTGCCTGAGGGGCCTGTTACCCTGCAGGCTAGCCGGGTTGCTTTTGAAGCTTGAAATAGCTGTCGAGGGAGGCTGACTTTCCTAGGGCTGTTGTGCTGTAGTCCTGCCTTGCCTGCCTTTGCAAGGCATTACTTAGAAGTACAAACAGAATTTTCCCAGGGGCTTTGTGTGCAGCCCCCGCCCCCAGCCCCAGCCAGAGGACGTGAAGTCTTATTTGCAGGATCTTAACCTCAGAGATAAGAGGATTTAAACATGGACTTAAAAGGAGTTTTGTGGGTTTTTTTTTGTTTTTTGTTTTTTTGTTGTTTTTTTGAAGTTTGAAAGAAAACAACAGGGCCAACCAGCAGTCAGTCCTGGCAATGGGGACACAAATGAGAAAAAGAAAAAGCCCTGCTTTCTGAGAGGTCAGGCAAGAAGGCTCTGAAGTGAGGGACAAGTTTGTCTTTGCTACCTGGTAAATAAGCTGGTCATGGTGGTGCACGCCTTTAATCTGAGCACTCAGGAAAAAAGAGGCAGGTGAATCTCTAGTTTGAGGCCAGCCTTGTCTACATAGTGAGTTCCAGGACTATCAAGATTATGTAGAACAGTGGTTCTCAACCTTCCTAATACAGTTCTCATGTTGTGGTGACCCCCAACCATAAAATTATTTTGTTGCTACTTCATAACTGTAGTTTTGCTACTGTTATGATTCATAATGTAAATATCTGATATATAGTATATCTGATATGTGGTCCCCAAAGGGGTCATAAGCCACAGTTTGAGAACTATTGATGCAAAGAGATCTTGTCTTTTTTTTTTTTTTTTTTTAAGCCATCCATATTTTGCCAGGAGGAAATAGCCTTCCCTCTAAGGGCCTCTTGACAAAGCCCTGCTAAGTTTACCTCTAAGGAGGGGCCCTCGTGGTAAGACCCCAGGGTTACTGGAAGGTAGTGGAAGCTGATTCTGAGGGTGGGGTCCATCCATAGTGACCTCCAGGCCAGCTAATAGCTACCTCTTCTGCAGACAGTTTGCTGCTGTCATTCATGGCCTTTGCTTTAGCCACCACTATGGGCCAGTCCTATTTTCACTGGTCAGGCTGTTCACCCTTCAAGCTAGCAGGGGGTCTCTTGGCTCCCCAGTGGCTGCCCAGGCCCCATCCTTCTGCTTGTGACCCTCCATTTCTGTTCAGGGTAGGTGGGGCCTCATCAGGTCTGGGACACTTACAAAATTTTTTTTGCCAAGGTGGGGACACTTAGAGGAGACCTCAGCATAATTCACAAGTGACCTCCCCATTCATCTGATTTCTCTTCTTCCTGGGGTCAGGTGTCTTGGGAGAGTCCCAGTCCCTGGCTTTGGGGAGAGGGCTGTCTTCCTGGCTGGCCCTCTCTTGGGAGATCACAAGTACAGGAGAGCAGGCCTGGCAATCTTAGAACAAAATGACCCAGGGGCCCTATGCCTCTCCCTGCTCCCAGCTAAGAGGAGCTCAGAAAAACAAAGTCCCTGGCACAGGGGCCCAAGAGCTGCTAATGCAGAGTTGGGCCTCAGCTCGTTGGGACGAGCCCGAGCAAACCCCAGGTTTGTAACTACAAAGCTGACAATTGGACAAGCCTGATTCTTGTCAGTTTTAAAAATAGCAGTGTGGGAACCCCTCTGAGGCTCCTGGGAACTTAATTGGATTGGTGCGCAGGAGCCTAGCGGAGTGGCTGAAGTACTCTTCCCCCAGCAGTGCTTCCCAGGTTCCCTGGCAGCTGTTACTGAGTCCCCTCACCCCCCTATTGCCTGCAGGCATGAGGCTCATTCACAGCTGGTCTTAGGCTCTCTCCTTTTTTCAGTGTTTTCTCAGCTGAGAGGCAGACCTTCCAGAAATTATGGGTGTTAGCTACCCCTGACATTTCTCTGTACACCAGTTCCCTCCCTTGGTGGGAGACCAGACATGGTAGATATAAATGGGCTGCAAGTGTGTGAATTATTGTAAATGCTTTTGAAAAGTATCTTAGGCTGTAATCTCAGTAATCAGGAAGCTGAGACAGGAGGATTGACATGAGTTCGAGTTCAAGGTCAGTCTGGGCAAAAAAAAAAAAAAGGTGTCTTTAGAAATTGTAACCCTAACTTTGCCTGTTTGGGCCCAGATTTTCTAAGTGGAGCCCCAAAACACGCATGAGAGTGGGGCAGAGGTATCTTTCCTCCTCCTCCTCAGAGACTGGGGCAAAGGCAGAGAATGTAACTGCAGCCTTCCTGCTCTGTGCAGAAGCAAAGATCAAGCTGTGTTTTAATTAACCTGAGTCAGTGGGTTCTGTGGCCCAGACACATTGTTCGTTGTGAGCAGAAGGAACAAAACGGAACAGAATGGTGACCAGGAGCATGCCCTGGGCTTGCCACCTGTGATCCTTGCCCCACCCAGGCATCCAGGCTAGGGACAAGATGGAAAATCCTTCCAGATTTTAGAACAGTGTTCGGAATTACAAGTGTACAGTTCTTTCTGTGTTGTTATCAACACTGATTAGAAATGTTGCTTATGAGAAAGATATATTTTAAATGATAAGGACCAACAACATAAAATAAATTTTGTGTATATTGGAGTCTTTCTGCCTCTCCCAGGCTGGGAGCTGGCCCAATTTAGTCCCAGAGTGCATGTGCTCCTGATAACACCTAAAGGCTGGAGCTTCGGGCCACAGGTTGCCCCAGGATGCATATATCCAAAGCATCAGGATAATGCTGTGAGTGTTTTAGTCCAGAGGAAATTAGATAACAAAGACTTGGAAAGGTTTTTCTGGATGTCCTAGGAATCTGCCTCACTGCTAGTCCCTTCTGCCTTGAGCTTTCCGGTTATGCAACCATGAAGATGACTGATGTTTAACCCAGGAAACAATGGCCATTTTCCAGTTAAGTGCCCTGAAGCATGTGGCCAGGGCAAGGGGGTGATGCCATGTGCTCCCTCCAGCCTGCTGCAGAGTGTGTAAATGGCTGGGGTCAGCAGCCCTATAGCCCTGTTCTTTTTAAATGAGTTTGTGTTCTGGAAAGGGACCCGGGCAGGGAGGGAGAACTTGTTGAATTTTGAGTGTTGGGAAGGGTAGAACTAGCCATTTTCTGCCAGCAAGGCTGCTGGGAGCAGGTACCAAGAGCTACCAACAGAAGTTAGCTGTGTGTAATAAAACCGTTGGGCAAATAAAGAGACTGGTTGGGTTGGCTAAGTAAAGGTGTCCAGAGAGCAGGGACAGTGGCCCATACTGTAGCCAGCCTGAAGACATGAGTTCCTTAGACTGGAGAAGGGCAGGTATACCTCCTCAGTTGACAGAGTGTAGGGACCCATCACCTAGGCAGGAAGGATACCCCACATTGGAAGGTGCAAACTGCCCACTTTATAGAAGAAAATGAACGGGGGTGGGGGGTGGAGGAGGGAGTGGGTACTACAAATTATAACTTTTATTCTTAACACAAAAGACTGAGCAGCAGCTGATACTTGTATGGGGACAGAACAGGAAGGTCCTCAGCTCCTGCCTTCCCCTGGGGAGAAATATGTTCTCCTTCAAGTGTTAAAGCTTGACCTGGGCATCTAGCTCTTTACTGGCCTGTTTTTCAGATACTTGTGGAGTACAGGAACAGGCCTGGGAGTCTTCCAGCTATTCTAAATGTCAGTGTCCAAGGCAAGCATGGTACTCAGGATTCTGCCTCCTGTTGGGCCAGACTCTTAGAGCCTTCCAATAAGGAAGGGAACAGTGGACAAGATCCTGGTGTAGGGTTATTTGTCCACCCACTCCAAGTATCTCACAGATAGCTCTGTACTCCTGTGACTAGCTGCTTTTGGCAGTGTCTCCAGAAGGCTAGGACAGCACACCATGCTAGACTCTGTTCTGAAGTCATTTAGTGACTCATTCCAAGATGCTTCACTTTAGCCAGGGGTCTGTTGCCTGCCACTCCAGCAATAGGCTGGCTCAAAGTGTATGCTCATGAGGACTAAGCTCTAGCTACATACACGTAGGATTGGCACTGGTTGGCAAGGGGCTAAACTCTTCAGCCCTTAGAACTTGTGGCAATTTCACCTGCCAGAGTATGATGCTTTTTGCTGTGGTTTTGGTGCTCCCGTAGCTCTGCTTGCCTGCCTTTGTCCTTGCATGAGGCCAGGGAAGCCTGGAAGCCTCCTAGAGTTTCAGAGGAGCGTCAGGTTAGGAAGTGGCTTGTTAGCCCCATTTTGGGCCCTCCAGCACGTGCCTAGTGATTTTCCAACAGCCACTTTAGATCCAGAAGAGCCCCTATGGGGGACTAATGAAGACCCAGTGAATCTCAGGTTACTCTGCCAGCCTTCTGGGGAGGCACCAAGGCACCTCAGCCCACCAGGCCTATGTGTAGACACCAAGGTTGCCCAGTTTCCAGCTCCAATAGGTCTCTCTAGGACTTATTCTAGAAGTTTCCTTTAAGGAGTTCTTCTATTACTAGAAAGCAGATTTTGTAGCCCTGGCATGAGAACCTCTTCCCAGCCTCCTGAGTACCTTCTTGTGTGTATTTGGAGAGACGCTGACCCGGATCCTATATAGCTCAGGCACACCCTGTTGGGATAGGGCCTTTTACCTTGAATGTACACTGAGACTTTTGACCCGTTGCTGGCACAGACCATTACACAGTAATTGTCATCTGTACAAACACCATGGAATTAACCTTTGACTGTAGCTGATAAATGCAGCCCATGCTGCAGCTGTCTCTGCCACAGACTGAGCCTAAATGTGTGAGGAGACAGCCCCAGTGGAAGGTCATTGGCTAGGAAGTAGCAGGCTGTGGACAGCAACACCACAGCTTCTCTAGACATTAGGCATAGACTTGCCACATGATCCAGCAGCTCTGCTTCTGGGCAGATATCCAGAAGAACTAACATGAAGACTCCATAGACATTATTTTCAGGAGCAAACAGTTTGCTTTCTGTTGCTGTGTTAAAGTACTGACCAAAAGAAACTTGAGAAGAAAAGGTTTGTTTCATCTTAAAGGTTACAGGCTGTTGTACAGGAAAGTCAAGGAGGAACCTGGAGGCAGAAGCTGAAGGGGAGGCTATGGGGGAACACTGCTTCTTAGCTTGCTCCCCATGGCTTACTCAGCCTGCATTCTTATGCAGTCCAGGGCCATCTGCCTCAGTGGCCTTGGCCTCTTCTGTACCAATCTTGGATTAAGAAAACACCCCTACAGATTTGCCTGTAGGCTAATATGATGGGACCATTTTCTCAATTGAGGTTCCTTTTCAGATGACTCCAGATATGTCCAAGTTGTCAAAAAAAACAAACAAACAAACAAACAAACAAAAAAAAACATAGCCATGAGGGTGGATTAGCAAGATGTAGTATATTCCTGCACCATTGGGAGGCGCACAAGTAAACTTGATGTGTGCAACAATATAAATGTTTTGAAAACACCTTATGAAGTAAGGCAGACATGGAAGAATGGTAGGGATGACTCTACTTATTTGGGTACCAGGATTCAGAAACAGGAGAATGTGGGTTCTGGTGGGTGATTAATGGGTACAGTTTGTTGGGAATGATGACCATGTCCTGGATATAGATGGTAGTGATGGCTACATATGAAATGCCTCTGTTGTCCCCTTTGGGTAGTTAGAGACAACCACTGTGTAATCAGTAGAAAGTGTGACCAGCTATTTGTAGTCCTTGCCCAACTCTGCTATAGGCTCATTGGAGATTAGATCCTAGGAGTGACTGGGTTAGTAAAAGAGTTGGGACTAAGCAGAGGTGAGAGTGAAGGTCCTTGGATAGTTAGCTAGCAGTTTTCCATCCAAACAAGGGATGTGATGTCGCCTGTAAGTATCCAGATAACTGCTAGGCTCTATCCTCACAGTGACCCCAGGTGCAGAGGCAGGTTTAAGTCTATGACAGTGAACTTTGTACACATGTGCATTTATCACTGGTTGTATCCTGGCCAGTGGCTCTGTGTCCAGCTAGGTGACAGCTGCATGCCCTCATATCTATGAACTTTTTCAGGGAACGCATGGAACTTTGGAGGAAGCTAAGAAGATGGAGATGGCCAAGTTCCGCTACATTCTGCCTGTGTATGGCATATGCCAGGAACCTGTTGGCTTGGTTATGGAGTACATGGAGACAGGATCCCTGGAGAAGCTGCTGGCCTCAGAGCCATTGCCTTGGGACCTGCGCTTCCGATTGTGCATGAGACAGCTGTGGGCATGAACTTCCTGCATTGCATGTCTCCACCACTGCTGCACCTAGACCTGAAGCCAGCGAACATCCTGCTGGATGCCCACTACCATGTCAAGGTAGGAACAGCGTGTGCCCTGAGGAGTGGGCAACCAGGATGCTGGATGCCTTAGGGAGGCTCTATCTAGATGGTCTGGGATTCTAGAATAGAACCTGAGAAAGGAAGTGATTGTCCCTGGAGTAGAGAACTTGGTACCAGGATTTTTTTCACTGTAAGACCTACTGGAGAACCCAGCTGGTCACACTTGATCTGAACATAATATGTACCTGGAAGAGTGACCCCTGTAAACCCATGGAATTCTCCCCCATATCCTGGCATATTAGGTTCTGAGCACCCTGAAACAGATCAGGGACTTAATGGTCCCAGGCTTATTATCTTGAGAAATAACATCAGAAGTTGGATTGTGAACTGGTGAGACTTTGTGTCCTCTGATAACGGAACCTGGTTTTCTTCAGTGTTCTGGAACTATGGAATAGGTGCTGATTCTAGACACAGGCTGTGAAGAGGACTTTTCATCTGTTTGACCTCTGCCTGGAAGCTGTGGGCAGTCACTGTTGTGAGGCCTACAAGATTTGATTCTTTGTTTCTTTGGAAATTTATAAAATAGAGTGTGAAGAGTGATACAAGGAACCAAGGAAAACTAGATATAAGTATTGACAGTTTGCACCAGGTTGTATGGCTTTGGACATGTTTTTCCTCTGAATATCTCTGCTTCAACACCAAGGGCAGCATCTGTCATGGACTTTCTCATATGATGTGCACATGGCCTTGGGGAGCCCAGGTCATGGGCCCACAGTATTGGTCACAACCTCCCTTCTTTGTGTGCAAGAAAGCAGATGGACGGAGTGAGGGAGAGGGACAAAGGGCCCTAGAACAAGCAGTACTTACTCGAGGAACAGTGTCCCCAGCCTATGTCACTGCAATATGTCTGCTTGTATAACATTCCCAGACCCACCCTGCTGGCCTGACTTTTAGGAGGTTCATCCTGACACTCAGCTTGACTCAGCACACAGTAATCCATGTGACTTGTAGACTCAGGCTCAGCCACGCAGAGAAATTGATCTCCACTCTGTACAGTTGCTACGAGTTGGCCTTTACATCCTGAAAAGTGCAACAGCATATCGCACAGCTTGGTGTGAGCCAGCTCCAAGGTGGCTTCCAGAATCTTCTTGTGACCTGGGTTTCTTAGGTTCTTTTTCCTTGTGGCTGGGAGAACTTGGCTTCCACTCTTCCTGGGTAGAACAGGGCCTGTGTGGTTCAGTGGGTCATAAAATCATTGCTCTCATATATGAAACCTAAACCAGAAAAGGAAAATAATAACAAGCCCATACCCTGGGTCAGGTTCTCACCACAGAGCGGAGGAGCAGTGTAGTCATTTGGTGGCTGCAGGTCTAGAGCAGAGATTGAAATAGCTTCTAGAGATCGTGACAACCTGCTGTCATGCAAACACAACATGTTCAGGAATACCCTCTTACACACCACAGTCACAGAAAGCCAGAGTGGTTTGTGAAGGTAGAATGTGCAGACAGCCCCTTGGCATACCTGAGGCTAGCTTTCATAGAGGGCAGGCTCTGCTTCTGTATACAGCTGGGCATGCAAGTACAAGGGAAAGTAGACTTGGAAGGAAGCCCAGAAAAATCACACAAAACTCTGGGCACTTGAGATGGAGTAGGGAAAAGCAGCAGGCAGTGCTGGGTGGAGGGTAGTGTATGAAGGCTCCTGTGTCTTTAAGAACTACTGAATGGGAGCTGACTGCATCACTTGTGCCTTAACCAGGGATGTTGGGAGTGTACACCCAGCACCACCTTGGGAGCCGTGGCTCTGGTGTAGCCCAAGTCACTCCACCCAGGGACACTGTAGAGTCCCTAGGTACTGCCCTAGGTGCAGCTAATGTTTGATGTTTCATTCTCTCCTCTTCTGAGAGGTGTGGGTGTTTGGGAGAGTTGTGGTGTGCTTCTGAGGGGACACAGTACTATCCTCTTCCAAGTGTTATCCTTAGGAGTGCAGAGCCAGGAGTTGGGACAAGGACACTACACACACAGCTCTGTCACTTTGCTGAAGAGTGGAGTAAGGACACTTTACTTCTGGGTTGCTATCTAGATGAGTGAGGGTTAGGGTTCACACACACAGAGCCCCTTTGGGAGTACAAAGTGATGCTCTGGTACCTAGCCTGTCATAGCAGATTCTGTTTTAGGTCTGGGTGCTGACTGATCTAGGTGTTTCCTCAGACTTGGTAGTCAAACTTACTGCTTGTCCACTGAGGAAGTAAGGGCTGCCCTGACAAATTCTGGGCTGACATTCTCTTGTGGCCATTGTCCTCTCAACCTGATGGCAGTTGTAATTCTTACAGTGTCAGCTGAATGGCTGGGCTAGAAGCTGTGGAGCCATGATGAGAAGGTGTTCTATTAGCACGAAAAGACTTTGTCCCGGAGCTGGGATGCTGAGGCTACCCCCTCACCTGAACCACCCTGAAAGGAGCTGCGAATGCTGCTTTTGTGTGGTGCTGGGCTATTACCAGAAAAGTTAGTGCTGGCAAAAAGCTAAAAACAAACAGAGGTGTGCTTTTCCTGATTCAGCGTTTATGACACTAGGCCGTGGGCTCCCTTCATGGGTATGGCCAGTCTAGAAACAAGAATCCTGACTCAGCCCATTTCCTGTTACTGCCAGGGCGTGTTTGAAGATGAGCCCAGGAGTGAATTAAAAGGGTTAAAACCACATCAGCCTTAAAGGAGACTAGAAAGGGGCCATTTATATGTGCACTGGAAGGCTACTTGGTGCTGAATTGGGTTTTACGAATACACAGAGCTTTAAAGGGTCTGGTTTGCGCCAGGCTGTGGTGGCATGGGCAGAAAAGAGGGGACTCCCAAAGCTGCCTGCAGGGCTGAGTTGCAAGAACACTTTCACCAATGGAGAACCTGCCTTCCCTGTGAACTCTGGAAGTAGAGATGGGGGTCCTGACAGTGACTTCATCACTGAGGGAGGGGACACCATGTCTGGAGTAGACTAGTGAGCCTGGAAGGTGATGAGGCGTGTGTTTTGCTCACTCTAAAACTCTCTGAAGGCGTGTTACACTTTAAAGGACCTGCTGGCACTTGTAGGTGCCCCAGCTGGAAGGTTGCATAACCGGACTGACATAGATGATAGATGGCCTAGCCTGTCACGTGGCTCCCTTAGCCTGAAAGCTGAAGGCTGTTTTTTCCCTTCCTTCATGCTGACTGTGACCATTAGCCGCCAGGGTGGATGTGAAGCCTTACAGAAGCAAGGCTGGCTGTCATTCTTTTTGAGTTCTTTCTCCAACTGAATTCCATTCGTTAAGCATGGTGTCTTTCTTCTCCATTCATCAAGTTTATAATGATGGTACATCCAGGCTTGGCTTTTCTGCATCCCTGTGCTTCCTGCCTGCTTAGAGACAGGGCGATCTGGAGCTCAGCCCTTCTGTTTGGGGGTGAGCCTCTAGAGCATGTGCTGGGGCCCCACCATCTCATGTGCCAGAGGGAGATATACCACAGCTTCTTCTTGCTCCCTTTAAGGCTGACATTCCTCCTTTGGATTGCTCTTACAGATTTCTGACTTTGGGCTGGCCAAGTGCAATGGCATGTCCCACTCTCATGACCTCAGCATGGATGGCCTGTTTGGCACAATCGCCTACCTCCCTCCAGAGCGAATTCGTGAGAAGAGCCGGTTGTTTGATACCAAACATGATGTATACAGGTGTGTGATATGTCACCATGTCCTATGTGCCAGGCTAAGAGCCCAAGCATCATTGTTGCTTCCTGTCCTGAGCATCAGTTTCCAGAAAGGCTCTGGGGTACCATTCAGCCTTGGGGTTTGATGCACGTGCAAATGGTGTGTGCCTGTTGGACTTGGGGATTTTAGCTGGCAGGTACCTGCTCCCCAGGTGCATTGAAAGAGTTTTCTCTCCTGTGGGTGATGCTGGCTGACAAACAGGCTATTCCTGGCTGGTGCTAAGCAGAAGTAAAAAAAGGAAAAGTAAAACTGCTTAGAAAAAGCAGTTGCTAGCCCAGGGCTTGGATATGATACAGCATTTTCATGAAACATGGGTTATATTACTTGTCTGTCAGAAGAAACTGCTGCTTTGAATAGCAGAGCCATAGGCATATGGGTTTGTGTTCCTCAAAGCTCACATTCCTCTGAATACCAAAGTGAGCAACTCACTTTTTGGTCACTTGCCTCTGAAGGAGGGACATTGGTTCACATCCTAAGTCCCCAGTATATAAACTGACAACTTGATGCTCCATGGTATGGTTAAAGGGGAGATTTTTTTTTTTAAATTGTAGATAGGAAAGAGAGCAGCCAGAGGCATCTGGAAGTCCAGAGCAGAGAGAGAAAGTCTGAACATGGCCCACAAACTGGACCTGGCCAGAAGAGAAGCTGGAGTAGAGCAAAGAGAGTGTGTGTGTGTAGGGGGAAAGAGAACAAGACTATAGCAAGGTTATAAGTGGCTGAGTCAAAAGAGCTGGACAAGTTTAGGGTAGAGGGGGAGACAAGAAGAGCCAGGATGCCAGCGCGGCTTTAGCATGTGCAGCAGGTATTTGTAAACTGAAAGAGCCTGGAGACCGGCATGAGCTTTGGTGTGCTAATAGGCACCACAGAGAGCTAATGGTCCCTTCTGTTTAGTGATAGGGAAATGGCTCCTTTTATTAAAAAGGAATCTGTTTCCGGAGTTCCTGGTTGATGTTGCCTTTTGTCTAACCATCAGCATTGGAGGAATGGAGTTCCCTATGGATCTGACATCCGGGATTTGAGTACCTTAGAACTACCTCCCTTTCCTCCTCAGATTGTGAGGGTCCTATTCCAACAACCTTTTGGAAAAGAAAGGACCAGAGCAGCCAACTCTGTCTTTTGTCACCAGGCCCAGCTAACTGGTTTGACAGAAGCCAGTGTGCCAGTGTTGGGCTTTTGAACAGTGAGTCCCACTGGGCATGGCCCTCTGGGGACTAGTCAGGGCTTGCAGAGTTTGGGCATAGTCAAGTACTTTGTTTATTTTAATGTTGGCTTTAACTTTTGAACCTACATTTTCCAGTTAATGAGTTAGGCTCAATTTTCAGTCTTTTTTTTTTTTTTTTTTTTTTAAGATCGGGCCATTTTCAGTGTATCTAGAAAAATTTACTTATTTAAACATTTATCTGCCAGTAGCTGAGAGGGTTTTGGGCTCAGCTTGTTGCTTCTTAGTACTTTCTATACATTTTCTTTAGCTACTCTCTGATGAAGCCTCCCAGGGCCTCTTAGGAATATTTTCGACAGAACCTGACCTTGGATTTAAAGGATTGAAGCCTAGGCAGAGAAGAATAGGGGGCACAAGTGCCCCTAGATGTCTGAGTACTTGGTCTGTGCCCCTGTGAGATGGCAGCTCAGAGCTTGGAAACTCTTATCAAACCTGATGCTACAGCACCAATTGATACCTAGTTTCTCTTTCAGCTTCGCCATTGTGATCTGGGGTGTGCTTACACAGAAGAAGCCATTTGCTGGTAAGTGGCCCTACATGAAGACAGCGGGCATGTGGTTGAACCTTCTCTGCCCTTCCTATGCCTCCAGTTTGTACTTGGCTGGGCTGGGCTCCCTAAGGCTTCAGAGAGGTGTGGCTTGTCCTCAGGGCAGATGCCTTATACCCACCCTGCAAGTACACTGAAGGCCCACAGCCAGCTTTTTGCAGGAAGTTGAGAAAACACCTGCATGGTCTTTCTTCCTTATTTATCAAGTTTATATTGAAAGTACATCCAGGCTTGGCCTTCTGCTGTGTTCCTTACATAAGGACAGTCAATTGTGGGACCATCAGACCTTATGCAACTTTATTCTTTGATGCTGCTTAGTGTTTTGTGCTGTTAAAAGTCTATATAACAAGATACTCTTCCTTCTTCCCTCCCTTTCAAAAACAAATAGTTTAAAACACACATGACAGAATCTACTGTGTTTATCATTCTAAACACACTGAGAATAGCAGTAAAAACATTCATGTGGTTGGTCCCTTTCTAGAAGTTTTACCATATCAACTCAAGTTTATAAAACTTACGTCATTTTTAGTTGCAATGGGAAGAGAAACGTTTCTTTTCTTTTATGACATTTCTGGCTGTTTACACTGTGGGGTATGACCAAAGATACTTGAAAATAGAAACCATGCACAGTATATATGAGGCCCTGGGTTCAGTCTCCAGCACCAGACAGACAGATAGTGTTAAGTCAGAGCCCTCAAACTGAGGCCCCATTGCTGGCTCTGTCACACACTCAAACCAGGCATGGCAAAGGGAAGGGTGGAGAAAAGATCTTTCAAGTACTGCAGGATTTAGGGGATTTGGGGAGCTTATTAAACATTAAGCAGAGTGGTTTTGTTATGTTCCTGCCCTCCATTGTTTGTTCTTTTTAAAGATATATTAATTTTATGTATGTTTGTGTTTGCCTGAGTTATGTCTGTGCACTGCATGTGTGCAGGAGTCTGTGAAGGTCAGAAGAGGGCATTGAATTCCCTAGAGTTAGAGACACAGGCAGTTTTGAGCTGCCATGTGGGTGTTGGGAACTGAACCTGGATTGAGCCGTCTCTCCAGTCTTTTCCCCATTGCTTTTTCTTTTAACTGTGTTCCCCACCATGGAGGTTCACATACTGAATTCTGTTCAATGTGACAGCCTACCTGCTGGATGTGAAATTGTCTAATAGCAGTGACTCTTGAGTCAGGTGGTGTATCAAGGTTCTAGGCCTTCAGGTTTTGTTGCCTGCTAGCTACGGGAATCAGGAAGCAGAACTTCTCAGATAACATGCAGACCCCATCAAGCTTGCTTTGGCAGCAAAAAATCTTGTAGGTGTTCTCTTGACTCTTGCTGCACTTGGAAAGCTTGCTGGGTTTGGAAGGCTGGATTATCATGGAAGTAACCTACAGATACCAAGAGATAGGCATTGCACAAGACTTAACGGGAAAGTGAACAAAGCGTCAGTGTGGACCTGGCAGCCGATGGTGACTGTGGGCCAATTTTCCATACCTGCCAATAGGTGCCTGCTGCTCCTCAGGGTGTGCTAGGAATGCAGGGGTGGGGAAATGCCCATGGGAACCAGTGATGGGATGCATAGTTTAAGATGAGCTGAAGGTCACCCACTGAGAGTCCCGCTTGAGCCCTTCCCGATTAGAGTTGGTGATAATAATGGCAGAGTCTGTGCCCATGAGTTTGTAAAACTGAGAAAAACAAGAGAATGTTATGTCCTATAAGGATATGGATTAAAGAAAACTCCAGGTTTGGAAAGGGGAACTACCAGGTTTGACAGTGTCCTGGGTGATGTGCCTGTCACCGCGTGTCCCCAGCACTTATTCATACATTTAAATGAGGAGCCATCTCTTGCTCCTCCAGTCTTGACATCTGTTTCTCCTTTGCAGATGAAAAGAACATCCTGCACATCATGGTGAAAGTGGTGAAGGGCCTCCGCCCAGAGCTGCCCCCCGTCTGCAGACCCCGGCCTCGTGCTTGTGGCCACCTGATAGGGCTCATGCAACGGTGCTGGCATGCAGACCCCAGGTGCGGCCCACCTTCCAAGGTGAGTGCCCTTCCCTTCTCATCACTGCGATGTGATGGCTTTCCAGTGTCACAGGCTGTAGAGTTGATGACCAGGACAGGGTTGAGGGCCAAACTCAGGTGGGAAACCATGTGTGCAGAGACAGGGATGAAACAAGCCTACCACTACAGGTTGGCCCATCCCCTACTTTGGCTGCCCAACCCTGAAGGCTGGGATGGGTTATTAGAACTAGACAGTCAGACCCAGTGTCCACCTATTCTCCTAGCAGGCTGCATTTGCTTCCAGGGAGCTTAGAATCTTGGATTTCAAGTTCAGGTACAATGATGTACATTTACGCAGCTGGAGGTGACTAAAGGTCTGTAATTTTCTTTCACTTCCCTCAGGGTCTTGTCCTCATGGGCAGACGTACCTTTGGAGTAAAAAGTGAACCTGATAGAGTTGCCTTTCATATGAATCTAGGGAGACATGAGTAGATGGGGCTCACCTGCCAGCCCTGATAGCTTTAACCCTTTGTGTCTGGCAGGTTACTAAGAAAGACCTGTTTTGATCCTGATTAGACCTTGCAGGTGGTTGCCCAGACACTCAGGATGGTGGGTGGGTTGTCTTCTAGTGATGCCTGGGATTTTTTTCTACAAACTGACTGTGGTATTGAGCATGTCCTCTGCTGGTCAAGATTGGGGTATCACTGCTTCTATCCCCATAGAATTATGTAGGAGTTATATCTAAATGACAGCCCTTTTTGTTTTCTCTCTAAAAGAAATTACCTCTGAAACCGAAGACCTTTGTGAAAAACCTGATGAGGAAGTGAAAGACCTGGCTCGTGAGCTGGGTGAGAAAAGTTCTTCAGAGCCCAAGAATGAGGTAACGTCTCTAGCAGGCATCTTCAGGGTTCCAATTTGTTGTGGGATTTTCTAATCCAACATCTTTTCTGAAAATTCCTCCCCATTTCCCTCTGAGCCTGTCCTACATCTCCTTCCAGAAGTATAGGTCCCATGGGAATCCCCCATCTGCTCAACACTGGAGATTAATAAGTGTAGGTAGAACCATGAAGGGCAGATGGCCCCCATCCTCATGGGCCCCTGGTAGGTAGGGCATGAGGATATGAGCACAGTCTGCTCTTAAATGGTTTGTATTACAAGTATATGTGGTTACTCAGAAGCCATGAGAAGCTCCAAAGGCCAGTGCTAGCTGAATGCCTCTAGGATAATGATTGATTGAAGTAGAGAACTCCATTGTAAAGGTTGGCAGTGGTGGTGAGGTGGTGATGGTTTCTCTGGCATTGGACAGCTTCTCCCGAGTAGAACAGCTATGGGTTAGGTGAGAATTGGGGACAAATATTCTCCTGACAGCAATAAAGGGACAGAACCTATCTCTGATATGCTTGAAGCCAGCAAGTAGACATGACATAGTGCACAGGTGGCAAGCCCAGTAAGGCAGTGGTTCCCGAAGGGAGGAGGGCTCAGAAAGAGTGAGCAATCCTCAGACTTAGTTACTAGAAATCTGCTTTTCCTGAAGCAACCAGACCTGTCCCCCCTGACCCCCAGTGCCCTTGATCTCATAGCCCCAAGGCAAACTGACATACCTGAGAAGTCTGAAGCTTTGTCAGAGCAAGGGAGAGCCCCAGCCTAACTACTTTCCTTTCTTACTGGGCTGCCTGTCTTGGATAGACCAAGTCTCTCACAGATTACCATGGACTGCCTGTGGCCTAGACAGTGCCCCCGAGTGGGTGGCAGCATCATGTAGTAGTTAGACTTTTCCATTTTTGTGAAGTTGTTATTCTTACAGTGTCTTTCTGCCAGGCAAGTCCATGAGGTTTCTTTGCAGCCCTGAGTCTCAGGGCTTCTTGATGCTATTTGATGGTAGTGCATAGCTATGGGACCTCCATCTTATAGTTTCTGGTCCCCCTATCTTGTTCTCTGTGCTCTGACATGGAGCTGGAAGAGCCGAGTCCTCACTACTACCCTGTCCATCTTTGCAGACCAGGCCGGAGTCCTCACGCCTCAAGCGCGCCTCTGCTCCCCCCTTCGATAACGACTGCAGTCTCTCCGAGTTGCTGTCACAGTTGGACTCTGGGATCTCCCAGACTCTTGAAGGCCCTGAGGAGCTCAGCCGAAGTACCTCTGAATGCAAGCTCCCGTCGTCCAGCAGTGGCAAGAGGCTCTCGGGGGTGTCCTCAGTGGACTCAGCCTTTTCCTCCAGAGGATCACTGTCACTGTCATTTGAGCGGAAGCTTCGACAGGCGGTGAGTGTCCATGAGCACTGGTGAGCTTGCACGGGGCTCTCTTGTGAGTCGTATTAGAGTCTGAGCAGCTACTGTGCCGAGGTCTCTTGCCCTGGCAATTCTTGTCTTCTTTCTGTTTTTTTAATGAGTTTGTGGTGTCATCCTCGTAGTTTGCTCAGAACACAGATCCAGAAATTCCCACATCAGTAGTGTGATTCTGTTGGGTATCTAACGTATGAGGAAGATAGGCCACATAATCTGGCCTAGTTAGCCCTGGAACAGAGGTTGGTCTAAGTCTGCAACCTAGAAATCCCAAGTCCCATCCAGTGAAACTAGTGACACCTGGAGACTTCACTTTTGCCAGTCTTATGCCTCATCTCAGACACTTCCAGATAACCTCTGCCCCAAGCTTTTGTGTTTATGGATATGCTTACTATATAGGCTTGCATCAAGCTGGGTTGACTGTCCTATGAGGTGCTGACACCTGGAAGTCTGTGGCTCCTCTGTAAGACACAGACATTTCAATTTAGGCTGTAGCACGAAGGAGGCCAAGTGCAGTTGACTGCAAAGACTTGAGGTCTTACCAGTTTGCAAAGATTTTTTCCAGTAGAATGTTGGGTTAAAGAGCACTGAAGGTTAAGGAAATGCCTTGCAAAGATAGGTAGAGAGGACTGTGTTGGATTCTAACCAAGCAGTGGACCACAAAGTCAAAAAGGACAGTTGGAGCTAAGTTCACAGCAATCTTAGAAGTATCACTGTCTGTCATGGGAAATGTGTTCTAAAATCTTCTCTTCAGACTTAACCCTCTCTAGTGATGTCTTGTCCTCATGCCTAAGAGATGACTACCACTCTTTAAGAATGTAGTGTTTAAGTCAGTCATGGTGGTGTATGTCTTTAATCCAAGCACTTGGGAGGCAGAAACAGGGGGATCTCTGTGAGTTTGAGGACAGCCCGATCTATAAAGCAGGTTCCAGAGCAGCCAAGACTACATAGAGAAAAAACCCTGTTTCGAAACAACAAAGGAAAAAAAGGATGCAGTATTTAAACACCAGGCAGGGTCTGTCTCCTTAGTACCACCCAGACCTCCACTGCTCTGTAGAAACAGCCTAGAAAATGTTCCACCTGCAGAGGGAAAGTATTTATTGGAATCAGGATTTCCAATAATGCAGTGGATTTTCAGGTTCAATAGAAGTTTCATTGTGAATACAGAGCAGTGTGTTCTGAGAAATCTAGTTTAGAGAATCACTTCAGAAACACTCCATGTGATATCCCCATAACAGGGGGTACCACTTTGAGTCTGTGCTCCTCGAAGTTCCAGGAACCAGCTCTATAGGCCAGTAGAGGCCCCAGGAATAGTGTCTTGCAGGTCTAAGTCTTTGGGAAGGTTGTGTTCCTATCTGGCTTTCTTTTCTGGTGCACCTCTTTTTAAATGATTGTCAGCAATTCTGCTGATGCTGGGGGGAGGGCTTTCCCAACCCTGGAAAAGCTAGAGTGGTTTTATTCTGCAAATCAACAGAGGAACACTTTGGAGACATCAACTACACTACTCAAGGTAGATGCTTAAACATCTGCAAATAAAGGATGTATCCTGAATGTCCTTGTTCAGAGTCCCTAGAGGTGTGGTCCACCTGACCTCAGTCCCCACCCCTTAGAAGGCCACATTCTGGAGTGGTTGCCTCACTCTGATCTCTGACATAGTCTCTCCTCTCCTTGCAGATCTGGGCCCCACAGACATCCAGAAGAAGAAGCTAGTGGATGCCATCATATCAGGAGACACCAGCAAGCTGATGAAGATCCTACAGCCCCAAGATGTGGACTTGGTTCTGGACAACAGTGCCAGCCTGCTGCACCTGGCTGTGGAGGCCGGACAGGAGGAGTGTGTCAAGTGGCTGCTTCTTAACAATGCCAACCCCAACCTGACCAACAGGAAGGGCTCGACACCACTGCACATGGCTGTGGAGCGGAGGGGGCGCGGAATTGTGGAGCTACTGCTGGCCAGGAAGATCAGTGTCAATGCCAAGGATGAGGACCAGTGGACTGCCCTGCACTTTGCAGCCCAGAATGGGGATGAGGCCAGCACAAGGCTGCTACTAGAGAAGAATGCTTCTGTCAACGAGGTAGACTTCGAGGGCCGAACACCCATGCATGTAGCCTGCCAGCATGGACAGGAGAACATTGTGCGCACTCTGCTCCGCCGTGGTGTGGACGTGGGCCTGCAGGGGAAGGATGCTTGGTTGCCTCTGCACTATGCTGCCTGGCAGGGCCACCTGCCCATTGTTAAGCTGCTAGCCAAGCAGCCTGGGGTGAGTGTGAATGCCCAGACACTAGATGGGCGGACACCCCTGCACCTGGCTGCTCAGAGGGGGCACTACCGTGTGGCTCGCATCCTCATTGACCTGTGCTCTGACATTAACATCTGCAGCCTACAGGCACAGACACCTCTGCATGTTGCCGCAGAGACTGGACACACCAGTACTGCCAGGCTACTCTTGCATCGCGGTGCTGGCAAGGAGGCTTTGACCTCAGAGGGCTATACTGCCCTGCACCTGGCAGCCCGGAATGGACACCTGGCTACTGTCAAGCTGCTCATCGAGGAGAAGGCTGATGTACTGGCTCGGGGGCCCCTGAATCAGACAGCCTTGCATCTGGCTGCTGCCCGTGGACACTCAGAGGTGGTAGAGGAGCTGGTCAGTGCTGACCTCATTGACCTGTCTGATGAGCAGGGCCTCAGTGCACTGCACCTCGCTGCTCAGGGCAGGCATTCACAGACTGTGGAGACACTGCTCAAACACGGAGCACACATCAACTTGCAGAGTCTCAAGTTCCAAGGAGGCCAGAGCTCTGCTGCCTCACTGCTCCAACGCAGCAAGACCTAGCTTGCCACCACAGAGCTGGAGCTCCGTGTAGGCTTCCGGTCCCTTTGTTTCCCCATGGGGACAGAATGGTCCTGGGACGCTGCTCACCCTGTTGGTGGCCTGCCCATACACTGACCAAGCAGAAGCTAATGGACAAGGCAGTCGTAGCTGTGTCAGGGCAGAGGCTACCACTAGCTACTGACCTGTAGTCAAGGGTCTGATGTCAGATGGGGCTAGGTTGGTGTCATGTCACTGTGGTACTGATTGGATGCTGATGCAGGCCTTTTACGACAAAGCCCATACAAGAATGCCCCCTCTGCTCCAGAGTAAGTCACTTCTGCTTGCTTGGAGCACGGCATCTTCAGTAGAGATGTGGGAAGGGCAGTGTCCTTTTTCTTCTCATTGCCATGGGCAGATTATCTGTCTGGAGGCATAGTGGGTTCTTAGACGTGAGTGACAAGGTAGCTCTGCTTGAGACCTGTGAGGATCTGGCTGTTGGAGCCTAGAAAAGGAAAGATGATTAAAACCACAGAGCTGATCTTGATACTGAACAGCCTTATAGCCTGAAACCGCTGTTTGTTTTGGGTTTTTTTGTTTGTTTGTTTTTGTTTTTAGTTTTGATGTCTAGGTCACCACGCCTCTTCCCTCACATTCCCTGCTGAGTTCTCACCTAAAAATGTCAGACCCTTATATATAAACGTTACAGGAAAATTCTTTGTAAATGGGTTTTAAATTAAAAATTGTTGAGTCAAACAATTTGCTCTTTCAGGCTCTTTTGGGGAAATGATGGTTTGTGCCAAGGGCTTTGCTGACTTGTCACCTTGCCAGCAGGTGACTCCTGCTGTGTTCCAGCTACAGTAGATGAATGTGGCCAGAGGTGGCCGCTGGAGATGGTCGTACTTTGAGGAGTCAGATTTGATAGCCTTTTGTTGTACCTTCCCCATTTGTGTTCTGAACATTGTCACCATAGAGGTGACCTGCACAGAATGATATTAATGTACTGTGTACTTTGACATGAATCATGGACAGGATACTTTTTCATGACAGGAAGTTGTGGAGCTGGCTATGTTTTAATACGCCTCAATTTGTCTTCACTGTCTCCTGCTCTTGTGTAAAACACAGAGACCATAGGAGATTTGTTTTATGTCAATAAAGGACTTGCCTACTTTTGGAATTCACAGTCTATTATTTCTTATCAATAAGCTCTAATTATCTGCTTCTTAAGAACCAGAGGTCTGGGACAGTAACATGGGGTTTGGAGATATTTCATATGGTACAGCACAGGGCCTGGGAGATTTGGGAAGCAGAGGATAGCCCATGGTCTTTTTTGGATGTACCTGATCTGGTGGGGAGGAGCTCCTAGCATCAATGTTTGCATTTTTTTTTAAAATTATTTACTATTCTCATGTTACCTTTACATCTGAAATACTTTCTGATTGTATCAATTATGATTTCACATTGACTCTGGGTCTCTCAATTCAGTTAAATGTAACTGTCCTCATTTTCCTGACTATCCTTTTCTTAGCTGCTGCCTTTCCATTCAACTGTCCATCAACCCACTATCACCACTATACCCAACCTTCCAACTACCCACTTGTCTACCCAACTGTCCATCATCTTCACCCATCCACCCACCCTCCACTGTCTGCCTTCCTCTCTGACTACCCTCAGAGAAGCTTGCAGACAGTATACCCAGTTACTTTTCAGTCCTTCAGTGTGTATTTCCTCAAAACCAAGGACTTTAATTTTCTAACAGCCAGCAGAATCAGGAAGTTAGCAGTGTGCTATCTAGTCCATAAATCCTTTTAAATTTTTACTGGTGACCTCAAGACAGCATAAGTGGCTCTGATTAACCTTGGGGGACCTGGACTCCATCCAATTCCTTGGGTTCAGTTGTCGCATCTCCCAACTTTCTTCGGTGCTCAGTTCCAGGCTTTTTGTCTTGCATAACCTTTACATTTTGTAGTACATGTAGCACTATAGGTCTGACTCTCCTCTTTTCTTTTTCTTTCTTTTTTGGTTTTTCGAGACAGGGTTTCTCTGTGTAGCCCTGGCTGTCCTGGAACTCACTCTGTAGACCAGGCTGGCCTCGAACTCAGAAATCCACCTGCCTCTGCCTCTCAAGTACTGGGATTAAAGTTGGGCACCACCACTGCCCAATTTGACCCTCCTCTTGATGGGTTAGGTATACCAGTTTTGACCAGCACACAACAGATTCAACACTGTGTTCCTATCTCCCTGTTTATTTTCACTGGTATTGGTACACAGTCACAGATTCCTGTTTAGCCAATGGGCCAAACTCCATTCTCTCTCTCTCTCTCTCTCTCTCTCTCTCTCTCTCTCTCTCTCTCTCTGTCTTTGTAAGGTTTTAATGCTCAGTTTTCACAAACACAAGTTTCTACCCAATTTTACAACATTCAATAAAATGTTCTAGTCTTTAAAATGTGCATTATTTAACTATTCCTCATATTCTTTCCCAATCTTTTAAAATCACCAGGAGTTTCTACCTAAGTAATACTCTACTGTATTTACATTTGAATTGCATGTCTTAAGAACAAACGAAATCCATGATATTTTGGTTAACTCAGTGTATTATAAAATGAAGAGCTTTATCAAAATACTTTTCACTGGAAAAATAAATAGAACAGACAATGGATCTACCAAAGTTCATTCACTTGGCAGATGTCAGTGTGGGACAGCTCATGATAAGCACAATTTGCCCTTATTCCCTCAGAGCTGATCAGCGTCCAAGCTAACTGTTAAATTATTTTACTGAGATTTCACCACGTTGGTATCTGGCTCATTCCACATCATCTTCAGCCAAGCTCTGAGCACTTAACAATTCTCTGACTAATGGTTGAAAGCTTGGTGAGAAGCATCTGGAACACTGGTGGTGGAAGAGTCTGCTGTAACACTTGCAGCAGCTGCTGAGGCTGCCCACACACAGCAATGGCATTTTTCAGGTGGTCCACACCTTTCTCGTAGTCACCTTGTGCTAGTAACTCTTCACCAAGCTGTATCTCTTCAAGGAAGAATTTCTGAACAGCTTCGGCATCTTTTAAGTCAGGTAACTTGGAAAGCCCGGCTCTTTCCTTAACAAGCTTCTGTTTCTTTCTTCGTTCTCGAAGCCTGTTCTTGAAGTTGGGGTCACTCCGCCTTTTGCAGTCGAAGTAGATGCAGTACCCGATGAAGAGGGCACTGCACAGAGGGCACTGCACACGCCCGCGGCGATGGTGCTGTTCCAGCCCACCGTCTTCGCTCGACTGGACTGGCGTGTGCCGGCCGCGGCAGGCCGCCTGGCAGCGGTTAGCTCAGACCGATTGGAGCACGCCGGCCGCTCGCAGCCGCCTGTCTCTCCATTATCTCTTAATGCTCAGTGTTCCCTAGGTTGGCTTGAGGACTTTCTGCTTGGACTGGCTGAGGCAGTACAGGCTTACCATACAGCAAGCCTTTTTTTTTTTCTCTCTCTCTCTCTCTCAAGAAAATTGACAGAGAATGTTGTTGAAAAGTACTGATCCAAGTGCTGTTCCCAAGTGGACACTTGTAGTAGGGTGTTCTCATTGCTAGACCCTTAGCAGAGAGGTCAGGAAGGCCGCTTTGCGGACTCCCATCTGTGTCGTATATGGATTTCTGAGTTTTGCTAGACCAAGGACTTCACCAACAATCCACCCACCAATAGTTCCAGCATTCCTGATTACTAGAACTTTCATCTAGGTTCCTACAGCTTCAGTGTTGCCTATTCCTCAGTCCAGTGGGGAACGTTCTCTGCCTCAGCCTGCTGCACTCAGTCTGCTCAGAAGCCCAGAGCCTTCACCTTGCAGTGTCAGTCTTTAGCCAGACATGAGAGCCAACACTACCATTTGGCTTACCAGCCCTCCCTTCCTCTGTGAGGCACTTACAGTTCCCTTCCTAACTCTAGGTTGGAGTGAAGCAGCTAGTTACTCACCTGCTCCTGCTATTCCTCCACGCTCTTTCTGGCCCTGGCCCTTTGCTCAGGAGCAATTTCCTGGTCTGAGGATTGCCTAGCTCTTCTCTTAGACCTGCTCCAGAGGTGTCCCTGGTGTCTCAAAGCTCTGAGTTGCCCTGGGCAGTGTCCCTCAGGCTGCTCCAGCTAATTCCTCCAGAACCATAGTCAAGCAAAGGGCCTCTGGCTCAGTGAGAGATCCGGCCTCAAGACAGTAAGGTGGAGAGTGATGGAGCAAAACACCTGATGACCTCTAGCCTCTACATGTGTGCAGGCACCACACAGATCACACAATACATAGGCAACATACCATACATAAACTACATAAATAACATATATATGATGTACTATATATACCACACATATACTCTATACCACATGTACACCCCCACAATACACCATACACACAGACCACATACACATACCCCATAACATATATACCATATATACGTATATCACTCACTATCCCCACACACACATACACACTCAGACTGATAAATATAAACTACAACACACAGACACACACACACACACATACACACACACACATACACACACAGACACACACACACAGACACACACACACAGACACACACACACACACACACACACACACACACACACACACAAAGTGACTCCAGTCACTGAATTCTGCCTGAAGGTGTGGCCTAAACAGGATTGCTACGATGAACAGTCCTCAGTCTACCGCAGCTGGTTCTGGAAGTGAAAACATTCTAGAGCTAGCTGGATATTTGTCCTGGGTCAGTCACCATGAAGGCAGTAAGCTGTGAGTTGTTCCCTGCCCAAAGGCCATTGCTATCACATAAAAGTATCTGCACACTAAGCAAGGAAGGTTGGACAAAAAGCCCCTCTGGTGCTGGATTAAGGAGAAAGGAGACAGAGAAGGCTGCAGGTGTGTATTTTCTCTGCTCACTGTCATAGAGTTTACAAGTAATGAAAGGTATAAACCCATTGCTGGGCTAGCCCTTTAGAAAGATCCCCACAGTGTGAGCTGACCTTGAGTGTACAACTCTAGGTGAAGGGAGAAGAGACCCCTCCCCAGTGTCACATTGTAGTGTCTGAAGATAATGTCTCTTGGAACAGAACCTGGAGCTGTCAGTAAGCCTTTCCTCTGTGACAGCCCAGAAAAGTGAGGTCTCTTTATGGTCTCCTTTCATACCTTCAGCTCCTCTTCCTCCTGGAGTCACTGCCAGGAACAGCTGGGCCACTGGAAAAACAAGGTCCTGTGAGGTGGCAGCTGAGGCTGCAGGTGTGGCTGGTATGACAGGTGTGGTTGGCGGGAGGTGGCCCTTGCAGAAAAGGACAGTGAGCCTCCTCCGTGGGCTGCAGGCTGAGTTGTTCTTCCTCACACTTCTTTTTTTCCATCTTCCCTGGAGCTTATAAAAGGACCTCTGCCTTCTCTGCACTGAGAGGGACACACAAGGACCTCCATCTTACTTCTAGGAAAGGACAAATTAAGCAAGAAATGGAGATGGGGCAGATGCTGGGGCCATCAATGGCACAAGGTAGCCTTGTACTGGCTACACACCCATGTACAACATCTCTGTGTTTAGGGACCCAACCAGCTCCAGGTGAGGATTTGCTGGAGAGCCAGCTTGAGCTGGTCTTCCTAAAAAGATGGAGAAGGTGGATGGAGGAGTCAGGTGAAAGAAGCTGACTGTGAGGATGGAGATGGGAGAGGAAGACAGTTGCATCTGGGGAAGAGGTGGAAGATGCCTTCACTGATGGTGGTAGAAGGAGGCTTCACAGTGTCATGGTTTCCTTTCCATTGGCTATGACAAAGTACCCAGACAAAGCAATTTATGGGAGAAAGAATTTATTTTAGTTCATAACTGGAGGTTCTGATCTATCCCATCAATAATTAATAATAATAATAATAATGGTTTTTTAAAAGAAATTTTCACAGAAAGAAAATATAAGTAACAATATAAGCAGAAAAGTAGAATTTGGGAGAGGGAAGATGAAGAAAATGAGAGTTATGTTAGAATGTAAAATATCTGCAATATGGGAGTTACAGAAGGAAGAGATTGCTCCCCAAGCTGAAGGTTAGAGCAAGTGAGAACACCCTCTCAATGTATTGCCTTGGGGGATGCTGACCCTGATGCTTCCAGGAGGGACTGGGAGGGTGTTACCACAGGAATCCAATGTATCTGTCTTCTAGAACAACATAAATGCCAGGAAGAGATCATCATCTTCAACATTCTAAGGAAAATGATTTCCAGCCGAGAACTCCTTTGAACCTGGACTTGCTATTGTTAGTCCCACTTTCTGGTCCCTTGTGCTCCAACCTGTGGTCTCTGTCTCAACAGGGGCTGTACATTCTAGTTGCTGAGCTACCCTGGCCCTACTGTAAATGAGGCTGCATCTATTCTGCCATTAACATATGTGCTGAGATTTTTATTTCATTTACTTTATTTCTCCTTTTCAAAAGTTATCCATTCTCTCCAAATCTCTTGTTTTACAGTACTGTCTGGAGTTCATTTCCTTCTTTTCCACTGTAATAACTTAAACAGGTATATACTTCCTTAAAGATATCACCTGCCTACACTATTACCTCAGGTTCTCAGGGAATTAATTTTTTGGTTTGTTGAGTCTGCTGGTAGATTGTTTTTCTGCCTGTCTTATCTTTATGGACTGTGAGCACATTCTAGATATTGTTCTATCTGTGGAAATCTTTTAGACCTGAGAGGGATTTTTTTTTTTTTTCATTTGTGCGATCCATAGCTGGGCCACCAACTGTGATTGGTTTTATGCTCTTTTCAGGGTTTTGTGGGTTCTGGGCCACAGAGATAGAAGGATTTTAAATGGCTAGAGTCAATAACACAGAGGCTTGGCACGATGCATCTCAAAGGTATTTGGATTTTTCCATAGCACAGTCTGGAAAGCGTGTTTGGGTCATCTCCCTTTGCTGGTGGGTGGGATATTTTTCTCCAGGAGTCGCCCTTCAAGATTTCTGTCATAACAACTGCCTCACACCTGCCTTGCTTTCCCCTGGTCTCTGAATGATTCCACTTGCATCCCTTCTTACTGAGTTTAGCACAGTCCTTATTGCAGTTGAGGGCAGCTGGTGTCAGCCACAATCATCTTCATTCCTTTCTTTCAGGCCCTGGAGTTTTGTCCCCTCTCCTCCTTGTCTGCTAATAGTCACTTGTAAGGATTCTGGTTGTAGCCGACAGTTGAGCAGTGTGGCAAGGGAACGTGATTGCCAGAAATGAACATCTCTGCAAGGCAGGAGTCAGTGTCTCACCAAATCATCAACAAGGGGTGGGCCTAATAACCATGACCTAGTCATAATGATGCCTAAACAGTGAATTTGGATTCCAGTGACAGAAGTGACATAACCATAAGCGCCCTGTGGGTGTGGGTGGGGCTATTGTGTAAGAGGCAGATCTGCATCCCGTAGAGCTGGGGATTCAGTCTTTAGCAGAAAAAGCGAAGGGTAAAGGGAGCATGGGATAGGTAAGCACTGAGAGCCAGGCCTCGGTCGAACCTGACTGGGATGGGGGGTGATGGGGCAGAGAAGCTGTTAAGGTCTGTTTCCTCCATGTGAGCCTTTCAGTTTTTACACTGTAGCATTTTTATTGTGTTACTTTAAAAACAGACAACATGGAAAAGACTGTCTCAACTTGTGTGCAGGCAGGAGGGTCTCTGTGGGGGTGCAGCACAGGAACAGAGAGGGCCAGGGAGAGTCTGACGACTGTGGTGGGTCTTTTTTAGAATCAGAGGAACTGGCCAGTGCTTTCGCTTTTTATGGTAGAGGCCTGGAGTTCTAGGGTGGGCTTCTACAACTTCATGTCTTCAGTCCCCCAGGTGCCAGTGAGTGGGCTGCTGGTCTGGTAGCTTCCTGAGGCAGAGAAGATACACAGAAGTAAGACAAAGGAATCTGGTGGGCATGCAAAGTTGCCCCACCTTAGCACTTGCCAGTTGGCTTTCTCCCTACTTCACACCTGAGTGCTTTCCATGCAACCAGCCCTCAGAGGCTTCAGTAGCTTCCCAGAGATGGGGAGGTGGGGTTCTGAGATTGTCCCTGCCCACTGCTTTGGGCCCCAGTGAGAACATTCCAGGTTTCCGGTGTTTCCTTGTCTGAGTAACTGGGCAGAGCAACTCTGAGGAGCTTGTTTCTCCTGCTTGGCTCCCTCCACCCAGCCTCTCATTTAGCCTCTAGAGGATGTAGAGGCCTCTGACCCTGGGTGGATCCCACCTTGATCTTGCTCCCAGGCCCTAGCCAGGTGTCCCCAGCTGCTTCACATGTGGGCAAATGTGGTGTTCTAGAAGGTGACTGAGGTCTGCTTTCAGTAACTGCCTGTGGCTGGCCTGGTGGACGTTGCCCAACTTAGAAAGGCAAATGAACTTGTCTTCTCTCTCCTTCCGTGAACCTCTATCACCAGGATGCCTCTGCAGTGGGGGAGAGCAGGGGGCAGTCGGACAGGCCAAGCTCACTTGGTCAAGATTGATGCTGAACACTGAGGAGGAGGAGACCATGATGGGATGTCCTAGTTTGTTTTCCGTTGCTGCGGTGACCAAAATCAACTTAAGGAGAAAGGGTTTATTTTGCTTACAGGTCACTGTCATCATCTTGAGAAGCCAAGGCAAAACTCAGTTGAGTTTCCCTTTTTTTAAATGACTCTCACTTGTATCAAATTGACAAAAACTAACTGGCACAAGGGATCATGGGAGCTGGCAGAGTCATAATCATTCCTCCCCCAACTGTGCTTCTGACCCATTTTGGGTTGGACAAACATTGTGGACACTACTTAACATTCAGGGGAGCCCCGAGGGACTGGCTGTGACGTTCTTCTTAGAATGCAGGCAGTCCCAATAGCCCTACATAGGGCTGAGCCGCATTCAGGATGTAAGAGGTTAGAGCAGAGGCTGTGCAGCCCTCATAGGCTGCCAAGAACCGCTGGGAACATTTTTTCTTCATTTCTCAGTCAGCTGAGGCTTGTTGGGACCTGCTACCGGAAATCATCACCAGCCAATCTTCACTGGGTGGGGGCCTTGTGTTCTGGGTGTATCCATCCCATTGTCCTTGAAGTAGACTGTCCTTTGTCTTGAAGACAGGGGAGGCCTGCAACCTCCTGGGGAAACTGGCAGGGGAATAGGATGATAGCCAGGGTGACAGCTTCTCAGAGGGTGTACATGCTCTGTTCTCAAAGAATATGGAGAGTCCAGCATTCTCTGAAGGGCTGTGTGCACTGCAGCAACCACAGCCAGCTGTGTACCTGGCCTGAGCAGATCTAGAGTCCCTGACCTTTGCTTCTTCCAGGTCTTTGATACAGACCTATAGCCAAAGGACTCGGAGTAGGAGGGACTGAGTCTGAGTGTGGGGCTGCGGGGCAATATGTCAGGTGCTCAGGGTCCTACATCATTGTCAACTGTGAATGTTAAAATTGCCCTCCTGCATCCCCAAGCCCTGCCTGGGCTTTCCTACCTCTGATTATGGAACGAAGCCTCCAGCCCCTGGCTAGGAAAACTTGGGTTTTCTTGGCTTCTCCGTGGGTCTTGCCCAACTCCTTCTATAACATGACTTCCCTCTCTGTTCTCCTTATCATTTCTGAGTCTACTTCTACTAAAGAACATCTCCTGGGACATCATAGAACCTTACTGTCCTATGTATTTCTTGTTGGATGTCTTAACACATCTGTGAACAGGTGCCTAGGCGCTGTGGTGGGACCATAGCTAGGCATCACGTGGTTGAGAAAGCTGTATAGCAGGTTCAGCCAAGGAAAGTGCAGGGTGACCCCACCTGATTACTAGCCAGTGTAACCAGTCAGCTACATGCAAAGCACCAGACTGGATAGCCCCTGCCAGAATGCACAGAACTCTCTACAAGGATACCTCTACCACACTCCTTCCAGAAACATAAGGCCATAGTGTACTATGTATATGTATTATACTATATGTAGTAGAACACACATATATACATATATATGATGTAATATATACATAATATAATATAGTGAAAACCCTGGATTTATCCTGTTTCCATCTTATCTCTGATACCTTCAAGAAGAACTAACTGGCCAGGCATGGTGGTACACCATTTAATCACAACACTCAGGAGAAAGAAGCCAGGCAGATCACTGTGAGTTTAATTCTAACCTCATCTACATAGCAAGTTCCAGGCCAGCCTGACCTACCTAGTGAAACCCACCAAAACAAAACAAAACAAATCAACAACACACAAAGAAACAAAAACAAACCCCCCAAACAGAAACTGCTCTGTAGGAGAGTGAGAGGAAACTATGGCATAAGAGAGATGAATTAGTGTCTCCCATAAGGGATGAGACCAGGGCTACAACAGAGGCAGGTTGTATTTTGACCGTGGATGAGTCAAGCTTTATTTAAACTTCTAGAGTAAATAGAATACAAGATGACCAGTTACCTGAAATTTCACAATCGAATCAGTTTTTAGTGCATGTCCCAAATACTGAATGAATAACCTGTTATATATCTTATATTTTAGTATATTTTTTGAGATAGGATCTTACTCTACAGCCAAGTCTGGCTTGAAATTTACTATGTACCCCAGGCTGCCCTCAAACATGTGACCAATTCACTTATGTTCACTTGCCTCATGTTAAGCCACCACGACATGCCTATATATTATTACTTGTTTATTTATTCATTTTGAGACAGCGTGCTACTATGTAGTCCTAGCTGGCCTGGAACTCACTATATAGGTCAGACTGGCCTCCACCTCAGAGATCCTCACGTTTCTTCTGCCTTTTGAGAACTGGATTATAGCTGTGAACTACCATACCTGGCTTGTAGTCATAATTTTCTAGTGTGAATATCTTCTAACCATTGCATACTGAAATTCCAGGTATTATGAGGGTTTTTCTTTTGCACTGGTTGATGAATACTTTGTAAGTTTTTATAATTTATATTTATACTTTATTATTTATGTACAGTGATACTGAGAATGACTTGGTTTTTGTCTTGTTTTGTTTTGATAAGGTCTTGTTTAGCTCACACTGAAGAATGCCTGATCTTTTGTCTCCACCTCCTAAGTTAGGGATTTCATGCGTGCACTCCACTGCCTGGCTAAGCATAACCTCTTTTGTTTGGTCTTCTGGCTTCCTAGCATTTCTTATGTTCAGGAACATTATTTTGAAATGTTCCTGAATTAGGAGTTCCCCCAAAGAAGCGTCTCTCTGGGTTCGTGCTCATGGATGCTGTAACTGTTAATGAGGAGGTCCTTAGCTGCCTTTCAGAGGCAACTCTGACACTGGCAAAGATAGGTCCACTGGGAGCAGGCAGGGGCTGTCCACAAAATGGCAAATTGTGGGATCTGCTTGAAATTGCCATAGCAACCACCAGTGAAACACCTGGGGGATGCTGTGTGGGGACCATTCCCAGCTTGGAGGATTTACAGCTCCTCAACTAGCCCTGGAACAGGTGGCTAAGGTCATGAAGTGGCCTGTGCCAGGCAAAGCCAGGAGCCCAGAGCAGACATCCAGTATATGCAGCCCCACACGGCTCAGCTCAATGTGATGTGGCTGCCACAAGCTTGGTGTCTGGCTAGTGCTGACCACAGAGGGTGCGGCAGGATCAGGTGAGGTTGAGTTGACTGATGTGAAGACAAACATCTGGCACATGGGCTGCTCTCTGGTTAGCCACTGGTCCAGGGTGTGTCTCCTAGCCTGAGGGATCACCAGCCTCCTCCTATTAATCTGGATTAACTGGTGAGGTTGGTGTCAGCCTTTAGTAAGGACTGGGATTTTCCTCTGAGGCAGAGGGAGCTTGGAAGGAGAGATGTGGAAAGGAAACTACTCCTTTCCCTGGGTCCCAGATAGTTTGCAGAAGGCCGGTGGTGGAGCAGCCTGCAACATTGAAGAGGGTCTGAGGGCTGAGCAGCCCCACAGAGAGCCGAGTGTCTTGGTTCTAGGATGTGTTTTGGCACCTGAAACCATGGAGCCTGGTCCTCAGGCTCTGACAAGCACTGTCACCCTCAAGGTTAAGTAAGCAAAGCCGGATGTAGGCATGCCATGCCCCAGCCCCAGGACAGAGCTGAATTAATGATCCTCAGAGCAGGGAGGCACTGAGCAGACTGGCTTTCCTGCCTCCCTCCCAGACCTGAATCCCCTTCTTGTGTTACCCAGCGCAAATGGCTCTGATGGACTTTGGGTCCTAATTTGAGTTTACCTTGTTAGAGGAAGCAGGTGAAGTGTGTGTGTGGGGGGGTCCTTCCCAATTTTTTTTTTTTTTTTTACTAACTGTAACAATTATTGTTTTGCATGTGACATAAAAATGATAAACAAATAATGTAACTTAGAAAAAGAGAGAGAGAGAGAGAGAGAGAGAGAGAGAAAACAAGCCGGTGACTGTTGTTCTTTGAGACTCCTTCACAAGGCTAAGATGTAGATCAGAGTTCACTTGTACTCTAGATCTCAGAGGCCCCAGAGGGCCACCAAATCAAGCAGCGGAATGGGGAGGACTCTGTCCCTTGACACGGATAGCAAGGCTCTGACTTTTTCTCTCCCTCTGTCATAAATCTGAGTGGTGATAGGGCAGCCATCCTTCCTCACACCTCTCAATCTCCCCACATCGAGCCAAGCCACGGTTCCATCTTGATCTCTCTGAATCCAGAACCTGACCCTGCCCCCTCAACTTGGGAAGTGCTCTATGAGGCTGCAGTCTCTGGGCTCCTGTATTCAGCATTCCTCAGCTCTTCTCTCTACAGTAAACATGGTCTCTAAGCGGGTCTCAAGCTTCAGGTTCTAAGCTCTGTAGGCAGTCAAGGCTTCATCCAGGGCCTGATGGTCTGGGACCCCCCACCCTCATCCCCACCCCCCCACCCCCACCCCTGTCTCTCTATCCTTGTATTTCTGGGTTCCACTCACTCCTCACCTCTTCTACTGCCTCTGCCCCCAGTCACTATCACCTTCTCCAGGAAACCTCTGAGTCCACATGCTCACAGATGTTCACATACTGTCCTGGGGAGTGCAAGACAATGCCCGGAAACACATGGCTGAAGTTCTTGTAGTCTGCACGGAAGACCTACCCCATGAGGTGTCTCCCCAGCAGCCAAAGAGAGTCTCATTATGGTTGGTACCTCTCACTGGGGGAAAGGTTTGTTTCTTCTGAATTTTCCAGGTATATCTACATACAATGGGCTAGAGAATCGAGGGTGTTGGGGAAGGAGAGAAAGAAACAAAGTGTGGGGCTGGGTGAAGGACCTGGATGGACAGGCATACAGTCCACATGAGTTGTCTTACTCATTGAGGATGAGAAGGTGTGAGGGGAGTGTTGTGAACCCATTCTCCCAAAGCCAAAAGTGAACTGGTTCTATCTGGAGTCTAAGTTTCACCCTGGTCTTTCTGCACTGGGACTGGAAGTTGGGCAAGGCACCGTGGCTACTGTCTCTCTTCCCTCTGTGTCTCCAGCCTGGAAGCCAAGCTTGGCATGTGGTGCATACGGTAGGGATCCGTGAGACAAGGCCCAAGGAAGGTGCAGCCAAAGATCTCTGAGATTCCCTTGAGATCTCTGGCCCTGTAGCTCAAACATACCTTCTCCCAGACAGTCAGACAAGAGCCACTCCACAGCCTGTACCTGTCAGGCTTTAGGAAAGGAAAGGAGAGAGGGGTTCTACCGAGAAAAACCAAGGAAAGCCCTACAGGCAAGATCCTTATTAACACCACCGCTGGCTAATAAGGATCCGTCAAGTATTTCAGCTCCTCATGACAAAACAAAGTGTCTTTTAAAGATGTCTGAGGTAAAAGGAGGACTTGCTTCTAGAAGCATGTTGAGCTAATATGTGACCTGTGCTACACAGCAAGGCAGGGGAGGGGGCCACAGGTGACCAGGGGTCAGTCTTTCTATGGGTTAGAGAGCAGAACTCGGTAAATGTGTGGGTTATACAATGTGACAGAAGTCAAGATGCCTCTTTCCCCCAGAGACAGGGGTCCTTGTTACCTGGAATGGCCTGGGTTTATCCACAACATGAAAGGCTCTAAATCTCAGACTGTGAAAAGACGCAGATGTGATTATATCAGGGGCCCGAGCTTGCACGGGCAGATCTCTTTCCACTCAGAAGGAGGAAGTCAGACCTTCAGCTTGAGCATTCAGTCTGCATGGTGACGAGAGTCAAAAGGGAGCCACAGTGGTTGTGGGAGGTGGCTTGCTTGCTGAGCAAGGGCAAGGACCTGAACAGGAATCCTCAGAACAGTGAAGCCAGGCCTGAGAGAGCATCTGTGATCCTAGTTTTCCTGTGGTGAGATGGAACATGGAGACAAGAGAATCCCTGGAATCTCTAGGTCAGCTTGTTAGGATTTAGCAGCAGAAGTACGTTGGTGGGTTGGGGCCAAGGAGTGCCACAAAGGGATCACACCATGTAATAGATCTAATGCAAGAAGTTTACTGGCGGGGTGAGATGTGGGGTAGGGGTGTGGGGAGAGCAGAGAAAAGACGTCTCAGAGTAGGGACATGAGAGAGATAGAGACAGAGACAGACAGAGAGACTGGAAGACAGACAGAGAGACGGAAGACAGACAGAAGGAAAAGACAGACAGAGCAGTGATGTTGGAGGGACCTTTTCAAGGGTATGCATTTTGCATAGAAAACTATGCAGCTATTGGTGGCAGTGGAAATGCACCACCCCTGGTAGCAGCAGATGTCTATGGTACCGAGTTGTTGACGGCAGACTGGAGGAGCAGCTGAGTTCAAACACAGCTAGCCTGGGGTGCGTGGACGGGGTGGTAAACAACAGGAGACCTTGTCTCAAACAAGGCGGAAGGTGGGGACCAACACCCAAGCTTGTCCTCTGACCTCCACACATGTGCTATGCCACACACATGCGTGCACTCACACTCAGGAATGTCCTCGACATTTTTCACAAACACTAAGAAGAGGGGTTATTTTGTTTGTTTTTTAAGAAAAGAGAGTCATGGTGTCAGGCTGTCAAGCTGCAACCAAACAAACTGAGGGCGGATTGTGATGACTCCTGGCAACCCAGTTATTGAGGACAACCTTCCCTCTCCAGTTTCAGCTGACCCACACCAATAGTCTGTGTTGGTGTGGAAGTGGCTTGCTTAGGCTTCTAGGGAAGGCGCCTCTACCAACTTTCCTGAAAAGTTAATTGAGCCTACTTTTGGACTCTCTTCTCAGGCAGGGCTTGCTGTGGTGGACAGGATAAGGGCCCCTCCATTTTCAGAGAGGCTAATAGGGAATAAAGCAAAAATGGACAGTGTATGCAGTAGGTGCTTTACAAGTGCTTCTGCCTATCTGCTTGGTGTGTTAACTGGAACTTACAGGGCCCACTCAGAACTTCTCCTAGGTATGTTGTACTCAGAGGGTGAGGCTTCTGCCATTTCCCTATGGGCTCTCCCTTGCCAGTCCTAGGGCTGCTGAGTAAAGGCTCTGCCTCTGCCCTGGGGACAGCTTGGCAGTGGCCTGAAGGTTCCTAGGAGCTGAGACAAATGCAGGGTTGGGAGAGGTAGGCCTTGTAAAGACAAGGTGATCTGGGGCAGGTCTGTCTCTTGTCCTTCGGGAAGAATTAGTAATCAGATCTTTGTGTGAGGATGATAACAATTGGGCCATTAGGAAGGGCCCAATCTGCCCTCTCTGCCCTCTGCCCCAGGGCTTAGTCCTAGACCCATCCAACAATCTACTTCTACTATAGGTGTCTGGTCTCCATGGAAACTGGGAGTCATTTCACAAACAGAAGATTAGGTTTCCTGGGAGTGGGGAGGTGAGGAAATCTCAAGAGGCAGAGTTTTCATTTACAATGCTATAGAGAGAAGGTGTCAGGCCAAGGCCTCTGAGCCAAACTCTGACTTAAGTACAGAGTACAGAGTACAAGGCTTGTTTCCTGGCTCTCTGCCTGTGAGCAGGATTGCCCTGTTTGCAGAGAGCAATGTTATGAAATTTCTTAAAGTGACGCTTCACAAAGTCTAGAGACAGTCACGAAGTGGATAGGATTTTCTTGGATTTCTTCACAGTAGCAAGATGGCTGCAAGAGCTCCAGGCCTCACATCCTCCAAGGACAACGGCCAATGCAGAAAGGAAGAATATCTTCATTTATCACTCTGTTTTCACTATAGAATCCTGCCTTGACCAGCGTAGGTAGTGACTTCTCCTTATTCTTCATTGGCCAGACGGAGCTCATGTCCACTCCTGAACCAAGAGACTGAGATCACAACACAATCTAATTCCTGAAAAGAAAATGAAACCAGCACCATCAAAGAAAGGGATATGACTATTTATACTGCTTTCTGCAGTGTGTCCTGCCAGCCTTGGATCTATTTCTTCTAGAAATAGCATCTCTCTTTATTCTTCTCTCCTGAATGAGTGAATGAATGAGTACATGAATGAATGAAAGAAATAAGAAGAAAGAACACAACCAGATGAATAAAAAAATAAATAAAAAGGAAAGGATATGACCGCTCCTAGGTGTGGGGGAGGAAAAGGTTTATTGTAAATAAAAGGGAGAGCATAGCCAGAGGCAGGGACATCGGGGAGAGTCCAGAGTGGGCATGACCAGACTGAGCTGGGCCACATAGGGACAGTGGGGAGTGGAGAGGGAAGAACCAGGTGCAGCAGACAAGAGGTACAAAGGTACAAAGAGAATTGTTAACCAAAATGTCTGGGTCATATAGGGAATAGCAGCCCAGCCCTAGGCTGGAGTTTAAAGTAGGGACAGAGTGTGCAAAGCAGGAGAACCCAGTAAGGAGCAGTGATTGAGGGCAGGGTGGCCAGCTCAG
Source organism: Mastomys natalensis (assembly GCA_021653895.1). Classification (NCBI taxonomy): domain Eukaryota; kingdom Metazoa; phylum Chordata; class Mammalia; order Rodentia; family Muridae; genus Mastomys; species Mastomys natalensis. The sequence continues at coordinate 299,265 of JAJTUV010001682.1, forward strand.
CTTTGATATGTTAAGGAGGCACCTCAGTCTTCGGTCCCAAGTTTGAAACTTAATGCCTCTCTTCTTCTTTGCTTGCTTTCCTCCCTCCCCTATTCCTTTGTCTTTTTTTTGATGTGTTCTCACATATCCCAGGTTTGCCTTGAACATTCTAGGTAGCTGAGGATAACCTTGAACTCCTGATCATCCTGCCTCCATTTAAGTACTAATATTACAGGTGAGCCAGACTCCACTAGTTAAATAAGTTCTGAGACCACCACAGAGCACAGCACTGGTTTCCTGGTCCTTTGCCTGTGAGCAGACTAGAACCACACTTGGATTATGTAGCACCAGAGATCAGACCCAGGGCCTCTAGCATGCTGGGTAAGCACGCTACCCTCTGAGTTGTCCTAACCTCAGCACTTCGCTTCCTGTAACAGGGAGGATGTGTGACAGAGATGTTGGGTTCCTCCTGAAACCTGGTGACTTGTTGAGTTCTCCTGGGTACAGGGGGAATAATTTCCTCCTCCTAAAAATATGAATAATTAGATCTTCCAGGAAGGCTGTGAAGTGGCTCAGGTGGTGCGGTGCTTGTCTAACATGCACTAAGCCCTGCACTGCATACGCTGGATGTGACGGAGCAAGCCTGTAATCCTGGCACCTAAAGAAGGAAGATCTTGAGCAAGATCATCCTTGGCTACACAGTAAGCTTAAGGCTAGCCTGGGCTACCTGAGACTTTGTCTCAAAACAAGCAAACAACTCCAACTTTCTAGGAGAATATCCAGCAAATAGCCTGTAAGGTTTTTGCTCTGATGGTAAAGCGTTCCCGGGTGAGTGGGAGGCTCCCGGTGGGTCACCCCTGAGCTTAGTGGAATTGCTTTCCCTGGTCCAGCCTGGCACAAGTTTCAAGTTGGTGTGTAAGAGAAAGCACTGAGCTGTCTCAGTGGGTGGAGGTCTCCTGCAAGCAGGACCCTGGAAGATGCATCCCACAGGTTAGTACATCGAGGGGCAGGCAATACCCCCCCCCCCGAAGAGAAAAGATGCCTTCATCTAGGTGCTCAGGGTCTTAAGAATCTTAAAGGCTATCACACACCCTGTATTGAGTGGTGACCATTTCTACTTGGATAAAGGCAAGATTCCTTCAAGTATGTGCATCAAACCCAAAAACCAGTTTAGGTAAGCTGTCATCTAGAGGACGCTAGGCAGGTATGTGGTTTGAGTTAGTGGTCAGATGGGTGACTGGAGCCTCGATTGCCTGAAAGTTATTAAAGGCAAAGCAAGCAGAAGGTCTTCTGGAGACTTCAAGCCCTCAATCATCCTTTGGGGTTAGAAGCAAGACTTAAAAACTCCATGGGAATAGAGTAGAAACCACAGTCTATTCAGAGGTTCCTGATGATCTAGGGCCAGCTTCCTAGATGCTGGCAAGGCAAATTCAATATCTCCTGACAAGAGGCACACATCTCCATTGTGCCTTCAGTGGTTTCAATGGCTACTCTGGGACCAAGGACCTGCTTCTGACTTAGAATTTTGCCAAGTTAGAGACAGCTGGACTAAGTTAGAAGGAAGAGCCACTCAGAGATCCAAAGGAAAATGATCTCTCTATCTTGTAGTGTCCTCAATACTTTGAAGAATTCTTGACCTGAGCTTACTATCCTGTGTTCTGTTTGTCTGGTAGGTTTCCTGGTGCAAACCACTTCAACCCAATCCAGATATCCAGAAGAAGTTTCCTCTCTTCCCTCTCTCCTTTACTCCCCCTCTTTCCTCCCTACCCTTGCTACCCTCAGGAAATACCTTGATTACAAAAGTCCAGTTTCTGGGACTGTGACAGGCCCACTCTGTTGTCTAGGGGACCCGGTTTGTAATCGTTTATCAGCATTGCCCTAATAGATTAAAACAGGGAGTCGAGTTGCCAAGCATGGGGGAAAAACATTCTTTCAAGTCTTGTCCAGGGCAAGGGGCCATATTGTACTACTTACATGTCCCCTGTGGGAAGCAGCTGGACAGTGGTGGAAACTTGTGCAGCGTTTCCAGGACTCAAAATGGGAGCTTGCTTGTGGTTTCTTTTGCAAAATAAAGAATATGTGGTGGGGCCAGGCTTGGTGGCAAACAACTTTAATCCCAGCATTCAGAAGGCAGAGGCCGGTGGATCTCTGTAAGCTCCAGGCCAGTCTAGTCTACATAGTGAGTAGCTATGGTGAGTAGCAAGGGCTATGTAGAAAGATTGTGTCTCAAAAAACCCAAAGCAACACAAGAACATGTGGTAGGCCATATTTATAGATTTATTTTTAAAGATAGGGTCTCATATAGCCCAGGCTAGCCTTGAACTTATAGTGTAGCAAAGGATGACCTTGAATCCCTGATCCTCCTGCGTCCATATATTATTGTTAGAATTAAAGACATGTACAACTACTACACCTGGTTTATGTGGTGCTAGGGACTAACCTCAAGGCATCATGGGTGCTAAAGAAACTCTCTACCAATTGACCTATATCCAAATCCATATTTATGGATTCTTTGTATCTACACTGATGTTTCTCAATTGCCCTGCTGTAGAAGCCATGGATCTCATTGTTTCTGGATCTTAATGTCTTTAGGCCAGCTCCTCTCCGGAGTGTACTGCTACTATGGTCCTACTGTGCCTGCCCTCGGAAGATGTGTGGAGAGTTCCCAGTGTCCACCATTCAAATTCCAGATTTCCCGGGGACATGATTGAGTTTGCAACACTTCTCTGGCTACTGCTGCTACCTGCCTTCAGAAGCAGTGGAAGCCATAATAGACTCAATTGTCACTGGGTTGATGCCTGGAAAGAATGCCATCCGACTCTGGCTGCAGGTTAGGACTATTTTTAGCAGCTGATTGGCTGGCTGGAGGCTGGCAGCCTAGGTATAAGGTGAGGCAGAGGCAGAGCCCTGAGATTCCAGTCTGGCAGAGCGAGACAGGTCAGCCCTGTACAACGGCTTCTTTTTCTGGTTTGGGTTCCATGTATGACTCCCTTGGGGGCTATCATCCATAGAGCTGGGCTTGGCAACAACTGAGTGAACTGATATGAATACCCTACCCTGCTGTGATTTCAAGGGTAAACCCTGGCAAGGATAGTTCTGTATTACCTGATATAGTCTCCTATCCAGTGCCATGTGAAAGTAACATCACACTGCCTTAGAGGGGTCTTGTGCAAACTCAAGGGGAAATGGACATCATTCTAATCCATTATGACACGTTACCCTGCATCAGTCTCTGTGAAGGAGGATGAGACTATCAGGGCTTTGGACTTCTAGCTGCCCTCAGGTCCCCAGGGTCCCTGGGCTTCAGCCTGGCTCCTTGTGGGAGTTACCTTTCTTGCTGATTTCTGGGCTCATAAAGTACTTTAGTCAACGTGTGCAAAGGGAGAAGAAAACACTCCCTCCTCAGAGAAGCCCCATGCAGAGTCAAATAAGCTACACTAGAGCCCTCAGAGAGTCCATTGGCCAAATCTGACCAGCCTCAAGATCAGAGGGATTCAAGATGGCCTCTCTGGATAGCTGTCAAAGTCTGTCCCTTGGAAAGCTTTAGAGAAAGAATTATATTGGATACACGAACTGTAGGGCTTCTCAGTTCCGATTAAGAACCTTAATGAAGCCTAATCCTCAGGGATTCTGTAAGTAGGGCTTGTTGCTCCAAAACCTTTATTTTAAAAGTCAGGCTCCTTGGACTGGAATGAGACTCAGTGGTAGAGAGTGGTTTGCCTAGCATGTACAAGATCCTGGATTTCCTAGGCTGTGTCCCCATCACAACACACACACACACACACACACACACAAACACACACACACACACACACCATGATAGGTTTAAAAGATGAAATTTTCTGAGATAAAATGGGTACACTGTGAACTCTCCACATACTTGGACAGCCACCACCATAATGCACACACAGGACACATAGGAAACCCCCAAGCTGCCCTTACTTCCCTTGCCTGTCTACATTCTCCTTCCCAAAGCTGCTTTCCATCTCTACGACTTTCCTTTTCTAGAATGTCGTCCCCTGGAAGTCACCCCCGTCTCCCAAGAAGTTCTTGTCTTGACTTTCCTCAATGAGGGACTTTACCCTGTGAGCCATATAAGCCTATCTTCCTTCAAGATGACTTTGGTTAGAATATTTTATCACAGCTACAGAAAGCAAACTAAAACTAGGAGTTTGGCAGAGTTGTAATTACTGAGTAACAATTAGTGAAAAGTACTTGAGAAACTGAATACCAACTGAAGGGCCTCTGGCCAGCTTGAACATGGTGGGCATGGCTCTGGCAGGCCTTACCCTTCACCCCAATTCCCCCTGCCTTGCTAAAAACTGTTAGATTCCATTCTTAAAGCTCAAGGTCTAGTCCCTTATTTGGCTAATTCCTCCGGAATTATTTATTTGCAAAATAAAGAATATGTGGTGGGGCAGGCTTGGTGGCAAACACCTTTAATCCCAGCATTCAGAAGGCAGAGGCAGGTGGATCTCTGTAAGCTCCAGGCCAGTCTAGTCTACATAGTGAGTAGCTATGGTGAGTAGCAAGGGCTATGTAGAAAGACTGTGTCTCGAAAAACCCAAAGCAACAAGAACATGTGGTAGGCCTACTATCACTACTATGACTACTAATGTTCAACTATCAAAGTATTAATGTCTAGCCATCAAAAGCCCCCTTTGGCTTGCCTAATTAACATACCCAATTAAAATTAAGCACCTTATTCTAACACAGGGTTTCCCCCTTGAACCTTTATATACTACCATTTTCTTATGTGTCACATCTGTCTCCCTCTATGCAGAGGCAGTCTTTTATTGACACACACACACACACACACACACACACACACACACGCACCCCCCGCCAAGGAAATACCCCTCCTCCCTTCCCATGCCCCTTTCCTCCCCTCTCCAATGTTCCCTTCCCCTCTCCCTTATCCTCTATCTCCTGTCTTTGTCTCTTATCCCTACCCTTTATCCCTGTAGGGCAAATAAATCTCCTTTGTGCTGAGAACTTGGTCTTAAGAGTCCTGAGTCAATACTTTTTCATTTATATGGTCTTGTGACTTGGATTTGGTCTACTGAACCCATTAACCCCATAACTCAGTTTCCAAACATTCAAACCTTCTGATGCTGATCTCTCCATCCAATAGCAGTTGATTGGTAAGCCCCCAACTCTTGCTGTCCCAAACAGTTCCCAGGTTATCAGGTGACAAACATTGACTGTCAAGTGTCTCTGTTCTGTCCTGTGGGACTGAAGAGACCTTCACTGATTATGGTGAATTCCCTTGGATGGCATGTAGGCACATTCTCAATTTGATTTGGTTGGAAATTTTCCTTTTCCTTTTGGTGACCACATCACTAGAATCCAGTGTCTGTTCCTAACCCCCCAAAAATCCTGGCAAGTCCTGGATTTCTCCTCTCTTAGATCGTCTCCCCCTTGGTGGCCCTGACACAATTCTTTTCCTTTCAACAACAACAATACAATAGTTAATTCCAGGAAAAACAAAATGTTGTACAAAAAAAAAAAGAAAAAATAACTACAGCATCCTAAGTGTCTTAGTCAAGACACTATTTATTGGTCATAATGATACTAGAAGTAAAATATAATAAATATATAGTAAATATATGTGTAGTGAGTAGGGTATTTCGCAGTGAGGGTATATGGAGATTTGTAGTATGCATGAGAGGAAAAAGAAAAAAACAACAAGAAATAATACTATATTAGCAATGTGGAATAAAACCCAAAAAGCAGCTGGTAGAGACAACAGCAGGTGACCCCAGGAAAGGGAGTCAGAGATGGGAAGCGAGTGGAGTGCCATGTATAGTCATAGTCTTGTATCAGTATTGGATTTTCTAAACAATGTCATAAAAAAATCACACCCCCAAGGGGAGAAACAATCTGGTCAAAGATTTGACTCCAAATACCAATCTAGTCTCACCAGTTGACATGCTTGCCAATAAACCTGACAACCTAAGTTCTCCTTGGAACCAACATGATTGACAGAGAAACTGACTCCTGCAAATTGCTCTCTGACTGCCACACGTGTGCTGTGGCATGTATAGTCCTACACATGTACACACACAGACACACACACACATATATATACAATGACAAAACCACCACCTTATTGACTGACCTTCTTACCCTCACATAGCTGCTCAGAACTCCCTGCCTGAGCAACCCCTCTCTTCAGATGAGATGGCTGTTCAGGTGGTATGGTAGCAGGTGGAACCTCACTCTTGAGTGGAGTGTGAGAACCCACCGTTGCATGTTCTTCCCTTGGCACCAAACTTCTGAAAAAGTTTTTTTATACTTCACCTTTCTCTGACACCCTTTCTCCATCTCTGTGGTTCTATCTACATTTTCTGGAAGTCCTTTAGTGAAACTTTCTCTTATGCCTGGCCCTTTTCACAGAAGGCAGTTTCTGCGACTCCCCCTTGCTCCAGTTTTGCTGCCGTCTCATACTCTTCCAACCCTTCCAAAGCTGGACCATAACGGACAGGAGATGCTGGCCTGTAGAGGTTGAGAGGAATGGCCTACACGTTCTCAGGCAGCCATATCCACTGCTTGGGAAGAAAAGAATCCACCTGGTCTTCAACAAGACTTTTCACCCTATATTTGTTCTGTGGCTCTACACTTGCCTGAGTTTTTGGAGGGAGGCAGAGCATCGATCACAGTTTTGTATGTAGCCTGGCCATTGGTGCAAGTTTGAACCTCAACTTCCTGGGCTATGCTGCAAAGTCACAACATATCTCCTCCCTGCTTCCTCAAGTCCCCATCTCCACTATCAATTTGTGATGCCCCTTATCTGTTCCCTGCAGCAAGAGCCTGGCTACCTGCCCTGATTTTTTTTTCCCTGATGTGGGCAGATGAATGCTATTGATCTTCCCTCGCCTGCACCCACTGTGCCTTGGGAGCCACTTTCAAAATGACTTTCCCAGGCTCAGCCCTTGCCTGGAGCTGTGGCTTTGCTCTGGAAGGCCATGGATGAAAGACTGTCCCCAGGACCCAGTGCAGTGAGCAGTGATAACCCACATGTCCTTCAAGGCCTATGTGGCTCCTGTGAGATCCATTCTGATAATGAGGGAATCCGCTGGCAGAGGCTGTGGACATAAGTCCAAATCCAGTGCCCCAACTTGTGAAAGCAATTCTGAGCCTTACTACCAGGCTGTTGCTGCTGCTTCTAGCTCTCAAGTGCATTCTCTGTTCTGCCTCTTCTCTATGTTATTTTCCATGTGCTAGGCATGAATATCCCATGCAAGGGTGAAGGGAAAGGGAGGAGAGGGAAGAGAACCAATCAGTCCCATGGCCCCCAAGCAGGGCAGCCATTATCAGAGAGAGACTGGAATGCATGGAACAGCATCCTACCTGCATGTGGGATAGGTGAAGATCACCTGAATACGAAAAACTGAGGGTTACTTTATTCTCTAGAGCAAGGCAGTCAGGCCCTTTGCCTTTGAAGATGAGTGGAAAGCTTTGGCATGGACAGAAGGCACCAGGTGTGTCTAAGTGAGGGGTGCCATCCTGGGGAAAGAGGATCCCTAGAAGTCGGTGTCTCATGTGATTAAATAGGGAAGCATACCTGAAAGTCTCAGGTTGACTCTAAATGAGACAGAAGCAGGGACAAGTATAAGCAGGAATGTTTGTCTCCACAGGGGTCTGTGATGGGGATCTTGAATCCTCTCACAGGAGAGGATTAAAAGTGTGTACCACCAAGCCTAGCCAATTTAGAACTTCTGAGCATCTTGCTTCCATCTCCTGAGTATTGGGATTACAGATGGGTACACCCCATGATTTATTAGGTGCTGGGATCCCAGAGCACCAAGCACGATGGGCAAACACTCTTCTCTCAGAGAAAGGATTACAGGAGTGGACTCTGTGAGTGTGAGGGCAGTCTACATAATAAGGTTCAGGCAGGCCAGGCTGCATAGTGAGGCCCTGTCTTAAGAAAGGAAGAGAAGGGAAGGGAAGGGAAGGGAAGGGAAGGGAAGGGAAGGGAGGGAGGGAAGGGAAGGGGAGGGAAGGGAAAAGAAAAAGTTGTTTAAAGTTGTCTTTGATTGCATAGTAGAGTTTGAGGCCAGCATGGGCTATGTGATTCTGCCACAAAACAAAATAATCTAACCTTCCTATGCTAGCCACATCCAAGGTCTGAGCTGCAACCCTCTTCATGCAACTCAACCCTGTGCCCTCACTTAGGTTTCTTGGCATTGTGCAGTGCTGTGTGCCTGAGCCATAGTATCAGGTGGGTCAGGTGAGTTACAAACTTTTTATTTATGCCATGTTCAACTACCAAGGATTTTCTGAAACATGACACTACGCTGGATGGAGAGGCATCTGTCTGGTGATTCTCACTGTTATTGGGATCAAGTATCATGTGATTATTATCCAAATTAACTTTTCTGTGGAGTCTCCTTGGCAAATGTGTCCCCAGAGTGTTAACAGCAGGGTGTTTCATACACCTCACTCTCCCTGGTCCTTGTCTAGGGAGGTGCTGCCCTCTCTCTGAGCCCCAGGTCAAAGGACCTTCACACTCTGGCTGGCCTAACCTGCCTCCCACATTCCTTCTCATTCACATTCTGAAAAAAAAAATGGCATCCTTCCTGGCTGGTGCCCTGACAGGCTGGTGCTCTGACAGGCGGTGCAGGCTGTCTAAAGATACATTACAATTCTAGTCCAGAAAGGTTTAGGCTGCAGGACTGTGAAACTATCGCTGGGAATCAGAGAAGGGCTGAAAAGACACTGATGCTCAGACATGCCCTGGCAGAGAGAGGCACAATGACACACAGGGTGGCTGCAAAGAGGGAGCTTGGGGTGCGTGTCCGGGCACATGACTCCATTGATCCAGCCTGTTTTCTTGTCTGATTGTCATGGAGAGAGTGGACATTATCCTGGCACAACACAGTATCCCCGAGGACAGATATCTTAAAGTAGCATGACCTGGTCTCAGCTGGGGCACTGCCCTGCCTTAATTTGCTTCCTGACTCTCCCTGCAGGTATCCACTTGTGGGTCTTGGTCAGCTCATCCCATAATAAGCCCAAACGCTGCTTCTCCCCAGAGCCTTCCCTTTCCAGGATGGTAAACACAACCGATGCTTTCCACACTTCCTTTCTCCTCCCTTCCCTTCCACACTCTTTTATACCCAGCAAGTTTAGAAAAGATGTAAACATCTAACATTGGCTAGGAGGAGAATAGGGATAGAGACACTGATCAGAGAGATTTTCATATTTTGAATTTTGTGTCTGTATCTAGTCCCACAGGTCATCTGGTTTAGACTGTTCCCCGAGTCCTCTCTGTTAAATGCTCACAAAGCCCTTTATTAACCATCCATGCAAGAAGCCATGTTATTGATTATGTACCCCTCAGCTTAATCCTATCTGCCTCCTGCACTATTTTTGTTTTTGGAGAAACTCTGACCTTTTCTGAATGTTATTTCTATTTTCTCAAAGCCAGGCATGGCCTCAGAGCACCTACCCAAGGCACCTGCTTGCTTCCAGTATTGGCCATCCACGAGGTACTGCTGGGCTCTGGAGTCTGGTCCAGGTTTAAAGCAGTGTCCATATACAGAACATAGTCCTAGACCTGCTTATTTTTTTTTTTTTGTGGTGCTGGGGATTGAACCTAGGGCCTCATGCATGCAAGTCAATCAATTCATTGCTGAGATGATTCCCAGCTTCAGCCTTTGGGTTCTGAGCAAACTGAGTCTGAGACCAGGTCATGCTGCTTTAAGATATCTGTTCTCTGGGATACTGTGCATTCCAGGAGTCAGGAAGATGATTCATTCGTCTGAACTGAATGGTGGAATTGAATGGCATTTTCTTCTCCACTCTTCCAGTTGGTGGATATTAAAGGTTCTGATTCTGAGGAGTGCCTTGGTTCATCCTGACCACACAACTAAAAATACTATTGACTCTGGGTGGCTGTGGGGAGGGCAGGAGAAGAGATGGAACATGGAAAGCTGAGTGAAGCTTCTGCAGTTCTGGAGATGGGTAGTCTGACATCTAGGCAGGTTCTATGTCTGAGGAGGACTTCTGGTTCCCAGTTTGTAATGTAACAGAAGATGGCACCTTCTGTTACATTATCCCATGGTAGAGGGAGAAACACCATGTATCTAAGTTCCAACAAGGATATGAGGCCCATTCATAAGGCCTTCCTCCTGAGACCTAATCACCCCTCCCCCCCTGTCCCTGAAAAGGCCTACCCTAACACCAGCCCTTAGGTGTTACGGTTCAAAACATGCATTGGGGGTGGATGCCTAGACACTCTACTGTGGCAATGGACTTTAAAGTGTTTGGAACTTATTGTGCCTCACTGACTTGTTTCCTGTGTATTCCATACTGTGTGAGGTTCTAGGCCCTAAAGTCTAGGGAATAAAACCCAGGAAGATAACTCTCTGCATTCCAAGGGCCCCCATGCTCACCTGGCCCATAGCAGGTATAGAAGAAATTGCAAACAAAGTGTAAGAAACAGACCTTCTCTACCGGGCAGAGACACCCCATGTGACTTGGCCCTTAAGATGATGTTTGAAGGCTCATAATTCTGTCCTCTATTGATGGCATCAAACATGCTTTCCCTCCCCTTTGGGGACACAGTCAGGGGAACTGGCTTTTTACTTCCAGGGAAAGTATTTCTATGCTGGTGAGAACAATGCCAAGCCATTGCCTCACTGCCCACCTGCCAGTTTCTAATTACAGGGAGAAGTTGGTTAATGCTACCCTAAGCTCTGATGCACCTTTCATAGGCTGATGCTGTGGCAGAGAAGGTGGCCCCATGTGAAAGTCCCTGTCACAAGTGACGGAGATCTACTGACAAGGGCCCAGCTCTGCCCACATTGCTGTCTCCCCTCCTAGAAAAATGGCCAGATTCTAGAAGCCAGGTTGTGTGCTAGAGTCTCTGGTGCAGTGAGGAAGGCCTTGGAGCCGTCTTGTTGGTAGGACAGTCCTAGAGAGGTGTTGGGGCCATGCTAGCAGCTGAGCAGAGTCAGGAGGAGGCATGGAGGAAACTCCTGAAGGAGCACACATCTGAAACTCAGAGGCAGGTTTCAATTTTTATAGAGCCTAAGACATCCTAAGAGGATTGAGAAGCAAGGAGTTCTAGCTCTGGGGAATCAGGGGTCCCCAACAGGGTGCAAGGTACTGGGGACAAAGTAGAGAAAAGCTAGAATAAGATCAGGTAGGGAGAAGAAAAGTCTGAAGAAACAAGTAGGTCAGATCTGAAGGCACCTCTGGACATGGAGCCTTTGGGCAGCCTTACCACCCTGATTCAGGCTTGATCCCTGAAGTCTCCTAAAGAATGGTTCCCTGGGGCAGCCTCACACTGGGACAGTCCAGCAACTTACTTCCTCATCTCTGATTAATTTATACCAGGGCTATGTCTCTACCTACTGCAACTGGCTCCTCCTTCATCTCCCCCACCCCTCCCATTGCTCCACCCCTTGCAAGGAGAGAATAAGCAAGAGTGACCTTGCCTAGACACCCACCCACCCTCCTTGTCTTCTGATGGGTGTCTTTCCTGAAGGCACATTTCTTTCTTTCTTTTCTTTTTTTTTTTTTTTTTTTTTATTATCTTGATAGTATGTGTGTTCATGCATTGCCTATATGCACCTAAATGTGCATACTAAGACCAGAGGACAACCTTGAGATAGTTCCCCGGAATTGTACCCCTGTTTTTGACTCAGGGTGTCTCACTGGCCTGGAACTTGCAAAGTAGCTAGGCTGACTGACCAACAAGCTCCAAGGTTCTGCCTGTCTCTACCCTCCCAGCCTGGAGACGACAAACATGTACCAGCACATCCTGCAGGTTTCACACGCATTCTGGCTATTGAACTCAGGACTGCATGCTTATTCAGCAAACACTTGGGCTACTGAGTCAGTTCCACAGCCCCTCGAAGGCTCATTTTCCAAACCCAAGGAGTCCCTCTCCTATGCGGAAGCCTGGCTCCACTCAGTGGCACTTCCCTGTCCCTGCTGCACTCAGGTTCCAGCTACCATCTACCACGTGCTTCCTCCACACCATGCACTATGCTCCGGACTCCAGAAATAAGATTTCCAGCTTCCCATCCATCCCACTGAGTAGCTGGCATCACCCATATTTAAAGAAGAGAACACAGTGGTGGGAACTCTGGAGGCTGGTCTGGATCAATCCAGCTAAGACTGGCCCAAGGTTGTCACAACCTCTGCACACGCACAGCTAGCCTACTCCACAAGGCTGTGGACCTCTTTCCAGCTAGAGAGAGGATCTCCAGTCACCGTGGTGAAGACCTGAGGCTGGACTCACTTTAATCTGGGACCCTGGATACAGGCTACTGACTTAGCCTCCAGCTTCCACTTCTGGGGCAAAAGAAGGCCCCACTCTCTCCTGTCCCACAGGTGGAAGTGAGGACTTGTCCTGTGGGTGATTTCCTGTGGGGATTTGAGTATTGCTGTGCACATGTGCACTTGTGCTTCTAGGCACCAGTATGCAGCCTGGGAATCACCTTCCACTGCATGAAACCTAAAGCAAGAACATACAAGGTGCTTGTTTGGGCTGGCAATGCATGTGTACATGTGTATTTGTATCATGTGTGTATGAATGTGCATATGCGTATAGGTATATTTAAATGTCTGTATGATTGCACTTTTACACGTAGATATGAGTAGGTATGCATGTGTTTGTGGTGTGCGTGTTGTGGTGTGTATATAGGTATGCATATGTATAGTGTGGTAAGAATTTTGATTTCTTAAAAAAAAAAAAAACAGAAATATTATGGGAATATGTTTTCATTTTAATCCAAGGTGTGGGATATAGGGCTGCTTCAGATCGTCCACAGCAGTTAGGATTTGTCTCATGCTCTAGTAGGAGCATGATTTTGCCAGTAGCAGATAGTTTCTGCAATTATGTGATATTTGGAATTCTGGAAACTTTCCAGAAGTATATAAATATTAGGGCCCCTGAGAGGTGGTGTGCTTTGTTGATAATTGGTTGCTGTTGGTTGTGGTTTGTAAGTAGTCATGCGCAAAGAAGAAACAGCGAGCAGAAGAAATTAGGTATCCTGACGGCAAAGATCAAACTTTCCCTGTGGAACTCAAGGCCCCCGTCAGCAGGAAGGAGTCTATGAAACATTTCTCTTTCCCATCTATCCTTTTTCTCTCCTATCTAGTGTTAGGGGGTTGGGAGGGTGGAAAAGGGTAGAAGAAAAAAGAACCCAAAACGTACCAAAAAGACCGGTTACATATTTGTACATGTTTTTGCATGTGTACATTTGTATAAGTGTGTTTGTGAATGTATATATTCCCCTATTGTGTGTACAGCTCCCAGAACAGTTCTCCCACCAAGGGCTAACCAGGCCCAACGTTGCTCAGTGTCTGAGATGAGATTGGGCATATCAGGGTGGTCTGACCTTTAGGGCAGACAGAAACCTTGTGTGACAGCTCAGGTGAGTGGCCAGTTAAGGATTTTAACTGCATGTCTCTAGTTTTTCATGTAGTGCATTCCCAAGTATCAGATGCTTTTGGAAGGCAGTGCACAGCCTGAACAAGTGACGTCGTTGGAGCCTCCCAACCTATCCTTGACTACCAAGAAGAGAAAGGAGAGTCAATTGCCCAGAGGATATAAAAGACAAATCCCATAAGGGTCCAAGTATATGGCAGCATCTGCACAGCCTGGAAGCTCACCTCCAGTCTGGGTGGAAGTATGGCAATGCCAGGTCGGTCTTAGGTATTGACTTAGCTACATGAAGGATGTCTGATTGGGTGGACAGATCTGCATACTTCCAGGAGAGAAGACAGGAGGTGGTGTCTCCTCTCACCACCAGAAAAGATACAAGGAATAGTCCATATGCTTCTGCTCTGAACAGCAAGGCCCTCTCTGGCTCCTAGGCATAGTGAGCTCATGGCTCAGGCCCTTTTCTGACAATTTCCTGTTCATAGGCGTTGTGGCCCATGTTACTGCCTGGGGTGCCTGGCAGTTGTGTTCCTCATTCTATGACAGATTTTCTGCTGATGGCCCATTGTCCATGGTATGTCCGTGCTGGAGAAAGCAGGCTCGCATGTGGATCCCCAGCAGATTCTGAGTCAGAAGTTGAACCTATTCTGCATGTAAGGAAGCATACCATCAGCAAGAGAATCAGTCTGGCCAGCTTCTGTGGCTCTGGAGCCCAGGGTCTGTCTGAAGCCTGTATCTCTCAGGTTGTGATGAGTTGAACTTTGAGCTGCCTACACCAGGAATAAGAGCTGCACTTTGGAACTACCAGTCCTGTTGTAAGAGCTCTGGGTCAATTGAGGCAGCAGGTGTGAAAACAGGTGATTTTAAACTCGATAACAGCTTAGATTGATTGCACAGTCTAGACAGCGGCTGTGAGGGAAGCAGAAAGATGAAGTTCTCTTAGATCTTCCACCAAAACTTCCCCTAAGGCTAGTGCTTGTCAAGAGTCACATGACAAGGATCTTCCTGGTAGAGAAAATGGGCTTGAAGGTGGAACACTGAAGACTGGCAGTCCCAGCAGTGGGAAGTGGAGACAATGGTGCATGACATGATGCTGTGCTAGATGGAAGCCAGCAGATGGGGAGCCCAAGAGCCACCTGTGAGCACAGGGGACTGCAGGGAACAGTCCACGTTCCAGAGAGTTCTTAAGCTGTCCTGGTGGGTTTTGAGGGAGAGACAATGAAGGGGATGTATGGAAGGTCTCATACGGCAGATGGAGAGATATGCCCATGTTAGGAAAGACCTTGAGTCTCCAAAGGATGTAGTACAGTGTTTCCAGGGGATGGTGGCCTCCCTACCCTGCTCTGTCCTTCCAGGGGACTTTTAGCAGAGAATCCAGATTCCTAGGAAAGACTTGTTTAGCCCTTCCCAATTGTCTTTGGATTGAGCTCATGATGCAGAAAGGCACAGGAGTCAGTTGCTGGCCTCTTCTGGAAGGAGAGAACCCCTTAGATTCTCCTTCCAAAGCCACTTTCTCCTCCCCTTTCTGACCTTTCAAGTGAGCCAAGGAACTGGCTCTTCAGGTTTTGTGAGTTCAGATACTTGAGCTGAGACAAGAAGTCTAAATTTGACTTCACATTTGCTTGTGTTAAGGAGACAGAGCCTGGGAAACAGAGATGTCCTAGTGCAGGGTCTGGGCCAAGTTGCACTCAGCCTGGTTGGTGGGGACAAGAAGAGAAGTATGGAGCACAGGACAGTGGGAAGAGGATCACTCTGTTCTTCACTGGTCCTTCCTGATGGTTTAAATAAAACTGATCCAGGTGTGGTGATTTCTGCCTATAATCCTAGAATTCTGAAGGCTGAGGTAGGAGGATTGTCTTAAGTTTGAGAGACCAGCCTAGGCTATATAGCAAGTTTCAGTCTAGCCTAAGCTACAGAGTAAGATCTTGCCTTAACAAAACACACCAGCAATATTAAATGCTGATGTGGCCTTTGCCATGAGTGTTCTAGCTCATTCTGTTTTACATAAGAGGAAGTTGAGACAGAAGCTGCCAATGGTCTTATGCCCAGCATGTGGCCACACAAGGCCATTGGACACTGGACACAGACTCTCATGCTTCTCAAAGAGATTGTTACCTACCTGGGACTAGGTGACCCCTTGGAATTTGAGTGGACTCAACTGTCTGAGTGGTAAGGAGCCCACCTTGGGATTCTGATCCAGGCCCAGGAGGGCCTTCAGATAGTTGCCATCTTTGCTAGGCCTCTCTCTCCTATGTAAGTCATTGTACAGGATGATGCTAAAGACACAGGTGACCAGAAAAAAATGCAATCATGTCTCCACTTTCTTTGAGCCTGAAATGAGTCTCCAGAGGTCTGAAGTCAAACCACCTTTGGTCTCTGGGCTGTTTCAGTCAAAGAAGAAACTCTAACCAAGATCCCTAGTCCAGTCTCAAGAGCCTCAGGTAGCCCAAGGATCTTGAGGAGTCCAAGGAGCCACAAAGAGCTACAAGGAGCTCCCAGAAGCAGTGGTTAAAGGGAGTGAGCAAGATCTATAAAGAGACGTCATGTTTCTAGTTGGGATCTTGTGGTTTACTGAGTGATCCTGCAGACACTTCTGTTTATGTTTTCTAGTATCTTCCTCAGATTTGAAGACTGAGAGGGAGATGATCCAGAGACACACGCCTGTAATCCCAGGCTCCCTTCTGGAGGCTGATATAGGAGCATTGAGATCAGAGTTGGAGACTAGACTGCACATCACAGTGAGATCCTAGCTTCTAGAGAAAAACTCACTGGACACTAACAAGAACATATTTGGCGCCTTAGGCTTTTGTTTTAGGAGATTAATAGGGACAATTTTTGAAAACTTTGTGCGTTGTGACTTTGTTTTAGCCTTCCAGCTACTAATAGACATTTTGAAGGATGTCCTTGAACTCTGGTGGCTGAAATCTCAGACATAAGGAGGAAGCTGGAAAGCAGCACTGCCCTCTTGATGGCAAACGTGATGTCCACTTGTTAGAACATAGGACATTTTTAGGTTTGTTCCACTTCCTCTTTTCCTTCCTCAAAGCTTAGACAAAGTGGCACAGCCCCAAATCAAAGTGCAAATCATCACCTATGAGACAAAATATAACACAAAGGTGGAATGAGCCACGTCAAGGAAAGGCACAATGTAAGAATAATCTAAGGATGAATAAACAAGCTTTCCAAATACATAGAGACACTCAGAAGAAATGGAACCAAGTCTAGCCTTCCTTGTACTGCCTCACCTCTTATTGTGTACCTTGAGTACACCAAAGTTCTGGTATCTTGAAAACTGAAGTGAGAGATCTCTTACAAAGCCAGCATATGGTCATACTGAGTAACCCTAGAACACTTATGGAGCAGGGTGCCACCCCCCCCCCCCCCACTGCCAGGATTGGTTGACCATGGCCCTTTCTAGAAGCCCTCCTATCTGAAAAGAGCATGGACATTTTGGGCTAGGACCAGACCTTTGGACTAAGCTCCAGGGTCTCCCTGGGAACAGCATTCCATTCCTCAGGTACTGCTCTTTTATTCTCTTCTAAAGGACACTCCAATTCTCAGAAGTGGAGTGATGTTATGTGCATTGCATCTTACTGGCTGCTAAAGCCACGGGCCTGCCTAGACTACAGATGTGCCTCAGATTCCATCTCTTGAGAAGAGGGTAGCAAGGCCATGTAGGAAAGGGGCATGGTAGGTCTCCTGCCATCTATCTCAAGGGAATTGTTGCACTTGACCCTACAGTAGCACCACTAGGGTTAGGGTTAGAAACCTAGGCACAGAAAAGTAAAGATCTTTGTTCTTATCAAGGCCTAGCCACCCAGGATGGGGACCCCAAGTCACAGGCCCAGTGCTCAACTCCCAGTAGCCATATTCATCCTCAGAGACTGGAAATAGTGGCAGATGGAAAAAGTTCCTGGCTTGCATCCATTCTGGTTACCTCAGTCATCCAAAGGAAAAATGGCTTTCCTTCCATTTGACTTGGATATGAAGTTAGAGCCCTCATCACAACCTCCCCCCTCCCACCAAAGCCCCTCACCTTTATTAGGGCTTCTGGTTACAGGCTGTTCCCTTAGTGGCCTTTGTGGGAACTCTACCAGCTTGTGTGTTAGGCTCATGAATAATTCACCTTGGCACGGATCAGGGGGACAGCTAAGAGTCAGCACTCCCAGCCAGGCAGGCTGCAGCAAGGAGGTAAGTGATGCTGCAGGCAGAGCGGAGGCAGGAATTTGGAGAGGGTGCCAGCTCTGCAGACAACTCTCTTGTCATTCTCTGTCATTGGAGATGAGCTCAGACCAGCCAAGTCTTGCAGAAGCTGCAAACCCGGCCCAGGGTACCCAGCATGGTAACCAGAGGCTAACCTAGTCACCAACCATCCCCACACTTTCTTGTCTTGGCTACTACTGTCTCCAAGGGTGAGAAGTTGCACAGATCTGTCCTGGTCTCCAGTGCCATAACATAAGTGCCTCAGTTAAAGCTCAGGAAATGAGCCAGGTCTTGTTGAGATGCTTGCTGGCTCTGATGATATGAAACTAGGATGCTTCCAACAGGGACTCATCACGAAGCTTCTCGTAAAGGGAAAATGACAGTTCCTACTTGTCTGAGGCATGTCACCTCAGTCTTGTCTGCCCAAGAGATGGCAGGGGTCTGACCTGTCTTTTCTGACCAGGTTTTGTTTCTACTTACTTAAACAAAGCAAAACACTAGGTTAATGTACATTTGCCTTCCAGAACATCAGGAAACTGCCTTAATGGGTTTCTGTTTACCTTATTTCCTAGGCTACTAGAATCTTCCATCTGGAAGTAGAGCAAGCTCCTTGCCATTGACCCATATGACTTTTGAGAAAAGTGGGAAAAGATGAAAGAAACCAAATCTGTCAAAGGCTGCACCCCCTTGGAGGCCACACCTACATTACACATGGGTAGTTCTCACTGGTCTCTTTTGAGACTTAGGTAAGATTTTTGGTAGTAGTGTTCTTTAAAACCTATTTCCTCCAGCAGTTGCCTGGTTCTATTTTGCAGAGGCAACAAGTTCTCTCAGCTTGAGTGTTTTGGTGTAGGAACTGTCTCACCACGAGGAGCTCGTGTGTGTGTGTGTGTGTGTGTGTGTGTGTGTTGTGTGTGTGTGTGTAAAACTGTGTAGTATGACCCCCAGAGAATGGACAGAGGTGGCAGGTGAATAGAGTTTGACAGGTTGCTGGGAGGACCCTGGAGCAGATGCATGCTGTCACTGAATGCTGAATGTCCCTTTTCAGTAGTGCAGTTTGCTTCCATGTCCTATTGCAGGTCTGCTTTGATGTAAAGCCCTTCTGCTTGCTCAGCTCCCAATACTCAGCCCCATGCCAGAAACACAGCTCTCTTTGGGAAGCCAAATCCTTTCTCCTTTCTTCCTCTTTTTTCTCTTTTGATTGTTCACCCATTCATTTGTTCACTAGGACATCGGTGTGTATAAAATATCCTCTGGATGCCAGGAAATCACCTGCCTTTGCTATAGACTCCTGTTTTCCAGGGGCTTTGGGATGATCCATCTTCTTCCTTGATGTCAACAGCAACCTTAGTGCACAGCCAGATCTCCCCTGGTGAGTATGACCCACTCAGACCCATCCCACCATGACCCCTTACTTCCGGTGATGTCATTGTGTCCATAATAGGCTCCCTCTCGTAGCCTGAGGATTCCAGAGTTTTTGGAAGAACATGTGATCTGGGCCCTGGGCCTTCTGTCCAAGGACATATGATGGGAAAGAGGGCAGACACAGAGGGCCAGCCCCAAACATTGCAGAGAACAATACAGGCTATGACACCTGTCAACTTTTGTGACTTTAAAAGGGAAGGCTAGAGAGGCTCAGTGTGTGTGTGGCTGTTACCCTGTGGAGCATGCTCATGTCTGCAAGGTTGTGTGGGATTCTGGGTCTCCATTCAGTTGCTGTGCTGCTCTTATTGGTGACTGGTCTCTCTGTTCAAGGTGGTGTCCCTGACAGGCCTCCAAAGCAGAACTGTGCTGAAATGACCTCATGACCAGGGCGACATTCACATCCTAGCTCATGCGAGGGCCTTGTTGACTTCTCCTGGCTGCCCAGCCCACTTCCTGAGAGGAATGGATTTGTCTCCTGAGCATAAAGCTGTGGAGTGAGTATACATACTCCAGGCCTGTCAGTGGGTAAAGCAGTCAACAATCTCATCTGACACTGCTTGATATTGTGGGGCAAGAGGAGAGTTAGTGTGGGAGACAGGGGATAAGGGTAGTGAAAGGGGAAAGGAGGATACAGGGTGGGGAATGCAGGTAAAATACTTATTTATATTTTTATTTTATGCTCATTGGTGTTTTATCTGCATGTTTGTCTGTGTGAAAGCATCGAATCTCCTGGAACTGGAGTTAGAGACAGGTGTGAGCTACCATTCAGGTACTGGGAATTGAACCTGGGTCTGGAACTGCAGCCAGCACTCATAACCTCTGAGCCATCTCTGCAGTCCCACAGGTAAGGTTTTTAAAATAGACTTATATGTACACATACATGTATATACACACCGGATGGGCACATATAGAGACTTTTATTCCTCCCACCCTTTCCGTGGGCAATGTCAATACTTTTCTTGTCTGTGAGTTTTCCCGGGCACACAACAGAAAGACAAGATGCATAGAACGGAATAAAGATTCAGAGCAACAAGTGTTTAGCTCTGCTTCAAAATCTCTCCTGGGACTATGAGCAGCATTAACTTGAAATGGATTGAATATATTAAAGCACAAAACTTCAGGGAAGTGGGTCTGGAGAGATGGCTCAGTGGTTAAAAGCACTGGTTCTTCTTTTAGAGGACTCTGGTTCAATTCCCAGCACCTACAAGGTGGCTCACAACTATCTGTAACTCTGGTTTCTCAGATGCAGCCTTGGAAGCATGACTTGGACAAGGGTGAAATTGGTGATGGTGACCACTGAAAAGCTGAAAAATCACTCCAGTCGGAAGGTTGTGTGCTTAAAACTGATCCATTTTATTGGATACAAACCCTGTTTCTCTGAGACAGGGACTCTCACTAGACCTGGAACTAATCTAGCAGCCAGCAACCCTCAGCAATGCCTCTTCCTCCTGTGCCCCACAGCACTGTGGTTATAGGCATGCTTGACCATGCCCAGTTCTTTATGTTCTTTATGTTCTGTATGAGGAGGATTTGAACTTGGGTCCTTATGCTTTTGAAGGAAGTACTCTTACCCACTATGCATCAACCCAGCTAAAATAAAATATATATTAACAGCAAAACAAGAATACTTTGTAAAGAAATAAAATAACATTTTCTGTCATTAAAAAAAAAAAAACCCAAATACTGCCTTTGCATTGATTATCTGCACATTAAGAAGTGACTATAAGCTAAATAGTAATTTGAATATTTACATTCTTTAATTAGATTTTTAGTTTTATTGATTCCAGCGACATGTATGCAGTATTCCTCAGGACACATTGTATTGGGGTTTATCTTTTAAGTTTTTAAAATTATATGTGTATGAATGTTTGCCTGTATGTATGTATGTGTACCATATTTGTGCAGTGCCCTTACAGGTCAGAAGGAGGCATCACATCTCTTGAGGTAGGAGTTACACATGGTTGTGAGCCTATGTGTAGGTGCTAAGAATCGAATCTCTGTCCTCTACAAGAACAAGTGTCCTTAACCAATGAGGCATCTCTCAAGCCCTCGTATAGTACTTTTGATAGTACTTATGGTTTTGACTTTTTTGTTTTATTTGGAGATAAGATCTTGCTCTACAGAACTGGTTAGCCTTCAACACATGATCCTCCTGCCTCTGCTTTCTAAGAGCTGGAAATACAGATGTATACTATCCTACCCAACTTCTTTACTGCTTTCATATGATCCTGAAGCTCCCTGGACTTTACTTTCAGAAGCTGTTTCTTGGCTAATGATTTGAATCTGCTGATGGTTGAATGGCATTTGCTCTAAAGACCAAGGCATATCAAGGAACAAAAGTGTGTTCAGTGGGTTTGATCCAGTCAGTTCTGTAGAGGGAAGACATTTGTTGTCATTGTTAGAAAAGGGTTAATATTTCACCCAGATATTTTCATGGGTTCTGTGTCACAGAGGAGAGTTCCTTTAACAGTATCTGATAAGGCAAATTATTAAACAAACTTTTCAATGCTTTGTCAAATTTAAGTTTAAAAACCATAGGTTTCTTAAATTTCATTCCATTCTAATACCTAGTATACATATAGTCAATTAAACGCTATGTGAAACACTTGGCCCAGGAATCCAGCTCTTCCAAAGAGCAATTTGAGTTCTGAAGCTCCTCCTACTATGGGATGGAGTCACTTAAGCTGTTGGGTTCTTCTCTTCTTTGGTATTGACAAATCTAAATAGTCTTCTTGTGTGCAATTGCGTTTTCAATAATTGTGATAATTTACTAAAGGCTTGAAAAGAAGTTTTTGGTTATCTTCTGATTGACGAAAAAATTTTAACTGCTTGGGAACAAAATACAACTCAAATTTGGAGGAGCGGATTGCAGTATGTGTACATGCACATATACACACGCATACCTACACGCAAACGTGTGCACCGCCCCCCACCCCCACACCTAGCATCACTGTAAGCAATTTAGAGCAGTTAGCAAACTTCTGTTCTCAGAGTTATACAGACCTGAACTCTGAGGTGGGCCACAAAGGGAGAGAGAACACACCCTGACCCATTAAGTGAATGGCTATGAGGGTGGCAGATGTAAAACATGTTTGCAAATTCTAGTATCAGCAGCTTTTTACTTAAGTTGAAGTCACATTGCCCCATAGTCAACTCAATAATCACACATGTTCCCATAGTGCCCTTTGGCTCTATCATTTATTTTTGTGTCCTCATTTGAAAAACAAAAGATTGTATCTGCTGTGTTGGAAATTTAACTGAATTTACATTCACACCTTGCATTTTCAAAATCAACAAATGACATGAGCTTCATTGAATGAGTATTCAAAAGCCTTGCTGTTACTTAGTGACTTGAGTAAAAACTAAGCCATTGTTTAAATTACCTTAATTGGCTTTTCTGTTTGAAGCATCTGATAACAGGCCATTAAACTGGTCTCACTTAACTGAGAGGTTTGGCTTCTGGGAGGTGCATTCTGAGAGTTACCTCGTCATCACTCAAATTTACAAGAAAAGATGAAGCTGAAAAGGCACATGTTGAATTAGAAGTGATCCTTCTTCTTGTGCCTCACCTCAGAAACCCACACCCAGTGTGAGGGTGTGTGACGTGTGGATGCTTGGCCTCAAAAGGGCTCCTTTGGAAGAGGATGCCCCAGGCTGCTTAGCAGATCTGTAGCCTCTGTGATATCATTGCACTTGTGTGCTATACTTTGGATGGGGCTTGTTTCCAGTGTGGCCATGATAGTGGAACCTTTAAGAGGTAAGGTGGACTGAGAGATCATGGCAGGGGAGGGGGGCAGTGTCCTTGGGCAGGATTACTGTAGTTCTTTGAGATCCTGAGTTAGTTTTCAGAACAAGTTATGAAAACGCAAGAGTGATCTCTGCCCTCTTCCTGACCCATCACACTTCCTTTCAGACATTCTCACCATGATGCCATCACCTTGACATAATAGAGCTACAGCTAGGGGGCTCCTCACAAGGGCCAGCAATGCTGCTTTAATGTTTAGCTCACACGATTGATCCAAATACATCTCTTTTTTTTCTATAAATATCCAGCCTCCTGTATCTTGTTACAGCAACAGAAAATAAACTCAGACTGTGGATGACTGAATGTTCACAAACATTTTGTGTATGTTAGAAGTTGTGCTCACTTCCTTTGTGTAGTGGTTAGCACTCTTAATTCTCAACTTATAATCACTTCTGGTTTTATTTTGAGAAACAGAAATTTAATAACTAAATTCTTTGATCTAGCATGCATTTTTATTTTATTAATTTGGCTCATCGTAGCCCAGATTAGGAGTTTGTTTCAAATATATACATGCATGGCCAAATGTGATAATAGTTATATTATAAAATATCTAGCCCATGGACACCTGTCCTGTGCACTGTGTTTCATGGCTCAGTCTCCATGTTCTACACAAATCTGCCTAAAACCAACACACAGTTTCTGCTGACTAACTTTGTGAAACAACAGATAGATAATTTGGGTAGTAAAACCTATTCAGATACATTATCATTAAGTATGGTATCATAAGATACCATATCATAAGATACCATTAGCTATGGAGGACCACAAGACTCAAGATGAGGTTGTTACTCTCTCCAGGGTGTTCCTAAAACCCATCTCTACCCAACCTAAAAGAGGGGAGTTCTGCCCCTAGACCAAGCAGAGAGGGGCCACCCAGAACCCCCTCTGACTGGCGATCTGAATTCTTGCTTAGGGTGCGAGGCTAAGCACTGCAAGGGAATATAAATAAAAGTTAAAAATATCTCTCTTGGTTCCCCGAGGAACAAGCCTGACTGCATAGGGGTTGATGTTAAAAGTATCCCCTCTCCAGGAAAAAGACATCGGGATGGGTATGGCCCTCATGCCTCACTGGACAATGACAGGAGGACTGGAGCCATTACAAGGTCCCCTTCAATTATTGGAGGTCAGGCCTCTATCCCCGCCTTCGCAAGAATAGAATCGCCAAGGCCCTTCTATACTTAGAGAGGGGAGGAGATGTCAGGGGCAGCCCTGCTTATACATTGAAGGCCTACAATCAGCCATAGGCCTAAAATCAGCAATAGGCCTGACATACATACACGCTAACACAAAGTCTTGGGTCTCTGTGGAAAAACATTGAAAGAGATGGCTATAAGCTATTGTAAACAGGCAGCTTTTGTGGAAATTTACCAGCCTGAGTAGTCATAGACCTTGTAAATAGGTAGCCTCGGCGGATAGGACCAACTTAGATAAGGACAAGTGAATCATAGGCAGAGTCATAGTGACCTGTCCCCTGAACCTTCACCCAGCTGATACCCTGTTCTGAAAGATATCTGTACTCCCCCTGAACACCTATGCTCCGATGTCATCCCCTTCCCCACATCCTGCCTTTTTGTGTTTATAACCCGGTGTGAATAAGTAAAAATTACGATTTGATTTAAATAAATAAATAATAATAATAATAATAAAAGAAAAATATAAAATGAAGGCAGTGGTAGAATTGACTGGGAGTCAAGGTGACTTTAAGGCCAAGTCAATTTGATCAGAAACCAGAAGGTCAAATGTGAGAGCTCTAGGTCCCTTCTGCTTAGATGATCCCTCCCATATTTTCAAACTGTGCATGGCCTCTCAATATTATTAATAAAATCCTTCTCAACTTAAAAAAAAAGATGCTGGTCAACAGATGGAGTCTACTGCAGAGGCCACTTTCTCACTTGTCACTTGGCAGTGTCACACACTGGATCATGCTCTGTCCCCATGATATCATTAGTGCCACGAAATGGACTTCCAAAGTCTTCCATTTCTTCTACATTAACCAATGTGATGTCCTTGTAAGGACAGCTGACTCATGTCAGCCATGATGGTAAATAATGTTGGAAAACAGAAACACTGGCCATTAGTTTCTCCAAGCTGCTGGCCTTTATAAAAAAGTTCTTATTGTGGGTATGGAGACTTGAGCTCTGGTGCAGGGCTCTGAGGAGGACCAGTTATAGTGGAGGCTGAAGGATGTTTGCAGGCCTATGCTGAGATGGTAGCCAGGCTTAGAAGCGCTCTGTTAGTCACATCTCTACCTTAGAAAGGAATAGGGTCACAAGCACACACTGGTGTGTGTGTGTGTGTGTGTGTGTGTGTGTGTGTGTATGTGTGTGTGTGTGTGTGTGTATAGCCAGTTCTATGATGGTCTCATTTTTACCATGTGTTAGGAAGTTCTTTTGATCTAGGATAAATTGTGGTAGCCCTTACAGCTCATTTTGCTCCCAGTTCATAACACTGAGGCCTCTGTTTCCTTTTGCACACTTTCTTCTGGCCTTTGCGTTTTGCACATATCCTCCTTTCTACTGCTGTGGGCACCACTGTCCTGACTTTTCAGGTCATCTGGACCAAGTCTGTCTGCTTTGAAGCTGTGCTCAGCATCACCAACTACCAAGGATCATGCCCCACACGCTGCCTGCCCTGCAGGGTCATAGGACCCTGGGTGAGCCGTTTTCTTTCCAGCAGGGTCTCACTCCCTCTGTGAGGACACCAGAGTCAAGAAGTCACTACAGCAGAAAGCCTCTGTCTTTCTTTGTTGCATAGCAAGGTTTTCATCTATGGTTCCCTGATGGTCCTCACTATTAATTTTTTTGTCTTCCTGGAGTCTGGCTCCAACACACACTGTCATCTCCAATCCCTGTGCTGTTGGCTGCCTTTCAGAACATATAATTAGACAATGGCAGGCTCCGTACAAGCTGAAGACTGACAGACAAGCCACCACATGACCTCACTCCTGGTAGGCAGGACTGGTCCAAGAGCTGCCAGACATCTCCAGAACATTGGGGTCCTGCTGTTTCTTGGCTGCTGTGTCTGGGCCTCTGCCTACCACTTTCCACCCCTTGTCCTTTGTCCATTTCCTCCCCTATAAATTATACAGCCAGGCCTAGGATGCCATTCAGGATAGGACCCTGAAATCTGAGATCCATTCTGCTGCTTTAACTTCTTCATGCCCTAAGCAAGTCTTTTAATCTACCTGTGCCTCAGTTTCCTCAAGACCAATAGCCAATTAACCCTTGGCCTCCTCTGTAAACCTCAATAGGATTTGGCTTGAGAACTAAGCATTTCTGGAAGCTGAACACTCCATAAATCCAAGCTGTCATTACAATAAACCTAATTACAGGCCCATTGGAAGGCCAAGGAGGGTCCTCCACAAAAATGAGGGGCTCTATACCTTGGAAAAAGGGGGGGTCACTATCTATGGGTGCTGGCTCCTTACCTGGCCCAAGTTGATAGTCTTCAGCTTTGGGCTTTGTGTTGTTCTGCTGGGCACTTTGTACATGGGTTACAGGCCTGGATGTCCATATACCTGTGTTATCTCCTCTTTGTCTCCACTGCTTTGAGGGTTGGTGTCATAATGTCCCAAAGAAAAGATGGCTTTGTTCTGGAAGGAAGAGGAATGAGGTCACCTTCCCAGAGTCTAGGGCTGATCTTTACCAAATATTCTGTCTCTACAACATGTACAATGCCTGAATCTAATTGGAGAGAACTGGAGTCTCATAGCAAGCAGCTCCAGCCTCTGAAGCTCTCACCATTGTTGCCTGTCTCACATTTGAGTCAGGCATTCCACTGTTATAGATGTCTGCTTCTTTGATGAACACATATGAATGAGCCACATGTTCTGGGAACTGCCAATTTGCTTGTCAAGGCCAATTTCAATTTGGGACTCCATCAAAACTGAAAAACAGAGAAAGGAAAAACAAGAAAAACCCACTTAGTTTTTCTTCCTTCCCTCCCTCCCTCCCTCCCTCCCTCCCTCCCTCCCTCCCTCCCTCCCTCCCTCTCTCCTTCCCTCCCTCCTGGTCCTGATCTGAGGTATCCACATGTCCCTTCTGATCTGAAAACCAGTTTAGCCCCTGTGTCATAGTTCTCATCCAGCCTGTCCTGCCCTCCTGCTGTCTGTTGCTCTTCAGTGTGGGAGATTACTACCTTGGCTTGCACATTCTTGGTGCTGGCTAATACCTTGCTAATACCTTATCAACAACTCATACAATCAGTCTAACATGTCCTGAATGCTGTTTGGTGTGTGTGTGTGTGTGTGTATGTGCTGATTTTGATACATAAAAGATACAATCCAATCCTGGGCTCCCAAAATGTTGGGACAGAAATGGAAACTCAAATGGAAGACAGGATCACAACAGTTTGTGATGGAGCTGGTGTTCCTATAACCTGAGGCCTCCATCCTTCACCATGATGACATAGCTCCCAATGTAGGCCAGGCATTCTTTAGAAGACTAGATTTGGAGACAGGTCCTTATAGAGGTAATTAAAATTAAATTGGGTCACTAGAGTAACCCTGATCCCACATGAGTGGTACCTTGTAAGAAAAGCAGATCATGACACAGACATACATAGAGACCACTAGGTGAGAACAAAGGGAGACGATGCCATCCGCACACCAAAGGGACAAGCCTCAAGAAGATCTAGCCTGGCTGTCTTGACTTTGGACTTCCAGCCTTCAAAACTGAGAGGAGACAAATATGCTTTAAGCTGCTGGTCTGTGGTGTTTTGCTCCAGGACACTTACATGGGAATGGATCTTTTGTTCTGAAGGAGACTCAGGTCTTAGAGGAGGGTCAGGCTCAGAAGGGTAGGTGGGAGGAAGAATGTTTAAGGCCTCCAGGGGACTTACACTTTTCTCACAGGAGATTCATTTTTTCTGAGAAATACTTGAAAGACACTTGGAAGTGCCAGAGCTGGCCTCAATAGGTTTCCAGACCCTGGAGTTACAGCAGTGCAGGCTGTGTGGTATGGCCACAAGCATCTTTCTCCTGGGATGGACTGCATTGTGGCCAGGCTGGACTCAGGGGAATGTTCTCTGTGGAGCTACTAAGGGCATCACACTAAGTCCTTAAAAGTCAGAACTGAAATTGAGCAGATCTTCAGGACAAGAACCTGTGTCAGGGCAGGCCTGAGGTGAGGCCTGTGGCTACAGTCCTGTAGACCCACCAGCTTTTCAAAGACCCACCTCTGTGTGAGACCATTAATCCCTATACCTTCCTTGTGAGATAAACGATAGACCAGATAAGTGGGAGTTCTGCTATTCAGACCATGGGGTCTTTTCTTAGGTAAACCCAGAGGAGCAGTGAGAGTACTTCATAGCCTAAAATTTGGGGGACCTGCAGATACGCTAAAAGGGTGGGAGCTCAGAGGCCATGTCTTCACCCCCATGTCCCAACGATCCAACACACCTCCTTGTTATATTTTGGAGGCTCTTGGGTACTATATCCAGCATTGGAGGAGAAGAAGTTATGAAGATATAGTTAGGTAGGGCACACAGTCCATGGCCACACCTTTTGACCCTTTGCCTGGAAATCAGCCAGTTTGGAAGCGCTGGAAGGGTCTAACAGAGGATATAGTGTTCTCTGATGCTAGAATGAACTTTCTTAAAGCTAGGAGATGGTTCCTTCCACAACTCCTGCAAACAGCTTCTCTCTTTGCCCTGTTCCTGTCAGCTAGGAATGCTAGGGGCTCTGCCGAGTGATCTTATTTACCATGAGACACCCCCATCCAGGTCACCTCATGGCTTCTTAAACTTTAAACCTTCTCAAAGGTTTACTGACTACATCTTTCCATAAGATCATCTTGAAAAAAATATCAGGGCAAAGCAGCTGGAGTTGTTTTTCTGACCTGTAGACAGGTAGACAGAAGTTTCTTTTGTTGGCATATAGAACATCCACAACGGCATTAGCAATTAATCCTATTCTCTACTGAAGTCACACACATCTGAGTTGCCCTTAAATTGCTGCCTGTGTTTAACTTAGCCCCTTACTATTTGCACGCAAAATGGGGATAGGTGACTGTTACCAGAGCACATGTCTGTATCACCACAAAAGGCTCTCATGAATAAGTACACAACAGACATTACATCCAACCCGCCTTTTAACATTTGGAAACCTGCATTATTGTTATTATTATCTTAATACATTACATTAAAAACTAGTGTGTGTGTATCCATATGCCTTACCACTCATGTGAAGGTCAAAGTACTAGTTTGTGAAATCTGTTCTTTCCTTCTACCCTCACATGAGCTCTGGGAGTTGAACTCAGGTCAGGACTGTGTAATAAGCTCTTTTACCTGCTGAGCCATCTCACCAGCTTCTATACTGTCCTATTCTGACCTTCCTTCAAAATCCTTATTGTGTTACTTTCAAACAATCTGAGCAGCACCTACTGTGGCACAAATTAAGGCTAGGAGCTGGATCTGTAACAAGACCACCTTGTACCCTCATTCCAGAGAATGCTCCTTGATGTGGCTGCCTTTTGTCCTCTCTAGCTTCTCCTTCTCTAAGACTTAGACAGTACACAGCACAGCATAAACTTCCTGGGAGGGTCTGTAGTCTGCAGTTTTCTTCCTTAAGAATATCCTTCTAGGAGACCAGGCCCTTGTTTTGTTGGCTTCTAGGTGGTGTCAAGGTGAGGTCATCCTTGGAGCTTCCAGGGGGGCTCCCTTATCAGATCCTTTCTCCAAGGGTTTGGCCAGAGTCCACAGGCCCAACCCACACAGGAGCCCCACCTCAGGGCCAGTGGAGGGGACAGTGCCAGCGTACCTCCCTCTGAGATCCAGGGCCAGAGGAGAGCCCCCCTAGAGGTGCCAGTGTATCTGTGATGGGCAGGGAAGACCTCATGTGTCCTGTGTTCTATTACTGCTCCTAGGAAGGTGAGTGTGACGTTCCTCCAGGAGAAGTTTTGGTGTCTGGATCTCCATTCTATAGCTCCAGAATGACTAGTTCTTGATATTTTAGATGTCATTTTCCCTGCCTGTGACATGTGGCTGAGGCCTACTCTGTGGGTTAGGAGCACACTCTGCAGGGTCATCCCCAGCATGGGCCTGCCTTAGTTTAGTTCTGAGTTTAGCCTGCAAGAATTTCCATGGACTTGGCTGGAAGGTAGGGAGGTCCATTACCATCCAGGGGCACCAGGAGACATAAGGCTGAGCTGTCCTCTTCCGACCGTCTGAGGTTTGAGTGTGAAGAAATCTTTGGCTATGACCACTGGTTATTTGGGTTCAGGGAGAGACTCCTTGAGTTTAGGGACAATTGACCATTTTGTGTCACTCCTTGTGGAGAACTTTGCCCTGAAATAATTGGAGGCTTGCTCATGAAGAGTAACCTCTTGCAGGGGCAATCATTCTATCTCAGCAACTACCCTGTAGCTTTTGTCTGTGTGTCACCTTCCAACAGGATCTTGGCACTGGTGTTTCTCACATGATACTGTCTAGAAGCTCTATGCAGTCCCGGAACCAAAGGCCAATAGACTAGGACCCTCCATGGAAAGACAAGGAAACCTAGAAACTAGGGCTCCATCAGTGTGCTCATGAGGGCCAGTGGTCCTCATCAAAGAAGCGCCTGAAAGTCAGAGTGTGAAGTCACAGAGGCCATCTATGGACAAGCATCTGGAGGCCCACAGTTAGTTGTTGTTTAACTGTTCCTAGCAGAACAGTCCCACTCTTTTCTTAGCACAATCTCTGAAGATGCTGAGCAGATTATAAGGTGAGTCACTTCAGTTCCAGTTCCATGGCTTCCAGGCAAGTTCTCTATCACATTCTGCACCTGTACCAGGTTCTCAATGGGGTCTGCTTAATCCTATTACCTCAGCTGATCACTGTCCTCTTTTGCATGTGGAGTCTTAGTGGCACTAGTCCACTTTCCCACCACAGTGGTGGAATCCTAGGAATGCTACCCACAGCCGAGGACTCTCAGGATGTTCACCAACCGCTCCTTTGCATGCCAATTATAGATCCATGTTCAAGAAGTCTGCATTCCACAGGGAGGACGCAACACAAGCATCATCTCTCCTCTGCTCCTCTTACTTCCCATACAGACTGTGACCTGGATTATCTATACATCCTGCTGAGCATTGTGGTGGTCCAGATGTGAGCACCATGGTAACTAGACTCAAGAGCAGGACATGCCAGTATTCTGGATGCCATGTGAGACCCAGGCTGTCTGAAATGAAGCAAAGACATAGGGCTAGTGAATGGTGAATTCTGTCAAGCCAACACATTCTCCCATGGTGAAGGAGAGGCCATTATGCCTCTGTGTACCTCCTGCTGTGGTGAGCATGCTTAGTAGCTTCAGTGGGCTGAGAGGTGGTCTGCTCTGTATCTTGGGTACCTCTCTAATCCACATCAGATGAAGTGGAGCCTGATAGTCTTGAATGAGACACAGGGCTGGGGCAGGAAGATGCAGGATACAGTGCAAACATTCATGTCCTTGATATTTCATAAACCAATTGCCATGTGACTAGAGGCATATGAAGTAGGAGATGGCTGGCATAGGCACAGTCTCTAGCATCATCCAACAGAGAGGTCTCAGGTCAAGAAAACCAGAAACTGAGACCAAGGCCATTCTAGACAGAATGAAGGACAATGTGGAAAAGCTTCCTGGAGCATCCTGCTGGGGCTCAGGAAACAGAGCCTCATCCATGGTCCACAGCTATGCCACAGAATATCTGTGCTGTATGGTGACTCAGCCATTGCAAAGAAGGATGCTCCCACTCAGGCTTCTGTAGATGAACCCAAGGGCAGCACATGGTGCAAAGGACACATGGTACCTGATACTGTGAAATGTTTTGGACCAGGCTGTCCACAGTAGAAGGTCAACTGCTGGCAGCTAGGGAAAGAGGTTGGATGGCAATTAAAGACACAAGACCTCATCCTCAGCTGATGACAATATTCTGGGATGGACTGACAGTAATCCAAGACTATGTAACTTTTAAATGGATGAGTGTCTTAGTTAAGGTTACCATTGCTCTGATGAAACACCATGACCAAAGAAACTTGAGGAGGAAAGGGTTTATTTGACTTACAATTCTACATCACAGTTCATCATCAAAGGAAGTCAGGACTAGAACACAAGTAGAGTAGAAACCTGGAGGCAGGAGCTGATGAAGAGGCCATGGAGGGGTGCTGCTTACCAGCTTGCTCCTTATGGCTTGCCCAGCCACTTTCTTATGGAACCCAGGACAACCAGCTCAAGGATGGCACCACCCACAATGGGCTGGACCCTCCCACATCAATCACTAATTAGGAAAATGCCCTACAGCTGGATCTTATGGAGGCATTTTCTCAGTTGATGTGTGCTCCTTGCAGATGACTGCAGCCTGTGTAAAATTAACACAAAACCAGTCAGCACAATTGACCCTTTGTCAAGTTGACACACAAGCACATCAGTGCTAACCATAACCTGTCCTTTATTTTCTATCCCAAGATCATATATTAATATAAACACACAAAAAATGTAAAATCCCACAGTCTTCAATAAGTCAGCATTCTTTTAAAATCTCTCTCAACTGTAGGCTCCTAGAAAAAACAAAAAACCCAAATAGTTTCTTACTTCAAGAGGAAAGAACTAGGGAACACTCAAAATCATAACAAAGCAAAAACAAACTCCAAAGATGTTAGTAACTAAATGTCTAATTATGCGGGATTCATTCATGATATTCTGGGCTCTTCCAATGGCCTTGTTTTTTAGCTCTTCCCTTTGCAGCACACATAGCTTGTCTTCTAGGCTCTAGCTGGCTCCACTTCACATCTGCTGTTAGTCGGGCTGCATTTTCACCAATAGTCTCTCCTAGGCTCTCTTCAGGGACTCTAACCCTGCCACACAGTGTCAGACTTCAGCTGTTCTCCATGATGCCTTCATGGAGAAAGCACCAGTAATGCCTCTGTGAGTCTTACATAACCAAGTTTAGCTGTCAGCATGAGGTACAACTTTGGCCACTTCTTCAACACATCTTCTGAGTGCTGACCCTGAAGAAACACTTCCTATGATGCTGGCCTCTTCTTAATCACAGCTGATTCAGCAGCATTGATGGCTCCCCCATCAATCACTAATTATGAAATGCCAGGTAGCCAGATATTTTGGAGGCATTTCCTCAGTTGAGGCTCCCTCCTGTGTCAAGTTGACATAAAACCAACCAGTGCAATGAGAACAATGATCTAGACAGTCTGTAAGATTTATAATATATTAATAATACCCTTTTATTTTAATACTTTATTTATTTATTCATTTATCTCAGGGTGGGGGTGTAACTCAAAGGACCACTTTAGGGAGTAAATTTCCTCTTTCTACCATGTGGTTCCCAGGGATCAAACCCAGGTTTTCAGGCTTGGCAGCAATCATGTTCACTCACTGAGCCATCTCAGTTTTTTTAATTTAAAAAAGTGGAAAGGTCACCAAGGTGCTGGGGATGTGGCTTAGTGAGTGACAGAGTCTACGCAAGGTTCTAGAAGTTCAAAGCATGAAAACAAAAAACTGTAAAGCAGGAATGTCTTAAACTCCCCTCCTCCTCACTGACTGGTAGTGTGAGTCTTAGCTCCAATCAGATGGCCTTCTATTCTTGGCCTTTGTCCTTCCTCAGCCCAAGCTCTGTTGATAGTTCCATCCTCCCCTACCACACTGACCAGAACACGGCCTAGGGCCTGCCCTCATTGCTTCTGGGGGCTTGATGGGACCTAGGACTTCTTAATATCTGCTTTGACCCTTGTCCTCCAACTACCATTTCTGGGTGGAGTCAGGCTCTCTGCCTCTCATCCTGGTTCATAATGTAGGCAAACTGGGTTTGAGAGCCAGCTTTGCTGCCTATGTGATCTGGGGCAAGGTATTTCACCTCTCTGGTCTGTCATCTCTTTCTTCATCCATCACTGATGGGAAGAGTCCTAGATCTAAGATTGCTGATTGACATTTTCAGTCTGTTGGGAAATAAAGAGAACATTATAACAATTCTTTTTCTTTACCTTTAGAACAACCACTTTACATTCTATTTTGCTATCTTACATGTTTGGTTGTTCTACAAGGTGATGCTGTGCATGTCTACACACACAGATAAATGTTACAGAGAGGCATGGCTAGCTCCATGTGCCCTGCCCATCTAGGCTCATGGAGCCCATGGCCCTGCAGGAGGCCCAGTCCCAGTGAGTGCCAGCTTCCTGGGAGTTCTCAGAGGTCACCTCCTCATCACTGGCTAGATAAAACTCAGAAGCAGTGAGGCACAGATGAAACTCGAGCCCTTCCTGAAAAGTCTCCAGTGAGTGAATGGGATTTACTTTTTAAAGTTTTCAAAAAATGTTTATTTATTTTATTCAATGTGTATGAATGTTTAACATCATGAGCGTATGTGTGTGTGCCTGGCACCTACAGAGATCAGAAGAGGGTGTTAGATCCCCTGGAACTGGAGTTATAGATGGTTGTGAACCATCATGTTGGTGCTGGGAACCAAACTGGGTCATTTGCAAGAGCATCAAGTACTCTTAATTGGTTAACCATTCCCCAGCCCCTTACATTAATCTTCTAACGGTGCATTTTTTTTTTTCTGCTTAAGTCTTAGCTTTTAACTACTTGCAAGGAAATTTTATACAAATTCTCTCACATAGTATATAAAATTGTGTCATTTCCCGTATGCCACAAGCATTTTTCCCTTGTTCAGTATTCTTTTAAATTGTTTTTAATAGATGTGAAGTAGTGTATTTTATGGGCTTATGGTAATTTATTTAATCTGTGTCCAATTGTTGGTAGTTTTCAGTTGCTTATATTTGTGTGTGTGTGTGTGTGTGTGTGTGTGTGTGTGTGTAAGTGTATACATGCAATGCTGTGGAGGTGACAGAATAACTTTTGAGAGTTGGTTCTCTCCTTTCACCTTGTTTTGAGTCAGGATCTCTCTTGTTTGCTGCTTTGTTGCGTAGATGAGCTTCTAGTCAGTTCTGTCTCTGCCAGCCATTTCCCCTCAGGATAGCTGGGATTACAGATGTCACTACTGCATTCAACTTTTTATACAGGTTCCTGGGGCCAGCTCAGGTTGCCAGGCTTGCACAGCTAGTGGTTTTACTTGTTGAGTCATCTGGTCTGCCCAACATGTAGCTTAGGATGGTCTTAAACTCACAGTCCTTCTGCCTATGTCTCTTCAGCATTTCCTACTGGTGCACCACCACAACCTCCATAGAAATTTTCAAGTTGTGAAATTACTTACTTTTGCCATTCTTAAATATCAAGGTTTTTAACTTGGAACTTTTGAAAAAAAGACATTTTGAGAAAGAACACTGTTTCATTGAACTGGAGACGTGATTAAATGCCTTCACCCTACATGTGACTAACTCTGATGCCTACTGGACAGGTTTGGTCTTGTGTGTTTTGCTGAGTTCTCACTCATACATGGGACACTGGGTCACAGGGTGGACAGGAAAGGCCTGGTACTGGGTACCTTACTCCTTAGTTCTGGGCCTCCTCTTTGAGTCCCTCCACCTTCCTGGGGTGATTTCAAAATTAAAAAAAAAATACCTAGGACAGGAAGAACCTAGGGGAACCTTGGCCTTTGACCACTCTGACTCCTAAGCTGCTTACATATCAGAGAGTCAAACCTGGTATCCACATTAAAAACATTCAGCTAGGGACTCATCCCTGTATGCCTCAGAGGAATGTTTCTTCTTACATTGGCCAGAGTCTTCCAACCCTGGGATAGCTCGGAATTTAATATCAAATGCTGGAACAACTCCATTCACAAATGTCAGCACCATAGGATTAAGTTAGGATGGAAATATCAGTTCTGGGAGATACTTGGAATATGAAATATAGAGAGAAGTGGGCACGCTATAGGAAGTCAGTGTGGCTGCTGCTACTGAGACATTATCTTCTCACCCTGATTTCAGATGTCAGTGTGCAGGAGCAGGCTTCTGAGTGCACAGGAAAGGGATAGCCAAGGACACGAGATGTTCACCTGGTTTACACTCTGTTTGCTAGATTTAGTGGTCTGGTTTCAGTGTGGGAGATGCTTTGTTTTTTCAGGGCTCCTAC
This sequence comes from Mastomys natalensis, assembly GCA_021653895.1. Classification (NCBI taxonomy): domain Eukaryota; kingdom Metazoa; phylum Chordata; class Mammalia; order Rodentia; family Muridae; genus Mastomys; species Mastomys natalensis. The sequence goes on from JAJTUV010001682.1 coordinate 335,079, forward strand.
AAGTCATTTTAAGGAGTAATGGGTTTGACTTGCAAAGGAAGTCTGGAGTATATTTAAGGGAACCTGATGTATCAGGCTTATGAATTTGACTAAGTAACAGAATTCAGTAGTTCAAAGCCTTTAGGTCCAACAGTGAGCAAGTTACACTCCCCTGACAATGATATGAAAATTCCTAGAATTGTGAACAAAATGACTCTATTTGTGGATCAAATTTCAGAACTTCAGGGGAATTAAATATTATGCTGTGCAAATTAATGCACTTCGTGATACTCTAAAACAAAGAAACTTAAACCATCTTTGTGCGATAAAGAATCTCACTGGCCTGCCCTTCTGCCCTCATCCCATCCTAATCCTAATCCCTCTCTGCTACCTCTTCTTCCTCCCACTCCCCTGCATCAGAAATGACCTGTGCAACAGGACTGCCCACCTATATTAAGAGAGCTCTGTAGCTCTTAAAATCCCTTTTCTTCTGATGGAACTGATTCTGCTCACTCTGTTCCTTTCAGAAAGTCTAACCAGCGACAGGAGCATCTGGCATGAGGGGAGGCTTCTCTGCTACTCCCAAAGGGATTTGTGGCTTCAGAGTCATTGCTGATGGTAATGCCCATGTAGTTATCTGCAGGCAGAAAGCCCTAAACCTTAGGTGTTTCTCATAGAACATCTCCTTCTTACGTTCAATGTTTAGTACTTGGGAACCAGTGTATGAGTATGAAAAAAAAAAAAAAAGGTGGTGTAGGCAGCCGTGGTTATGACCAGCACCTGACAATGTAAGCAGCTGGCTTCCAGAGTGGCCAGCTCAGGAACTGGTAAACTGTAGGCAGCCGTGGTTATGACCAGCACCTGACAATGTAAGCAGCTGGCCAGCAAACAAGTCCTTTGAGCATGCGTCGGCCTCGTGCCCCTTCTGAGTGGGCTTATGCTAATAAGGTGTTGGCAGCTTAACCTATCCTGGGAGGACACATCACCCAGCCCGCCTAGGGCAGTTATATAAGCAGCTCCTTTCTGCTGCTTGGGGTCCAGGCCCTTCCATCTCCTTCCTGGTCCAGGCCCTTCCATCTCCTTCCTGGTCCAGGCCTTTCCCTTCCCTTCCTGGTCCAGGTCCCCCGTCCAGTTCCCCATCCCTATGTCAAGAGTCGTTCCTGGAATAAAGCCGACTGAGAAGGATCCTACCGTGTCGCGTCTTACTTGCGGGCCAAGGCGGACGCGACATATGGTGGCCTGTACGGGGAAACTGAGGACTTCACCTTCGTTGGATTCAGAACTCAGCAGCTAGGAACGGCGGTACAGGTATATTTATTGTCACAGAAAGTGCCCAGTGAGTAGGGCCGTCACAAGGTCCGCAGTGAAGCGGAGTCACAGAAGGTGCCCAGTGAGTAGGGCCGTCACAAGGTCCGCGGTGAAGCGGAGTCACAGAAAGTGCCCAGTGAGTAGGGCTGTCACAAGGTCCGCGGTAAAGCGGCGTCACAGAAAGTGCCCAGTGAGTAGGGCCGTCACAAGGTCCGCGGTAAAGCGGCGTCACAGAAAGTGCCCGGTGGATAGGGCCGTCACAAGGTCCGCGGTAAAGCGGCGTCATAGAAAGTGCCCGGTGAATAGGGCCGTCACAAGGTCCGCAGAAGCGGCGTCACAAGGTCCGTGGTCATAGGTCCATGGTAAAGTGGCAATTGAATCACGAGAGACCTTAGAAGTATCATGTTAGTGTTTGCTGTTTGTATTTGTTTGGTGTGGGTCTGTCTTGGTGTTGTAATTGTGTTTTCTCTGGGGTATTGGCAAGCATCAAATCAGGAAAGTGAAACCATGGGGAACTCACCATTGTGCCCCGTGAGAAGTGCCTTAAAAGAACTAGTGCGTGCAAGAGGCATTAAAATAAAAGAGGGATTTGCGTTGGATACTGGGTAACTTTATACCTTTGTGGGCCGCGACATGCACCTGGCCAGTGCCTATGCCGGTCCATTCTAACTCCCCGGTCCTCCTTACCTTTTTCCCTACCTACTTCTTGTGCTCAAAATGCACTTCCTGCTGGCTAACCTATATAAACCTATTCAGCTCTCTTGCGTCTCCTCTCTCAGGGGACTGTATATTATTCCTTTGGTATATAACTCTTCTCAGTCTCTCAATCAGAGTCGTCTCCTGTCTGAGTACCTGAAAGGAAACCGGTCGAAAGAAGACGAGTACCTATCCAGGAGGCTCCTATTGCAGATCGCTACCCTGAATGGCACCCGCCTGGATCCCTCTACTTTGGAGGGGCTCACCACTTGGGTCAAGGGTGCCCTCAATTTTCTTTAAAGAATGAGCGGGAGTATTTATCTGAGGAGCTGTTGTTCTCCTAGGATGTGGTTTCTGCCTTTGGTTTCTGTGTCATTTGTGCCATGACCATGCAGGACATAAGGTTGTTGTTTACCAGGCGCTGACTGCCATGGAGGAAGGCACTCCCCCAGGTATTTGGCTGGCCTCCCTTAGGGAGGCATAGTGGGGAGCCTTCTGGACCCGGTAATGGCCATCCAGGCATAATCCCTAGATCCTGACCATCTTGACCATTGCCAAAGGTGTACACTCATGAGGCTCCTACAGCATCACCTCAATGTTTCTGAAGCGGGAGTACGAGGAGCGCCTCGACTAGAGATGTTCTCAATCCTGAGATAGATTCTCTGAAAGCATGTCCGAGTGCATAGAGGTTTTGTGCCAAATGTACCTCTCCCTGAAAAAAGGCACGAAGGCGGGTATGGCAGAAATATAAACTTTCCCATCACAATGCCTTCACTTTGCACAAGGGCTCGGACCTCTGTTTTCCACCGCTGACTTGCTGCGCTAGCGGCGACTCTATAGGTGTGCTTTATCGCCTCACGCCAACCACCTAATGAATGAGTTCAAGCATGCTTGGGTGTGGGATGCCTAAGGTCTGAAGGGTCCAGAGGTAACCTAATTCAAATTAATAAATAAATAAGGGGGAGATGTAGGCAGCCGTGGTTATGACCAGCACCTGACAATGTAAGCAGCTGGCTTCCAGAGTGGCCAGCTCAGGAACTGGTAAACTGTAGGCAGCCGTGGTTATGACCAGCACCTGACAATGTAAGCAGCTGGCCAGCAAACAAGTCCTTTGAGCATGCGTCGGCCTCGTGCCCCTTCTGAGTGGGCTTATGCTAATAAGGTGTTGGCAGCTTAACCTATCCTGGGAGGACACATCACCCAGCCCGCCTAGGGCAGTTATATAAGCAGCTCCTTTCTGCTGCTTGGGGTCCAGGCCCTTCCATCTCCTTCCTGGTCCAGGCCCTTCCATCTCCTTCCTGGTCCAGGCCTTTCCCTTCCCTTCCTGGTCCAGGTCCCCCGTCCAGTTCCCCATCCCTATGTCAAGAGCGTTCCTGGAATAAAGCCGACTGAGAAGGATCCTACCGTGTCGCGTCTTACTTGCGGGCCAAGGCGGACGCGACAAGGTGGGGCAAACATGATTTCCATGCCAGATACAAGATGTCCCCATGTAGCATGTGACTACTTGTCACCTATAGTCATGTAACTATAGCTACTACTTGAGCATTATCAGGAAACTGAACCAAAGGGGTCGTTGTTCTTAAAGCCCTGCATTGATCAAACCCTAGCTCTCCCAGGAAACTGATAGGGTTGGACCTCTTGTTCTTGGTAGCATGTCTCTGACCCTGACCCTACCCATTCTTACAGGACCTCTGGGACGCTTCATTTCCTTTCTGTGTCTTTATTACTTACCTGAAAAGAAGATTCAAGAAAATCCTGCTTGGCCATTTCACCCCAATCTTAGCCTCTCTCTTATCAAAGGAATCCACAGAGGAATCCCCCCACCACACACACACACCTTATTACTTTGCTTCTCTCCTCTCTGACAAATAGTTGACAGAAGTGACTTGAAGGAGGGGAGGCTCACTTTGGATCACAGTTTGTTTATATAGTCCAGCATGGTGGGAAGATGTGGCCATTGGTAGATCTGGGAGCAGGGAGAGCAGGACCAGAACCAGAACCAGAGGTGGGTTATGGTCCTCAAACACCCCCCCCCCAATTATTCACACCCTCTATCAAGGTTCCATCTCCTTAAACACTGGTTCTCAACCTATCATAGTCCTCATGACATGGTCCTAGCCCCTTTCATAGGGCCACATATCGGCCATCCTGCATATCAAATATTTGCATTTCAATTCACAGCAGTAGCAAAAGTTACAGTTACTAAGTAGCAACAAGATCATTTTATGGTTGGGGGTCACCACAGCATGAAGAACTGTTTTAAAGGGTCACAGCATTAGGAATGTTGAGAACCACTGAGCTAAAGACCCCACAGCCTCCCAAAGAACACCATCACCTGGGGCCCATGGAGTGATGGTGGAGATGTGTGCATTTCATATACAAACCACAATTCCACCCTTGTCTCGCGACTCAAGCCTTTGTCTTGACTATAGGTGAGATATTGGACAACTCTGCCCAGGAACGTAAGAACTTGTAGAAAGACAGCGGGAATGTTGCTATATGACAATAATATAACTGTATTTTGTATAGAGAGATGTGAAGAGCCTACAGACTAGGCATTACCTCTGCTAAGCATTTTTGTTGTACCAGCCCAGCAACATCTTATAGCATCCATTTCTTGGTGTTGTGTTTCATCTGAACTTCCTGAGCCAGTCTTACCACCCCACAAGCTTCCTCGCTGAGGTCAGTGAGCCACTAGTAGATGGCCACTTTCTGCCTGTCATACTTTCGACTTTGTACTGTGTGACATCATCCTACCCCATTCTCTCAGGCTCTACTACCCATCTCCTCTGTTTCTTCCAAAGGAGGAGCTCGACTATCTGAGAACCCATTGTCTCTTCATGCTAACTGTAAACTTACCTGTTGGAAGGATGGTATCTCACTTGCACATTTGTCTCAGTTGGGAGCCCATATCCCACTTACCCAAACTGAACTCCCCATTAGCTACAGGCCTGGAACGTGCTTTTTCCCAGCATAGCTTGTGGAAATGCTTCCCTTCTGTTTTCTCTATGGGGGTTGAGAGGAGGCAGGGGACAAAAAGTCATGCCTAACCCCTGCCAGAAGGCGGCAGCCATCACATCTGCTCGGTCATTCCAGCATAGAGGCTCTTTTCAGCCCTTATCTTCTAGGCCATCATGAGCATGATACTACCTTAGACTCATAACCTCAGTCGCGGTTACATCCACAATGGTGACACCATGGCCCACAGAGCACTTGTTCTCTAGATGTTCTTGTCTTTGACCTAGCACCTCTGATTGTGACTCCATGGAGGCCATTAACCAGTGGCTTCTACCATCATGTAAGATGAAGATAAAGTTCCCCCACTAGCTTGCAGCCTCTCCTTGTCCCTATAATAGCTGGCCTGTGTCCTCCATGATCTTCCTTCTACATCTGCGGTCCTTTGTGAATCCTAGCCCAGCATCATGCCTACTTCTCTTTTGTCTGGCTGGCTCAGAGACTCACTTTCCCTAGCAGAATATGGCAGCTCTTATGGGTTTAAATTCTGCAGCTTATGGGTTTAAATATTAAGAGATGGTCAATCTCTACTTTTGTACTCTTGAAAACTCTGAGAACCACAGGGCCCACTTGCTCTAGGAGTGTCATAGACAGAACTCTAAAGATTTTGCTGTGGGAAGCAAAGCCCTAAGGGAGAACTACAGAGAGAACCAGGTGACACCAAGTCATCGTGTTGCCTACATGTCACATGAAGAACACCAGGGTGGCCATAGAAGAGTTGCCTAGCTGAGCCTAGTCTAGCCTTCTGCTCATGAGGAATTTTGTATAATGGGTGTTTTCCCTGTGAGGTTTTGGGGTGACAATCACCTGCACTTCCTTTCTGATCTAGTGTCAGATGCTGTTCTTTGCAGTTCTTTATTCTGCTATGCTGGTTCTGTTGCTGCTCAGACAGTGTGTGCTTCACAGATGCTCTAAGTGTCTGGAGCATGAGTGGAATACTGTAGGCACTAGGTAAAAAAGTCTTTTGAAGGAAGGATACAAGGGGAAGAAGAAATGAGACAAGGAGAGATGGGGGAAAGCGGGTCATTATATAAGGCATCTGAAAAGGACTGGGCTAGAGCTCAGTGTAGAGCACTTGTCTGGCACGCAGGAGACTCTAGCTACATCTCCAGCACCACAGACAACAAGCAACCAGCCAAACACCTGGCAGGCTGCCCAGCATCCTGTAGAAGACCCATAAAATAAATTTCACATTCCACAAATGCCCTTTGTGGTGAGCAGGGCTGGTGCGTGAGAATGGAGGTGAGGGGCAGATGGCTCTACCCACTTGACCTTGCTTGGACTGGCCTGGCCTTAACCTGAGGTGTTCCGCATAAGGGAAGCTGTCCTTTTGACATTCCAAAGTTTCTCTCGTCTTTCCCTACTTCAGGATGATAATAAGAAGGGAAGGCTCGTGTCCTCATATTAGCAAAAGTACCTAGTGGAACAGGTCTCAGCCACAGCAATGCTGTGCCACTGTTGGGTTCAGGGGTAGGGAACATCCTAGGAAGAAGCTCACCCAACACTGTTTTTTTTTTGAGCTGAGGTTCTCACACATGGTGCTGGGACTGGAGAACACTGGAAATTAGCTCACGCCCAGATTCGTGCCCAGCCTTAAGCAGACTGAACACACCCGGTGCAACATGCACGTGTCAGCTGGCTCTTTAGAGTCTGATGCTGGTGGTTCCAGGACCACCCTGTGTAAGCTGCTCTCTGGGAACCTGTCCTTTTTCGGAGTTCTATTCTTGTCAAAGATGATGGGAGGGAATGCCCTGGGAGCCAGCCAGTGGGTTCTTTTTCAGGAGGCTGCCCACTTTGGGCTCCTTTCCCAGGGCACACATGTAGGTGCTTGTACCATGATTCCCTTGAAGACAACTCCTAGGAATCATGAGGTCAGAGGGAGTGACAGGGGCTTTAGTGTCTCTTCCTGCTCCTTCCTCCTACCTTTACTACCACAGCGGAGCACAGTGCATGGGCTGGGGTAAGAAGAATGAAGAAGGGCTCATAATGTTGAATAGGGCAAGGCAAGGGATCTCTGTGAAGAGTCTGGACACTAGCTCACATGTGAATCCTGCCTTCTGTATCTTGGCTGGAAGTGATGGCAGAGCTAGGCTTTGTTTCTAGATGTCTTTAGAACTAACAGAGGCATGGCAGAGCCAGCCCTGGATAGGTAGGCAGATGGATGAATGAGTGGGTAGGTAGATGAAGATTTAATGGAAGGTAGAGAGGTAAATAGATGGAGTAGAGTGGGTAGATAGATACATGGGCAGATACTAATTAAATGGATGAAGAGTTGGTAGATGCATGGATGATGGAAGGACTGAAGGGTGAACAGGCAGATGAAAAATGGGGAGTAGGTTATGGAGGGGTGAGCGGGTGAATGAATGAGCAATCCTCACCTCTGGGGTCTGAGGCCTGGATTCAATGCTCACGCCCCGCCAGTCTATCACTGTGGAGATAGAATGCCCGATGAAGGGTGTTATCTGGAAGAATTAAGTATGATAGAAAGAGGGTGTGAGGGGTAGGAGAAGGATGATGATGATTCGATGGGTGGGAAGAAGTAGCAACAACATGGTGGAGGGAGACAGAGAGGGGACAAGGAAAGCAGCTAAAGTAAACTGAGTCTAGTCACTTTGAAGTTTACCCCGTTGCAAGCCCAATTATGTCTAATAACAGCTTGCAGCAACTTGGCGCCTTTCCCCTGGAGCTCAAAGCCTTCACTGACATTCCTCAGAGGGAAGAGGAGGTGTGTTATTACTGTCACTGGTTAATAGTGAATAAATGAGGTACAGGGAAGTGGAGGAGCCCAAAGTTACAGGCTCCTGGATCAGGGGAGGGACTAGGCAGAGGAAACACATCTCCCTACACCCCAAACATTGCCAGACATTCTGAGCTGCATACCTGCCTTGCCTGAGCTTTCCCAGGGCCAATGAGAGAAGCAGAATTTTTAAGTCACAGATTTGCCATGACACACTGTGAGTTTCCAGCTATGACAAACTCTTTCACTGAGTCTGTTCTGACAGCAACACAAGTGACTCCTCCTAACCACTGGTTGCATCAAAGCTGGGACCATCTAAGGGTCAGTTTGGATTGTAGAGGTCCAAGGTCACTCTTTGGGATATGGCCCAGGGTCCATGTGACATGATAGAACACCTAGAAGCCCATAGACTCTTTTTCCTTTCTTGCACAGACACACATGGCTTCAAGAAGCTTGGCTCCTCTGATCTCAATTTCTCATCTTGTCCCTCCCTTTGATAAGTGGGCTCCACTATTCCATGGGGCCCACGCCTTTCCAGTCTGCTCTTCTAAATCTCTCTTCCCTGCAAGCACTTAACCGCAGTCCTCTCTGTCACCAGGTCAGGGGCTGTGGGTTCTACTGGAGGCCAGAGGTAGGCGGTTGGCATTCTTGGAGCCTGAGTCATAGGTAAACTGTCAAGGCAACTCCACCCAGTTGCCCTGCTCCCCCTCCTTGTGAAAAACAACCAGAGCAAGGCAGCCAAGAATGTCCCCGAAGGGCCAACTTAAGGGTGTTGTTCTTTGGCTTCCTCTCCAGAAGCACTCTTCCTGTCTTTATTGAAATGAGAAAAATGTAGTGTTATTGATCTTCAGTGGCTGCAGGGAAGTCTTGTGCAGACTGGCACAGGCCTGCTGATCATCTGGGCCTGGGGCAGGGAGTCACTGAGGGCTCCTTCCTGAGTGTTCCCAGGCTCTGCTGCTGAGCAAGTGGTAAACACAGGCTACTGGAGTGCAAGCTGTGAGCAGAGCATAAAGGTGGGTCATGGTCCAACGTGCATGGACCCCATGAGGCACATGACTTTCTGTTTCAGCAGTGGTCTGAAGCTGCATAGGAAGACCCTGTACTCTAGAGATAAGCACTGTAGTGCTTGGTACTTGTCTCTGAGACTTAATAGGTAGTAGGCAAAAGATTGCCCATCCATGGAAGATATGTGGGTGGGAGATGATAAATGAATGGTGGATGATAGATGGTTGATAGGTGGATGATGAATGTCTGGTGGATAGATGGAGAAATGGATGAAGGAATGGATGGTCAGAGTAATAAAATCCTGGGTAATGAGGAGATTTGGGATGCTGCCAGATTCTCATTTGTAGCAGGGTGTTCAATGACATCTTACAAAGGTCTGGCTTCAGTGTGAAATGTACAGGGAACAGTCTGCTCTTCTTTCTGCTCAGCAGCTTATCTGAGATCTGGACATGGAAGGGTAGGCAACAGAACAGGTAACATTGATAGCCCAGGGAAGAATTGTACTCAAAAGGTGGGCAGGCTGAGAGCAGGGTAGAGTGGCCTTTGACTCCCTGGTTCTCTGTCTGCTTCTCATGCCAGCTGCACCAGCCAGGCTGGGATTCCTGAGACTCTAACCTGGGGCTCAGCCCTGTTCTGTTGACAGGGACTTCAGGTGACTCAATTATATCTGCCCTTTCACTGGGTGCCTTTCATCCAGTGCAGAGAGCTATGAGTATACTGCCATCTTACAAGTGACACAAAACCAAGGCATCTAGAGTGGGGCTTTTCAAACTGCTCTGACATCATGAGCTGCCAGTGAAGATTTTGGACCAGGATGGAAGGAGAGGCTTGAGGGAGCCCTGTCTCTGTATTAGGCAGCTAGTAAATACTGAACAGAAGGTGCTCAGTGCAGCCTGGGTCTTTAAGCCTTCCTATGCAGCCTCTGACACCGACACAGGTCTACAGTGGCACTCCCCATCAGAGGTGGAGAGGCCGCTATATACAAGAGAATGAACAGAAGCTTGGAGCTCCCATTGACCTGGCAACTGGAAGTGCTCAGAGCTTCTGGAGGCTATAGAGTATGGAGAGGGCATCAATATTTTATCACAGTTAAAATAAGACTAATGTTGAGGTCAGATTGCCATCCACAGCACAGAGGGAGAACCTGAATTCCCAAACTCTGATTACCTTTGGTGCTTTGTCCATATTCTAAGTGGGAACTGACATCTGGATCTTAATAAAACCTAATCAGTTTTCTTCTTTTAAGAAGAAGTCCTTAATCAGGACTTTAGCTCTGACTGCTGGTATGTTTTCACCTAGATGGCAACAAACACACACTGAGGGAAGACCCAGCCAAGTGTTGGGGCCTATGCCTCCATAGCTGGAGTTCCTCAGGTCAGGGTTTCTGCCTTGGGCTCTGACTCGTAGCTACTTGTATTTTAATGCTAATTGTGTTCCCCAAAATACTTGCATGAGACTGCCTGCACATAGCTTCTGGGAACCTGTCCTCAGTTGGTTCTGATTGGTAAATAAAGATGCCAACAGCCAATAGATGGAGAGGACAGAGAGATGAGGGATGTTAGGATTCCCAGGCTTGGGGCTAAGAGGAAGAGGAGGAGGAGGAGGAGGAGGAGAGAGGAGGAGGAGGAAAGAGGAGGAGGAGAAAGAGGAGGAAACCCACCATGATGGAAGAGTGTGGAGGAGAGGAGAGGTGCTATGCCTGAGAAGAGTGTAGGACAGAGAGAGCTGCCATGTGAAGGAGCCAGGAGAGCATAGCCCAGAGGGCTGCCCAACTTAGTCCAGAGCAGCTAATATAGAACATAGAATTAGGAAGTAATAACTCAGGGCTATTGGCGGAGGTAGATCAACAGCACGGAAGTTAGCAGGGACCCAATTATTGTGTTGTTTAAGGCATAGAAAATATAAAGGCTGTACATGTGTCTTTTATTCAGGAACATGAACCACTGAGGTGGGTAGCAAACCCACCAAAGGATTTATTAATTAAAAAATACTTCAGGCTGGGTAGGCTGCTGCCTCCTTATGGGCTCCCAAAGTGGGCTGCTGACCTAGGTGGCTCCAATGGGCCTCTGCCTGGGTCGGTTCTAGACATCACAGGCCCCTCATCCCACCTATCATGGAAGACACTGAAAAGTCACTTGTGGTTGGGAAGGCTACCAGCTAAGTTGCTATTGACAGACGTCCCCCACCCTACCCCCATGGGCCGCACTGAGAGTGATGCCTGTTCTCCTGTTCACTGAATTGTGTCCCAGAGAAGCAAATTGCTGTCCCAATCCTCAGTGGGGGTTACCCTGTGTCCTGGTCCAGAGGCCTGATGAGCTCAGTAGAAATACACTACACATCTTTTTCTAGTCAGGCCTGCTCAGAAGCATCATACTCCATCATTTCAGTCCCAGGCTGCACTGGCAGATCTGGAGAGGAGTCCATTTGCTACACATCTTCCATATTTTCTGTCACCAAGGTGATGCCAACTCCACACTCAGATACTCTCAAGAAAGAACATAATCCATTTCCTTTCAAGAGGTCCCGAGAGTACCAGGATTGGAAACATTGTCCTTCTCAGAGACATCATTTCAGGGTCTGATGTGCAGTACTCATACCCACTGTGAGCAGGTGGGTTCAGGTGTGGATGTTCTCCTCCTGCTCCAATCCAGGACCTCATGCAGACCTTTATGCCTGTCCCTACTCTTTTGTGCAGTGGTTGAATTGTGCACAAAAAAAAAGTCATGCTCAAGTCATAAACCCAGTACCGGGCAGTGGGTATTTGCATACCAAATCTTTACCAATATGACCAAAGACAGATGAGGGCACGCTGACCCTGATGAGTCCTGTTTTTCAAGGAGAATGTCCTTTTAAGAACAAAGAAGGTCGCACCAGATCTTGAAGTTCAGAGAGGACTAGACTATGTGAAGGCTAGGCCAGAGAAAGTGATATGGACATAGGTCACAAAATGCTATGGGTGTTAGTACTTCAGAAGTTGACAGCAAGGCCAGAAACAGAGTCCTCCTAGGAGTCCCAGAATTCTGTTATTTGAAGCCATGCAGTAAAATTCTGTCAGATGAAGCCCCCTGGTTTGAGGTCCATTGTAACAGGAGCTCTGACAAGCTATGGCCAAGGATATGTCCAGATTGACAAGAACAGCAGTTTTTATAGCCAAGCCTCATCTCCCCCTCTCTCTCTTTTTTATTTTCTATGTCAAAAGCCACCTTTTTTTGGGAGGAATAGAGTTACAAATGGAACAAGAGGATGGGAAGGGAAAATCATTTGGGGGCGTGTCACCTGCCAAGGGAAGGAGATGTCTCAAGTGCATTCACCATCTGAAGGGCAGACACACCTCAGCTACAGCATGACATGACATGGAAGGGGAGAGAGCCATAAACCAAAATAAAGAAATGACCCTAGGGCTGGGAAGGTAGCTCAGGCAGTAGAGTGCTTGCTCTGCAAACATGAGGACCTGAATTCTATCTCCAACACCCCAGCTCTAGAGAGGAGACAGGTGGGTCGTGGGCCAGCCAGTCTAATCAAATCAGAGAGCCTTAGGCCCCGGTGAAAGAGTCTATCTAAAAAACAGAACAGAAAAAAAAACAGAACAGAAAAGAACAGAACAGAACAGCAAACCAATGAGGTGGGAACCAACAAAATGGCTCTGTGGGTAAAGGCACCACTGAGTCCAATAAACTGAATTCAATCCCTAGGACCTATATCATGGAGGAGAGAACTGAATCCCACAAATTGTCCTTTGACATCTCTCTCTCTTTCTCTCGTCTTCTCTCGTCTCTCTCTCCCTCTCTCTTGTGTCTCTCTCTCTCTCTCTGTGTGTGTATGTATGTGTTGAGAGAGAGAGAGACAGAGACAGAGAGACAGAGAGAGGGAGAGAGACAGAAAGACAGAGAGAGACAGAGAGAGGGAGAGATAGAGATAGAAGAGAGAGAGAGACAGAAAGACAGAGAGAGACAGAAGAGACAGGAGAGACAGAGAGAGGGAGAGGAGAGAGAGCAGAGAGACAGAGAGAGAAAGGAGGGAGACAGAGACCAAGAAATAGACTGAGAGACAAAGAGACAGATAGACACAGAGAAAAAAGAGACACACAGAGACAGAGAAAGACAGAAACAAAGACAAAGACAGGGAGAGACAAACACAGAGGAAATATCCATGTGGCTTTAGGGACAAGTACTTCTATCTTCAACAATGCACGTGTAGGAACTGACTAACTGTTGTGACCTAAAAGGGTAACTTCTGGCCAATGACTGGACAATGATCTGAATCTCTAGAAAGGGGTTAGCAGACCGTGTAACATGACTTAGAACCTCTTGTCCTGTGGCTGCTCTGGCAATGTGCAATGGAGTCCGGCTTTATGCCTTTAATCACAGCCTGAGTTGCTCATCACAGCTTCTACAGACTGTAGAAGGCAGATGTGTTGCCTCATCAGTTCCCTTGTACAGAGCCTCGTGAGTCACCCTAGGGCTTTTAAAGATGAATGAATGGTGAGCCGGCTTCTCAGGGAGATTAGTGATAAGTCATAGCCTCACTTGCCAGGCCTGGCTGAAGCTGACTCAGGTGGGCCAGGGTGTGGTAGCAAGATACATGGATGACACAGGAGAGCAGATGTGACAATTCTACCTCCTCCTTGGGGACATGGCCACACATGTTGGGCCATTTCTCCACTTTGTTGTTTCTTTACATTGTTTGCAGATGCTATACAAACAGGTGTATCTGATACATTCCTGTTATGGGTTGAATGTGAAGTGCCTCCTACTGACTCCTTGTTTGAACACTGATTCCCAGCTGATCGTGAATTTCAGGAGGCTGTGGAGCTAGGCTAGGGAATCCTGGAATCTGAATGCTGGGGGAGAGGCAGACGGTGGATGCTAAGTTTGTGTGGAAGATGCAGCGGCAGACGCCACAGGTGGCTACATCTGCAGTGGGGAAGAAGAGGAGTGTTGATGTTTAGCTCATTTCTCCTTTTTATTCAGCCCAGGATCGAAGCCCACAGAATGGTGTCACCCACATTAAGGCGGCTCTTTTCACTGCAATCACCCTATTCTAGAAACTCCCTCACAGACATGCCCAGAGATTAATCTCTTAGGTGATACTACGTCTGTCAGGTTGTCAATCAATATTAACCTTCACAGATTCCTTTGGGAATTGGGTTATAAACCATCTATGTGACATGCTGACAAAGAACTCGGCTATGCGTTATCCATGTCTTGAAAACAGAAGAAGGCTGAATTTAAAAGCAATGAGCTAATTTCTTTGCTGAAAGACATTTCAAGACAGCATAGCCTCCAGGCTATGGCATGGTTCCCGTTGGTTATTTGTAGCAAAGTTTACAGTGAAGATTCTGATAAAAAAAAAAAAAAAAAAAAAAAAGAAAGTGGAACAGAAAGACATAATGTACAACTCAGTAAAGAACGGAGAGTGTTAAAAGTTGCATACAGGGTAGATTAAGACAAAGTGACTGCAGCTGTAAAAGAGATAAATGCTACCAAAGAGAAGTCTTCAGTCCACACTAGGACAGTATCAGAGGTGCCTTTAGAGCAAGATCCCACTCACTGAAGACTCCAGGGTATAAGAACAAAAGATAATTTAAAAGGAGAGAAACTAAGAAAATAGATCCCGAGCCGCACCTTGCTCAAACATAGCACCCTGACTGTGTCTGGATACTGCCTAGGGAAGTGTTTTTCATGGTTCTTCTGCCCAGGCACCAGGCACACACAGGCGGCTTCACTTTGGCCCAGGTGGTGTCAGGCTATATCTTGAGCTGGCAGCAGACCTTGGTGTTATCCAGATGGTGCTGGTTTTCCAGGAAAGTGAAATGCAAGAAGTATGAGGTGTGACGGGAACCAGTCATGCTTCAGTCTTCCAGCTCCAAACACCAGGAAATTCAGCAGTGGTACCTTCAAAGTCATGCAACAGTCAGCCAAAATAACCCTTTCTCCTTTTTTAAAATCAGGGTCTCATGTAGGTCAGGTTGGTCTCAAACTCACTATGTACCTTGAAGTCCAAGCTTCCTGTCTCTGCTTCCTAAGTACTTGGAGTTACAGACATGCACTCTGTCCACCTAAAGCAACAGTTTTAAGTCCTCTAAAGGTGGAAGTCTTTCTAGATTGTGAACTGGTAAGGCTTGGAAGAGAACACACAAAACAAGGCAGTCACAGAACAGCCACAAAGGGGGCCTTCTGGGTCCTGAGAGACACTCCTTTGAGGGCTCCTTCCATATAACCTAGTGAGTCAGTAGATTGTGAGAGGAAAACTTAGCCTCTATTGAGGAAGATGCTTTGGTGGCAACACTGAAGGAAAAGAAGGAAGTAATTTCTTTGAAAAATATCAACAAAGGTGGGGGTGGATGTTAGCATTTCCTCTGGGCTCTGCCCAATGTTACCCACAACATCCAGGATTAGCCTGGCTCATCTATAAAAGGACTGTTCAAGTCTCTCTCTCTCTCTCTCTCTCTCTCTCTCTCTCTCTCTCTCTCTCTCTCTCTCTCTCTCTTTCTTCTCTCTCTCTCCTCTCTCCCTCTCTTCCATCCCTCCTCCCCCTCTCTTCTTCTTCTTCTTCTTCCTCCTACTCTACCTCTTTCTTCTCCTCTTCCTCCTCCTCCTTCTTGTTCCTGGCAGGTCTTGTCCCTTCTCTCTCCTCTCTTTCTTTCCATTTTTGGTCCTTCTCTATCTCCTTTCTTTCTTTGCCTCTACTCCCTTCCCCAGACCACCTTCCCACATCCCAAATAAACTTTCTTTTATACTAGTTTATACTAGACTAGTTATATGGCTGATACCTCAGGGTGGGGAAATGCCTCAACATGGGCAGCATATCATACCACATTTTATAAAACATACCAGTGGAGTCACCCAGAGCCTTGCTGTCCCCAGACCTCCTCTTGTGCTCTATAAATGCCTGGGGTCTGTGCACCAGGCCTGTGCTGTCACCATGGTATTAATATATACATATCTGTTCAATTGATGATATGCTCCAGGGTCATTTGTAGGTTTGGGTGGTTACTAATGAATTGCCATGAACATTCTACCTTTATCTGACTGGACTGTCTGAAAGCTAACTCATCCCTGCTTTTCTCCTGCTCTGGCGTCTCTGTATGGTGACTCACATTGCTATGGTTGTACAGAAATACTACGAATAGCAAGCAAACAAGTTCAAATAAAACTTTATTTATAAACATAGACAATAGGGCTAGAGCTTACTAGTCCCTGTGTGAAAGGTTGGAGGAATTAGCTGACTTATGAGCCAGCTAGAGGGGAAAGAAAGCAGTGGTCTCTCACCTGGGACGGTCAAGGAAGCTTGGGAAATAGAGTTTTTTTTCTTGCTGCCTGTGCTTTGGCATCCAGCTTCTCACAGGATCAATGACAGACCTATAAATGAAGATCAAGTATGCCTTTTTACAGAGAGCATGTCGTTTCTAAAAAATTATAGCTTTAAGATTGCACAACTCAGCCACTGACCATTATGTCAAACCAACACCTCATAGTGCAAAGGTCTGTAAGACTGTGTCTTGTTATTTATATGCTGTCCTAGTTTGAGTTCTGAGGCTGTGATAAATCACTGACCAAACCAACTTGGTATGAGGGAAGAGTATATTTGGCTTGTATGTTCATAGCACAGTCCATTGAGGAATGCCAGAACAGGGACTCAAAGCAGGAACCTGAGGAAGAGACCCTGGAGAATGCTACTTATTGGCTCCCTTTGGTTTGCTCAGCTTCTTTTCTTATATAGCCCAGGCTGTCTAGGGATGGCACTGCCCACAGTGGACTGGGCCCTCCTATATAAATTAGCAATTAAGAAAATGCGCCAGAGGATATGCCCATTTGCCAATCTAATGGAGGCAAAACCTCGATTGAGGTTCCCTCCCTCTTTTTAAGTGACTCTAGCTTTTGGCAAATTGACAAAAAATAACTAATACATATGCCTAACTAACCATGGGAATATAGGTTTGCCATTCACCATGGTCAGGAACAATAAATAATATGGATCATTCATGTCTCAGGTGATACTCTGGCTGGGAGCTTTGGGTTATTGAAGTGATATGAGGGGAGTGTGTGTGTGGGTCTCTCTTTGCTTTTAAAGTTGTTGAATGTCCGTGTCTTTGTGTATGACCCACTGATGGGTATGTACATGAGTGTCTTCTGACTCAGCCCCACAGAGAGACACCCTGGACTGAACTGCACACAGATGTCAGAGGGAGTTTCCCTAATCCTGAGTCAGCTAAGATGATAGCAATGGACTGTGGGAAGAGAACATCATACCTCAGACAGGCTTGGCATCTAAGCAAAGCCATATCCACACACTTAGTACCCTGGAGGCACCACCGATCCCACCAAGCCAGGATGGCCTCCATAGAATCTCTTACACAATGAGGACTTACACACATTGATAAATGAGACAAATGTAACTGGGACATGTTTATCTTTTGTCTCTACTACCTGGTATACGCATCAGCTCAACAGTGTCTCTCAAAATTCAGGGCTACCTGAAATTTAACTTAAAATGTAGTCTTTATAGATACAATTAGTTAAATTAAAGTGAGAACATGGTACATTAGGATGACATGCCCAAATCTGATAAGTCTGTTTCCTTACATAGAGATACACACACACACACACACACACACACACACACACACACACAAATACACACAGAGACACACATGAGAGAGAGAGAGAGAGAGAGAGAGAGAGAGAGAGAGAGAGAGAGCCATACTGCAGCAGCCAAGCTATATAACTAGAGCCAAAGGACACCTGCTAGAAGGATGAGGAAAGATCCTTCAGAGAAAGCGTGCCCTTGTTGATACATTGATTTTAGAGTTCTGGTTCCAAGAGTTGTGGAGAATAAATCTTTGTTGGCTTAAACCACACAGTTTGTGACCATGTGCTATATAGCCATGTTACACTGACACAGCGTAAAACCTAGGCTTTTCCAGGGCCCAAAGCCTTAGGAGGTTACCAGGGTGTGTGTGGGGAGGTAGGGTAGGAGATGGTGGGGATAGGAAATCTAGTGACCTTACATGCCAGAGGCTACCTAGTCTGTCTTGAATCACAGGCTACAAAGCCATATGTCACAAAGACTAAGGAAGTTGAAGGACTCCAGTGTACAAAACTAGTAGCCACAGCTGAGCCACCACACAGAGAAGTCTTCCTTAGGAGGGAATCTCTGCCTTGGCCACTCCTAGAGATCTGTAATGGGGTGGATGGGGTGAAGAATGAACCACAGGGATGGATTTGTGAAATGTGTGGTATGTGGTATGTAGTGGATGTGGTGTGAGATATGAATTGTGCAGTGTGTATGATATGTGGTATGCGTGCTTCAGTATATATGTATATATGTATACATATGTATACATATGTGTGTGTGTGTATATATATATATATATGTAATATGGTATGTAGCATATATATTGAGTGTGATATGTGCGGTGTGTGCATGTAGTGTCATCTTATGTATAAGTGTGAGATGAGTAGTGTGTGTGTGTAGTCTGTGTGGTATGAGAGGTGTGTAGTGTGTATGATATGTGAGGTATGAGGTGCATATGTGGCATGAAATGTGTGTGGTGTGAGTTGTGAGGTATATGAGGTTGGGGTATGTGAGTTGTGTGAGGTGTGAGTTGTACGAGATGTGAAGTGTGTATGAGGTATATGTGGTATGAGGTGTGTGTGGTGTGTGTGGTATGTGGTGTGTGTGTGTGGTGTGTCAACTATGTGGTGTGTGTGTGTGATGTGTGTGGTATTCACTCCATAATATGTGAATTGTGATGTATGTAGTGTGTAAGTGGTATAAAGAATGTTAGGTGTGTGTTGTGTAAGGTGTGTGAAGTTTGTGTAGTATGAAGTGTATAAAGTATGTGTAGTGTCTATAAAATGTGTCATACAGCTCCGTACTGTGTTTGAATTGTGAGATGTGTGGTATGAGGTATGTTGGTTGTGTGCATTGTTGTGTGATGTGTATAGAGTATGTGTGTTGTGTGTAGTGTGTGTCATATAGCTCCATAACATGTAAGAATTGTGAGATGTGTAGTGTGTATGTGGTATGAGGTATGTTAGTTGTCTGTGGTGTTGTGTGATGTGTATAGAGTATGTATATGTACGGGTGATATTTAGAAAACAGCGTCTGGTCTGTTTGTTCCCGGGCAGCCGCCATGTTCCTGCTGTTCCTTGGCTCTGACTGGGGCTCCGGGTAACTAGATGTACAGGCCCTGGTACCCATGAGACACAAGCGTGGCAGAGCCATCCCCCATGCTGCAGCCACAAAGGTTGGCTGAACCCCAGACAATATCTGCCATCCTCTCAGTACCCAGTAGAAAAGAGATTCTTAAAGCTTAATGATTATCTAAAGGATTTTATATTTAGAAATGGTCAATTAGCAAGATGCCCATTACCCAATATCTAACCTTTTGATAGAAGTTGCTACCCAGAACAGTTCTCCATGGCTGCTCCCTCTCTCCTCCCCTTCCTCTCCTTCTCCCCCCTTCCTCTTTTTCTCCCCTCTCCTTCCTCTCTTCTTCTCCCAGCTCCACCTCCTCTTCTACTGCCTAATCACAGAGTTCCACTGCAAATACAATGTTGCAGAATAAATATCCTGCTACATGTATAGTGTGAGTAGTGTGTGTCATACAGCTCCATAACATGTAAGAATTGTGAGATATGTAGTGATGAGTGGCATATAGTATATATGGTGTGTATGGTGTAAAGTGTGTGTAGTATTGGATGTGTGGCCTTGGTCCTCAGTGGCTTCCATTCATTCATCCTCCCTGGTATCACCTGAGCTCTCTTTCTCCTCCCGTAGTCTTGTTCTCCCTCCTCCTTATATTCTTCCTTCTGTGCAAATGTCCCCATGAGCTGCTGCTGTAGAGTTTGTGCTTGCCTGGGACATTCAAGCACAGAACATGGCTAAGGAAGTGATGGATGGGTGATGCTTCACCTTGGAAAGCTGATAGGAGCCCTCCTGGCTGAAGTCACAGACCCAAAGCTGGATGGTAAGAAGATCACTTCACCACATAGAAAAACATCTCACGGAGGGAGCTGTAATATGTCAATCAGTGTGTACCACAGTGTATCCCTCTGTTTGCACATCTTCACTTGCAAATAAATGTTCACTGCAACGAATCATTGGTCTGATTCGAGACCTTTGGCTTCTGTGATAGCATCAATATTGGATCCTCATAGGGACTCCTCCAGGTTATCCCGTTGTTCCTCTGTGTCATGGGGATCCTGCAGCTTTGGAACCACAGCACTGCCCTTTCATGCATCCCAACCATTTGCAGATGATATAGATTTTGGGGTGGCCCAACTCAGAGCCCTGGATCTAGGCCTGGGTGGTGCTGGTCAGCCTGCCAGCTTTCCCTTACCCACACCACTAGGGGGAGCCCTCCAGCACTGGTCTGGCTAGGACACCCAATGCTACCATCAGCAGGAGGCAGAGTCAGCTGAGTTGCTCTCATGCCTTTAGGTCAGTTCACCTGCACTCACACCTCCAGAGTCAGCTTCACTGTGCTACACAGCCAGGGTGCGGGGCCCACTCTCCCAAGTGCTGTAGCTTGTGAGGGGCTAGGGCAGCTCTCCTGCTCTCGCAATCCTCAGGGCTGACTCACCTGTGCTTTCGCCATCAGGGCCAGCTCCACTGTGTTGCCCAGGCAAGGTGCAGGGTCAGCTCTCCAGAATGCTACAGCCAGTAAGGGGGCATGGCTAACTCCCCTGCTCTCATGACCCCAGGGCCAGCTCTCACAGCTACTGCAGGTAATGAGGGAGAAGGGAGACGGCATCACCCCTACGCCCACACTACCTCATGCCAGATGAATAGTAGGGAGAGCTTTCCTATACTCACACTCTCAGGGGCTGGCTCACCAGCAAACGTCACCCCTCACCAGGGCCAACTCTACTATGCTGCCCAGAAGAAGTGCAGGGCTCGCTCTCCTAAGTGCTGGCGAGGGACAGACATAGCTCATGACCCTGTGGGCAGCTTTCCCAACTGCCAGAGGTGGCAAGGGACGGTGAGTGGAGGCAGAAACACCTCTGCACCCATGCCAGCCCATGGCAAACAAGTGGCGGGGTCAGTTCTCTCACACACCCTTGGGGCAGCTCACCCAGACCCACATCAGAGCCAGCTCCACTGTGCTGGGCTGCCTGGGCAGGACCTGCTCTCCCAAGTGCTGCCGCTGTTGAGAGATGGGGTCAGCTCTCCAAAGTAGTGCAGGCAGTAAGGGGCACATCCACATGGTCCCAGGTAACTGTCCTGACCAGGGACATCCTCATGTTCTCTAATGGTGATATGAGTCACACATATCTACACTAACTCCTGCCTCTGCATAGCCATGAATTCAGACATGGTTCTAAGCAGCAGTTCAGGCTGGGACCTCATTGTGGCCCCAGATGGCCAGAATGGCTACTCAGAAGAGGCTAGTCCTCTCCACCCTTGAGTCTCCAGTTTCCTCTCTCTTCATAGTGCTCAAGTTGTTCCACTTCCCTCTCTCTCCCATCTGACCACCACATACTCACACATTCCACTACAGGCTGGCCATGTGGCTGGTGGGTCCCTGGGTGACATCCTCCCTCTAATGCTGCATGATATAGCAGCAAGCAGGCATCTATAGTCTGCCTGTGCCAAGTGCTGGAGGACAGGTCTGACTGTGGCATGACTGCCTGCAGGTCTCTGCCTTCCTCTTCCTGTGCTGTGCTGCCTGGGTTTGATTTGATTTGGTTTGGTTTGATTTTTATGAGCCCTAGGCATAAGATAGCTTTGGCTAGTAAGCCAGGCATCAATCTAGGATGAACAGATGCTCTGCTCCTGACTGATAGAAGAACACCACCGCCACCAAGTTGTCTCTTCGCCCATTGCTACGGGGGATATAAATGGTCTTACTTGTACATCTCAGGAGAAGAGTGACATGGCCTGGGAGATGCCTCAGTGGGTGTGGCTCTTTCTGCTCAAGAAGATCCAAGATCAGATCTCTAGACCCCACAGAAAACCATCATGGCAGTGTGTGTCTATAATATCCTTGCTGCTAAGGAGAGTTGGGAGGAGACAGGAGAATCTCTGGAAGCTAGAAGCCAGCCTGGTGTACACAAAGGCAAAAACAAGACAGAAGGGGAGGACCAGAACCCAGATTTATCCTCTGACTGCCACAGGCATGTTAGGGCACAAACATGCTCCTTGCATATGTATTTTAAAGATTTCTGTATTTATTTAACATGTATGGTGGTTGCCTGCATGTGTGTGCACCACGTGTGTGCAGGAGCCCACAGAGACCAGAAGAGAGCATTGGATGCCTTGGAACCTGGCCTATAGGTGCTCATGAGCCACATGAAGTAGGTACTAGAAACTGCAAAAGCAGCAAGTCCTCTTAACCACTGAGCCTTTTCTCCAGCCCCAAAGATATTTTTTAAAAAGTCTACACAGTTTGCTCCTTTGGGTTAGTAGCAGTTATTTGATGTGCAAATGGTTCCTTATGACAGCTGCTGAGGTGCCTGGAGCCAACAGAACCTGCCTTCCCTCTGCCCCATGCAAGGGCAGGGTGGAGTAAGCCAGACCTTCCTACCCAAGGGCTCTTCATATATTTGCTAGAAGAATATTCCTTGCTGCTGTTCTTGCTGTTTTAGGGCTCAGCAACTCCACCTGACAAGGGCAGGTGGGTTCCACTGTGGTTCCTTCTTAGCTCAGGTTCAATTCCCAATGCTGCTAACCTCACGCATGTCTCCTGAATCCATACTGAGTCCAGGAGGCAGTGACTGAACCTGTCTGTCCCTAGTATAGACTTCTATTTGCTTGGCTCTCCATAGTCCACTTGGCCAGTGAGATTGCTGGCAGTCTTTGGTGAGTCAAGGTTTTAAGTTTTCTTGTTTGTTTTTTTTTTTTTCTGCACCATGAGACAAAGTCTTCTGTAGTTTAGGCTGTTCTTAAAGTCTCTGTGTAGCTGGGTATTGCTAACCTTGAACTCCAATCTTCCTGCCTCTGTCTCCTGAGTTCTGAGATTACAGGTGTGAACCAGCTTAGGTTATGCCATGGAATGAATCTAGGACTGTGCGAATGCTAAGCAAAGGCAATATTAACTAAGCTACTTCCCTCATGGCACATTTTAGCTCTTGCAGTATATGGAATCAGGTGACATGCGTGATTATGGAGACTATGAGGCTCTTTCCACACTTACCACACAATGTGTGGAGTGGCTATGTCTCTGGGCAGGTTCCATGCATCTCTTTGTATCTGTGGTTTATCTTGTCACATGAGCAGAATTTCAAGTGTTATCAATGCAGAACTTTATAGTCCATCTATCTCCATGGGAACCTAGTTCTGAGCTAGGTATAGGGATGGATCCAAGATGTGCTAATTAATTGAATGGATGGATGAATGGATGAGAGGCACTCGGTGATTTATGCTAAGTGAAAGGAAAGCCAAGGAAGTGTCCATTCTGCAGAGTCATAGGCACACATAAAGTCCTCCAACAAAGTCCTCCAGATGGCATGTATGCAGTGGAGGCCTGCCACTTCCTACTTTTCTAGAACCCATGTCTCACCAGGCCTCCTGCTTCTTATCCCAGCAAGTCAGGCAGAGAGAGGCCCTGAGCTGGGCTGCCTGGGCTTGTTCCCAGGCCAAGCAACAAGCTTCCCACACTGGCTCCAGGATCCCATCCTGGCGGCTGCATCAAAGCTCTGTCTAGCCCCGGAGGCTGAAGTTGCTGGAGGTAGCCACACATTCCTGTGGGTCTTGGCAGCATGATGGTCCACAGAGAGCAGGTGAGGAGTCTGAAGGCTGCAAGATGCATTCTGAACTGAGGCAGTCCGTGAGCTTGAGGCAAGACCTGACTGGCCAGCCCAGGGAGGCAGGGCTGTGGATACCGTTTGCATTGGTGGTCAGTGTCTGTTGGCACTGCTTCTGAGCAATGAAGTTTATTCTTCCCACCTCCTTCCCCCAACCCACCTGTAGAGAAGACCTCCATTGTACGCTTGGCTGAAGATCTATCACTATTTAGCAAGTTCTGGAAGGCAGAGATTTGAGCGGTACAACTCAAAGTTGTACTTTGGGACTGATTTTGCTATGAGCAAAAGAAAATGCCCTGTACTGTTGCAAAGCCCACTATGAAGAATGATGATGTCATCTTCCTGAATGGACAAGGATACTGTGTATATGTTTACAAATGAGCCAGAGGTGAGCTTCAGAAATCCATTGCTCATCTCACTATACTTGTGGTCATGGTTATCTTCCCAGCATCTGGGAGTTCCAGATGTTGAAGGTGTATCTAGGTAGCTAAGATGAAGATAGGGCTCCCTCCCCTGGAAGCTGTGAGTCTGTACCCAGGTGGCTGCTTCCTGCTCAGGTTCAGCTAGGTTCCACCCAGCAAGCAGAACCTTGTCCTTCCACTTGGGGTGTGGTATTGCTGCTGCATCCTTCTGACCAATAACACGTATGTAATGAACCCTGTTGCTAGGCTGCATCTGGTTGTCTTCAGAGCTGGCACTTGCTGCCAAATCTGAAGGAGTGAAAAGCTCTCTGGGAGGGCCTGTGTCTCATGTGGCCTTCCCTCCTGCCTAGTAGTAAGGTGCACAGACCCATGAGCACAGAATCCAGTCTTATCTCTACCATCCAGTATCTATTCTCCCATAGCTAGCAGCTGACTGCGAGGTTCTGCCATCTCTGACTATGTCCAGGCTCTTATTGTACAAAGTGTTTTATTGCACTTCCCTTATTGCTAACGAAAACTGGAAGCCATTTAAAAATTAAGGTACTATAAAACATGATGTAATAAAAACAAAGTCCAAAAGCTTAACCCTCGTGGGACAAATGTGGCTATCCCTAGGAAGAAGAAGCCATCTGGCATCCTCACCAGACAGCTCAATGCTGGGCTCCAGTACCAGTGCCACTGCTTGGGAGAAACAGCCACAGGGGATGGAAGAATAAGAAGCCTCATTTGAGAGATTTGTACCTAAGGGTGAGTAAATTAGGGGCTACATTTTTCAAGTTGTCTGGAACTGATGTGTGTTTCTTGTTTTGGAATAGTCTATTTGGGAAATGGGGGCTATCCACATCTACTGGTGACTGGCAGAGCCTCAGGCTACTTCACATCCTGCAAAAAGGCTGGGAAGGGAAGAAGGGAGACAATTACTTTTAAAGGCACATTTGCAATACAGATGAGAATCATTAAAAATAACTGTGCAGATAAAAAATCCATGTCAGACGTATCTCTGTGATGCTCCTGCTGAGCCTGGCCTGTTTCACCTGTGCACAGAGTGTGAAATACCCAAACGACAGCTTTTGTGACTAAGTGTTTATTAAAAGACTGTTGGACATGTAAGCAGGATCTGGGCTTTGATACCACATCCCCCAGAATTAACAGTAAAGAAGTAGATGCCTGAGGGCAGGGAAAGGATGGACATGATGTCTCCAGTGTTTCAAGTCACTGTCTTCACAGTTCCTCATCTGGGTCATGCTCAGGACACCGCAGTGGCAGTGTGATCTGAGTAGGGGGAGTGCATTGGAAAACACCAGCTCTTGATGCCATAGCTCACCCATCAGATACCTGCCGGGTGCAAGTGAATGGTTGGTGGTTTCAAGATAAGTATCCTTCAACTGCTGAGAAGTAACCAGGCAACCATTTTATTGCCTTCATCCATAGGACAGAGGTGTCTCCTGTGGGAGGCTAGTGACAGGCTTCTAGCTGTACTGCCTCCAAAGTTGTGATTTTGGAAGTTAACCAAAAGCAGAATGACGCAGGCTGGAGTGGTTGTGGGTGGTAGAGCGCTTGCCTAGCATGCAAGAAGCTATGGGTTCAATCCCCAGCATCATGAAAGCAAGTGACTAAAAGCCATTGTAGGGATGGGAGAGGGAGTAGTGGTAAAGAGCACAGAGGGCCTGAGTTCAGTTCCCAGCACCCCTGCCAGTTGGCTCACAATTCCCTGTAACTGCAGCTCCAGGGGTTCAACACCTCTGACCTCCACAGACCCCTGCATTCACATATACATACTTGATACAGAGACAATTAAAAATAAATGTAAATCTTAAGAAATAGAAGCTAGGGTGACTCACATAGACTCCTTGTAGCCTCCCCCATCCCTGGCCTCCGGCTAGTCCCAGAGATGCCCCCACCAGTTTCTACTCTTACCCCCATCCCTCTCTTCCCCACCTCCACACCTGATCTCCATCTCCTCTCTCCATCTCCCTCCCAGTTCCCTCTCTCCATATGTTTCCCCTTCTGAGTGAGACTCACACATCCTCCCTCAGGCTTACTATCCAGTTTCCTTGGGTCTGTGGATGTTTATTCTGTACTTTATGGTTAATGTTCAATTATAAAAGTGAACTCATACCATACGTGTCTTTCTAGGTCTGCATTATTTGGTCTCAAGTGCATCTCTTGGTTTCCATGTGGGTCCCTTAACAATTGGAGCAGGACTATCTCTAATTCTGTTGCCTGCCACTGGAGGCCCGTCTCCTACCTGGACTGCCTGGTTAGGCCTCAGTGGGAGAGAAGGTGCTTAGTCCTTCTGGGACTAGATGTCCCAGGGTGGGGAGGTGCCCGAGGGGGGCTTCCCTTCTCTGAGGAAAAGGGGAGGAGGTAATAGGGGGAGGGATTTGTAAGGCAGGACTAGGAAGAAAGTAGGGAGGGAGGCTGTGGCTGGGATGTAATGTGAATAAAAAATAAATTATGCAAAGAAAATAATAATTTAAGAAAGAAATAAAAGCAAATACAGCTAAAGGGTTTATCCAGAGTTGATTGTTAGACTTCATAGAAGTTTCCAGAAGGCCCAACTAAAATCCTTTTCAGCACAAGAGGTGTGAGCAGTTCCTTCCCCACAGGCTGATTCTGACCACCAGGGCCATATTTAGGACTCTTTTCAAGAAGGACTGAGAGTCAGCACATTGTCACTGTGTGATTTGCTGTGGATCCCTCCTCTAAGCATACCCTCTGGCATACCCTTGTCTGTTTTTGCCAGCTATAATTCCACTACTCAGGCTGGTCCTCCCTCAAGGAGCACTCCAGACCTATGACGTCTGTTTACCTCCTAAAAGCATCCAACCTCTTTAGGAAACAGATGGGATTTGAATCACCTTGCATCCCTCCCACCATCTCTGATGGTCTCAAAAAAAAATGGCCACAAATCCCTCTCCCAAAACACTACCAGAAGTTATTCGATGCTCTGAGTAGCCTTTAGTCCTGCCCTATGACTAATGGAAGCTGTCAATTTGTCCTTGCTCAAGCCATAACCCCAGGAGAGGAGACATGTGCATGCTCCTTGCTGGCCAGAAGGTGTCAGCTTCTCATTTCTGCTCTGCAGCTGGCATGAGGGACAACTACTCTACCTCTGATCCACACCCCTAGCCCTCCTTTACTTTCTATTTGTGAGACAGCATCTCACCAAATTGCCAGGTCCAGCCTTCAATTGGCCCAGAATCTGAACCAGCACTCCTGCCTCAGGCTCCTAAGTAGCTGAGATGACAGGCCAGCGCTGCAAGATGCTGCTTGGCTGCACTCTGCCAAGAAAAGCCAAGGTCCCCTCAGGTTTCTTCCCTCAAAGCTATCCTTCTGCAGATGGAGACATCTTCAGCGTGCAGGTGAGAACTGACCTACTCAGTCTGCTTCAGTGTCTGAACACAAGCTCATGTCACCCTGTGTCATGACAATACACAAAGAAATGACTACCATCAGGGGAAGAAATCAGTCCCTGGATACAAGAAGAAGTCCTCACCCTGCCAAGTCCTGTCTTTCCTGATCCCTCTGTTTACTGGCTTTCTTGGTGCCCATTCCAGGGCCACCCCAGCACCACCTATAAGCTTGGATAAGCACAGCTGCTGTCTTTGCCTGCAGGGAGCACAAGTTCAATGACAGACAATACATACAAGGACAACCCATGAGCACTGTGTGGAAATGCCTGCAGAAGGGTACCTCCCACTCTCCACAGGCTTCAGGATGCTTCTTGAAGCAGGTCACAGTGACAGAGGACATAATGTAGTTCAGAGGGAGAGAGGTTTGCTGGCTAGATACATCCTGGCTGGACAAGTACCCCGGGGAACATAAGGAAGAGAATGGCCAGAGTGGATACTCACTGTGAATTTCTCTGGAGAACAGAGGGAACCAAAGTGGGTGGAGTTGAGCTACTAGATAAATGTGAACTTTCCCCATAGTCACTGTGAGGGCATGTGGAAAGCTGGTTAACAGCCTCAAGTGATGACAAAGAAGGCCTGCTTTATTGGACTGTGGAGATGGAGGCAGCATTCGAGAACCGGCAAGGCTCCCTTCTATCTAGCCATGGACATGACCTGGGAATGGAACCTTAGCTGGACAGGCGCCAGGTCTGCTCCAAGGGCCTTATAGTCACCTGAAGTAAGAAGAGGGCAAGGAACAACCACAGGGGGCAGGGTTCAGTTCCTGCTATGCAATGTGAGGTACTGTCTGGACCCAAACAGGAAATGTTCAGTAGACAGAGCTCAGGAGTGAGGCCTGGGCAGGACAGAGGCTGCAAGTTCCTTCTAGGTGACTGAATATGGCCTTTGCCTCCAGTCTCTACCTCCTTGATGCCAGCCCTGGCAGATAATACCATCGAGTTCATTTTAAGTTCAGTTCCCTTCTTTTCTCTGCTCCAGCAGGGGCCTGAAATGCCAGTGCTAGCCAAATAAAGGCTGCATACACAGCACCTTCCACCACAGAGCTGTGTTTTCTTACAGTCGTAGAGGTGGGAAGCCTGAGACCAAGGTGGCTTTGGCTCCTGTCCCTTTCCCACCTCTATATTGCTTGTGGTGTCCTTGGCTTGGAGCAATATCATCCTAGTCTCTGCACGTAGTCTCCTCCATGTTTTCCGTCTCTCAGGACCTGCCTCACCTTAGCCTGACCTCATCAAATATCAACTGTCTCCTTCCTGTTTTCCAAATGAGGTCATCTCCACAGGCACGGGGGGTTAGGACTTGAACATAAGCCTGAACAGTAGGACAAGAGCAGTACCTACCCCTCTGCACCTGTGTAGCCATTTACTGACTCAAGAAAGTTTCCTCAGAGAAAGGTAAGCCATTCCTGAGAACCAACCTTGGGCTTCTCAGGACGATAGCTGTGAAACCTCAGTCTCTGTCTTCCTTAACCTGAGACAGCAAGAAACCCCAGGTCTCTCTACACATACACTTGTGGGACCAGGGCTGCTGGCTCTGGCTCAGCACTGCTAGTTCACCAAGGAGCCAGCTACTGTCTGGCTTGGGGCCACCATTCCACACTGGGGAGGGACTGAGCTGGGTACACGGGGTGGGTGTGGTGTGGTAAGTCTCTTCAGGGGTCATGAGCCCAACTCAACTCTCACTATGGACCTTGTAATAGCCCTGCAGCCTTAACTGTAAGAAGGGTCATTTGATACCCTTCTCAAGGACTGTAGAGGGTTAAGTGACACTGGTCTGGTTCTCAAGAAGAAACACTTTATGTTGTTCTTGGCTTGGCTTCGCTCCTCATTTGTAACTTTAGTAGCATCACCTTTGGGATCCTTTCCAGGTCTTTGCAGCTACTTGTCACCTGCCTAAACAGTTATTCAGCTTCTCCGAGCCAAGAGACACAATTTGCCTTGTATTCCTGGGGAGCACCCCAGTCCCAAGGCACAGGGTAGACTGAGGTCACTCCAATCAGTGCCTGGACAGTGGCGCAATGTCCCCTTCTGGGTTCAGTGGATGAACGTTACTGTCAATACTTCTGAGTAAGAAACTAGTATGTCATTGCATCACCACCAAAAGATTCTAGAACTTTCCTTTTAGGCATCAGACCATGGTAGGAAGAGAGGAAGGAGAAAGATGGCTTAAGCTTTCTGGTTTGATAGCTTAAGGAAGGTGGAAGCTGTGGTATTGGAAGGCCTGAGCCACTTTGCCAGATTCTGCATGGGAGGTGTTCGAGAAGAGGCCATATTTGATTCCACAGCCTGGAGTGGGTGCTTGGAGGGAGATTGGACTAGATATAGTAAGGCTCAGGCTAGAGTTAGAAAGGTCCTTGTAGGGGTCCTGCCTCAGCCTCACTGCTGAGACCTTAAAGGAACTGAGTCTCTCTCCCTCTGATTTTGTCTCTCCAGGAGTTCTGCCTATTGTGACTTGCATTAGGATCAGAGTACTCAGGAGGTGGAGGCAGGAGGTTTACAAATTTGAGGCTAGCCAAGACTATGCAGAAAGTTTTATCCCCAAACAAACAACCCGTCTCAGGTTCTTCTGAATGAGGTCTGTTGAAACAAAAGAGCCCTTGATCCAAGGGAACAAGAGCCATATGTGATGACCAGAGCCAGGAAGCACGGGTTCAGGCCCTGAATGACATAGTTAAATGAACTTTGATTATCACAGAACATAAGATAGTCATGAGTCAACATAGTCACCAGACACATTAGTGAGGACATCAGGTAATGGGTTAAAGAAAGGAGGGAAATCTCTGCTGTGGATCTCAGATACTATCTGATGATATTCTTAATAGCTCCCAAAGGTTTAACTGACAGTCAAAAGCTCAGACACAGAGGTGATAAGTGCCTATCATGGGGACTAGAGAAGCCCAAGATAATTTTGATTCTTTATCTACAACATTCAAACTTTGCATAATCAGTCATCAGGCCCTTTAAGACAATTGAAGCTTTGTCAGAGAACTTCAGTCCTGCATGTTGACAGAACACATTTTACATATAGAGAAACTAAACATTTCCCTGTCCCATTAGGGTAGTCAATAGTGCAGTCTCCAGGGAAGAGAAATACCCACTAACACCATTAAGGAATGGGCTAGAGGATGGCTCAGTGGTTAACAGTGTTTGCTGCTCTTTCAGAGTTTAGTTCCCAGATCCCATTTCAGGAGCCTCAACCACCTATAACCAGATTCAAAGAATCTGATACCTTCTTTTGTGCAAAAATGAGAACTCGAGTTCAAATACCCAGAACCCATAAAAGTTGGACAGAGTGGCACATGTCCATGCTCTTAATACTACCTAGCAAATGAACTGAGAAACCCCGTGCCCAAATGATGCATCGGTACACATGTTCTAATACTCCTAAAAATAGATGGACCCCAGAAGCTCACAATGAGCTATCATGGTCCACAAGGTGCCCCGTAACAGGGATACTACCCAAAAAAGATAGGAAGCAAAGAAGATGGACACCAGGGTATCTAATAAACCTCCAATTTGCCTGGTCAACCATAACACCGCAATAACTAAATGTATGTTTGCGTTCATAACAAAGTAACAGATGACAGCAGTTATTATATGAAACCAAATTGTGCCCGTGCCCCATTAATTCTTAAGCAGACGACTAGTGTTTTTCTGATTCTATATCTCAAAGAATACCTGGTTTTTTTACTTTGGTCGAAACTAATTTATTTACTGCTAGTTTCGGCAGTTCAATTTATAATCAATAAAACGTCACATAAAGTTGTGTCTAAATTATATTTTAAATGTTTACTAACATCAAATTATTTACTTCGTACTAAATGTAATTTTAGTGCACATTTGAGGAGATAAATGCAGATCATTCTGAAGAAATCAGATATATTAAGTTTTTTAAATGCAGACTAACAAAATTACTCCTTTCTTCTGTAGCAAATATTTTTGATACTGGTTGATAATGCTTCAACTGAAAATAGTTCAGTTTTCTTTGAAGAGCCAATTTTGCAATATAGATCTATTGTGCTATACTAGTTTTGGAAATGTGATCTACTAAAGCCATCACTGTGTTGGCCATATCCTGTAGGAAGACTTTATGGGTCCTGGGCTTTGACAAAAGTATATATGCACTTTCCCAGAGTGCCAGGGAAGCAAGCTCATCCCACTTGCAGTTTCTCCTTTTAGAGACAGCTACTTCTTTTAGCAGGTCCTCTGTTGTGAGTGCTGGGCCAGGTTTTCACTTCCTCTGCCACTTCAGTCCCCAGGTAAGGTCTGAAAGCTCCATGCCAGGAACTGGGACCCCAGTGGGCTGCTTTAGGAAAGGGCAGATGTTCCCATCTCTCCCAAACCACTATCAGTGCCAGAACTTACTGGCTTGGGGGCTGTTGGTCATGGTGTTTCGTCACAGCAATAGTAACCCTAACTAAGATAAGCCTTCTTATGTGGATTCATTTCATGGGCCACAGGGTTCTTTCTATTTTAAAGCGAATTTGTAACACATCTCCACATTCCATGGCCATCAAGGATGAGATAGAAGTCTTTGAAGACATTTTAAACCTTGAGGAGGCAGCACAGGATCATAGACACTGTGTGTGACCTGCTTCAGGTACTGCTTGCTCCAATAACATAGTGCTGCAGGTAAGTCTGTTTGGTATAGTGGACAGCACTCTGCTCGGGTCCAGAGATGCCCAGTAAATGACTAAGGCAGAAGTGAGGCATAAACCAGGAAACATTCCTTATGCTTATTTCCCCTGATTATTTGTCAGATACTCAGATAGCTACAATAAGCCATGCCTCAGAGGCTTGCCTGGTCTCATACCAGCTAGACAAGATGAAATGCCAAACCTACAACCTAGCTGCCAGCACCAAGCTTTCATATGCTGGCTCACCCATGCAGGGAGACAACAGCTCCATCGTTACTCCACTCCTCTTCTTGCTGAAGATTCTGTCTATGATGTCAGATGGAACATGTCCTATGTAGCTGTCTTTTTATGGATGGAGCAAGGAGACAAGCCATACATAGAAACAGTGCAGCTTGGCTCAGTTAACTGGAGAGAGATTCATAGAAACTGATCACTGTAGGCTCCAGGCACTAACCATCCAGAGGAACCTGGTCCATACATTGAGGAACTCTTGAGCCTCTATGCCTGGATCTAACTCTCTAGGTGCTGAGTGTGGGGAAGTCACCCGGACACAGATATTCAGGAACTGAGTATGGGGAAATCTCATAGAACCTAGCTCTCTAAGTGCTTAGTGTGGGGAGGTCCCATAGGACCTAGCTCTTCAGGTGAGATTGGAATGGTCCTATGGAGAGTTCTTTGGGTGAATAAGACATCTCTGAGATGTAGCTCTTTGTAGACATGCCCAATTTGATGTTTCAGGGACAAATGTCCAGCTCTGCTCATGTGTCCAGCTCACCTTCATCCTCAGATTTGTGTGGTTTCCAGGTCACACAGTAGGCACCAGGGGCCCTGTACTCCTGGCACAGTGACTCAGTGGAACATCTGCCTCTGAAGAGGACCAGATCCTGCTTTTGCTTCAGAGGCTACGTATGTTTGCCTCCACCTACCCATGACTGAAAATAGCTAGCTCACATATGTGTTCAGGAAATGTATTTCTGTGGCAAAAATGTATAAATCTGCCAGCATAGAGATCCAGAGGGCCTATGATAGGCTCTGTATGTGTTAGTTATAGTTTTGTAACAGATTACCCCAGTCGCTCTAAACATCAGTTACCTACATTCTGTGAGTCTTAAGATTCCTACAGATAGGCTAGGCTCTTCAGGGTATCCCAGCCATCTGGGCCAGTTCTCTGCAAGTCCCCTTGATGGATTTTATATTGCTGGCTTCAGCTCTCTATTGTCTTCTGGCTGGAGTTCTTCCCCACCCAGGCCTTTCTTTCTCTGCTGTTCTTGGAAGTATGAACAGGAGGAGGCTACAGAGGGAGTTCCACAAGATGGAAGATGGGAGAGTTTGATCTTTCCCTCTTCCCCGATGCTTGCTGTCTTTGCCAGGTCCAGCTCACAGAAGGACATGAACACAGAAAACCAGCAGGACAGGAGAGTGTATGTGAGGTCCCTCTGGCTGCTGTGACAATGACCACAGACTAGGTAGCCCGTGCTAGTCTGTTGCTACAACAAATATCAGCTGAAGTCAACTTACAAAGAAGAAAGGCTTATTAGGGTTCAAGGTCTACAAGTTTCAGTTCATGGTCACTGGGTCCTCATTCTTTGGGCCTGAGGAGAGGCAGGGGCTCCTGGAGGAAGCATGTGATAGGGAACTGCTTACCTCATGGCCAGATTACAAAATGAAAGGATAGAGTTCCACAATTCCCTGGAGGTCACCTTGAGTCCCTCACTCTAGGCTCCGCCTCCTGAAGGTTCTACCACCTCCTGACTGCTCCAAGGTGAAGCCTAATCCTCAGCCCAGGCCTGTGAAGCACAGTCCAGAGCCTAACCACAGCATGACTTAAGACAACAGAAATGTTTGCTTGTAGCTTTTGAGACCAGAGTGTGAAATCCAGTGTACCAGGGCTGCTCTTCCAATGAGGTCCATGGAAGAGATTCCTTCTAGGGCATGAATGTTCCCTCCCCAACACTGGGAGAAGCTTAATTAGCACCACAAAACTACTAAAAGTGATGATTTAAAGAGATTTCATGGATTAATGGCACCATCATTGGACTGGATTAATATCATGGGAATGGATTAGTAATCATGGGAGTGAGTTTAAAAGATAATGATTCATGGATTAATAAATCATCGTGGGACTATGTTAATTATGGATTGGTAATCATGGGTTGGTTATAATGGGAGTGGGTCAGGTATTATGGGTTAGGGTTGATTATAATGGGAATGGATCAATTATCATGGAAATAGTTTAGTTATACAGGGAGTGAGGTGGTTATCATGGGAGAAGGTTGGTAATCAAAGGAATGGGTTTAGTTATCACAGAAGGTTGGTTATTATGAGGATGAGCTGGTTATAATAGGAATAGGTTAGGGAGTGGGTTGATAATCACAGGAGTGGGTTATCATGGGAGTGGATCCCAGATGCACAGGGTGAGTCCAGCTGAGTTTCTTTCTGTCTGTGCTACTCACTTGCCCTCTTCCATGTTATGATGCTCCACAAAGGCCTTCATCACATGCCTGCTCTGGATCTCCAGTGTCCAACCTCCAGAGTTGTGAATTAAGCTTGCTTCTACCATGTGTATCTGCCAGTATGTGAGGCTCCAGCAGCGGCAGCAGCAGAGCAGCAGCAGCAACATCCATCTCTGCCTTTTCCTGTCTCCAAGTAGGTTTTGAAAGCTTTGGTGTCCTTGACTTACTGCTGTACATTCTGATGCTAACCTCTTCTTCTATGTGGTCTTCTCTTGATGTGTCCCAGTCCTAATGTTTTATTTTTAGGGACACAAGTCATACTGTATTAGCTCCTATACTTCCCAGCCTGGCCTTTCTTCCCTTGACTATATCTACAAATGTCATTTCTCCAAATGAGGCCATAGGTACATGTGTGGGGTGTGACTTAGTATATGAACACTGAGGCAGAGGCAGGCTGATACCTGAGTTTCAGGCTAGTGTGGTCTACAGAACAAGTTTCAGGGCTACAAAGAGAAACTCTGTCTTGAAAAATAAAAATAAAAGATTTATTTTTAATTATGTGCATGTGTGTTCACATGTAAGAGCTTTGTGTGTGTGTGTGTGTGTGTGGTGATTGCCTTTTTCTCTGTCACTCTTTCTTCTCTGGAATTAAAGACACTGACATTACTTTGTGTGATAATGTTTTTATTTATTTTATTTTTATTTTTGATTTGCTCTTTTTGACTGGTTGGGGCAAGGAGGAGAGCGGGCTCACTGAGACATTTGAATGCTAGGTCTAGTTGAGCTTATCTGAGAGTCTTTACCGGTGGTAGAAGCTGCTCTTTAAAAAGTCTCTCTGCTCCAGTGTCAACAGCAACTCTTAGTCACAGCGTAAACCATTAACCAATTCTATAGAAACAGGCACCGAGCACACACCACATACCTAGGAGCTTCAGAGGCAGCTTACTCTGCTTACAAAGCATGAAGGCTGTGCACTGGGCTGGGGGGCAGTGTTCAGTCAATACACTTTACAACCTAGAAAAACTGCTCAGATTTCAAAGCAGGTTCTTAACACCTATTGTCTCCTTGATCAAGAAATACTGCAGTTCAGGAAAGGCCCTTCCTGAGGATGGAAAAATCCAGTATCAGCCAGTTCCTTCTGTCCCCAGTGGCTTTGTTTTCCTTTAAGGTGGCTGCCTTCTCCTGTCTTTGTGCTAATTATCAACCAGCATTAGGTATCACCTGGCAGGATAGAAATGGTCCAAGCACGTCATTGCCCTCCTCCTGTTGCTAGGTAATGACTCCTTCACCTGAGATGGACAAAATGGGTCAGGAGAGATTCCAGAAAGAAGCCTCCATTTGAGGTCAGTGCAGTGGCCCCTGGGAAGGAGACAGGACAAGAGAGCCTCTCTTGGGACCACCCACTCAAGTGATTTCATTGTTCTTTCTTCTCCCTAGTCCTCAGTTCAGTGTGCTTGACAGTGACTACCCTAGGTGTGGCTCAGTGTCTGTTACCTAGTACTGTCCCCTGAGAGAAATCCTGTCCTGTCTACTGGCTTTTCATTCAGTCTTCACCTCATTATGATAGGTGACTGTTCAATTCTATGCTCCCAGCCTCAGTGACAGTAGCTTTCAAGTGTTTGCATTCAAGTTTAGATGCTCCTTCCAAGGCACAGAGGTCAGCATCTTGAATAGTTTAAGAGATTCAGAGCAGGTGGCAGGAAAGGACATGGAAAATACAAATCAGCCTTCTGTTACACAAGCCACGTTTGAACGCCAGTCCCGCTGTTTACTGACCATGTCACGGTGGGCACTTAGATCTTGTTAGAGTTTTTGTTTTCTTTTGTTTAAAAGAGTAGGCACCTTCTCATAGGAAACAACCCAACAGAAATATGAGCTGCACAAGGGTGCTTATATGGTCTGTAACTAAAGCAACAAAAAGAAACTATTAAAAACATGGATATTGTTGACAGGAAAATGGGAACCTGCAAGAGGTTTCAGCAAGTAAGGGTGCTCACAGTGTGAGCTGGTAGCCAGAGTTTGATCCTTAGATTCAGCATGGGCCACACACAAAAATAAAGGTAATGATATTTTTGAAAAGATGAATGGTATTATTCTGTCATAAATACACGGTGAAATGCCACACAGGCATTAAAAATCAGCAAGGCAGGCAGGGCTGGAGAGATGGCTCTGTGGTTAAGAGTGTGTATGGCTCTTCCAGAGAACCTGCATTAGACTCCCAGCTCCCACACGAAGCAACTCATAAACATACACATACACACACACACTATTATTTAAATTATTAATGCAGAGCTGTGTGAGGACAAAGGAAGAAAGCAAGTCTTTCCTGAGATGGGTGGATTGACCCAATAGGAGCATGGGGCTCCATATTCTGTGTAGCTAGATGTAGCCACCTGCAGCCATGGACAAACTGGGTTCACCTGAAAGGGGGGGCTGAAAATGAATAAGGGAGATGGAGAGGTGAGAGAAGCATGAAGCCAAGACAAAGTTTTCTGATCAAGGCTCGAAGTTTAATATTCAGCTTTTCTATTTAAAGGGAAAGCCTCACGGAACCCATTCTTGTTTCAGCCAGATTATGTCTCAAGGCAAGCTCAGTGGGCAGTCTATTCTTCTAAGTTCCTGTAGGAGATTGTATGTACAGCCAAGGTGGGTAACTCCACTAGGTCCTATTATTAGGTCTATTGTGGTAAGCAAGGTCTTTCTGACCTGCTCAAGGCTTGGTGGAGGGCACAGCTAGACATCCGTGGACACTGCTCAGGGGACACATAGACTGCCAGCACTTGTACACACTTGAAACAGTCACAGTGAAACTGACTTGGGCTCAGTAGTTGCCTAGTTCATGCTTGATGAATTCTGATAGGATCTGAGAGATGACGTCAAGTACGAGCTTCAGCACTGTTCACGAAAAGCATGTGAGTGACACACCCTTATTATTTTGTTTGGAGTCTGGGGGTGTAGCTTTGTTGGTAGAATGTTTGACTAGCATGTGCAAAGTACTAGGTTAGATGCTTAGCACCTAAAACTGGGTGTCGTGATTCACACCTGTACTCCCAGGACTTAGGAAGGTGGAGGAAGGAGGATCTGTGCTTGGGGTTATACATAGAAAATTCAAAGCCAGACTAGGTTGCATGAGGTTCTGTCTTAACAAAGTGTTGCTCATTATTTTGATTTTTCTTTTTTGAGACAGTGTCTCCTATAACCCAGTTTGGCTTCCAACTTGTTACATAGTGAAAAACCTTGAATTCCTAATCCTCCTTCACTACCTCCCAAGTGCTGGAAGTACAGGCAGGTATCATCCACAAGTCCCTTTCAGTTTAACAAACTTCTCCTTGAATGTCCCTTATTTGTTGCAGAAAAGTAGCCATTGTCCTGTGGAGCTTCTCACATGCTGAATTTGCCGTTTGTATTGTGTTTAACATTCTTCTAGTTTAGTTTTCTGTACAAGATGAGATACTGGCTCAATGCAGCTTCAGTTCTGAGGAATGATACTGCCCAGCAGACAGTGTGGTTCTTCTGACTGGCAAGCTCTGAGTGTCCCCATCCTTCTCCTCCCAAGCCCTGGACTCCCGAACAAGCCATTAGCCACACATGTAAATCACTGTGTGCTCTGCCCTCTGCCCTGGTATGGCTTCAGAGATCTCAGGTTCACTGAACACCTTCAATTTATGGCTTCAAGCTTGTAGCATCCTTCAACCTGATGTGTGGAGCAAAGCTTTATCTCCTTTGCCTTTCTCTGGTGAGAGGTGCTAGTCTGATGGGGAGGTTTTGGGTCAGACCTGCTTATCTGACAGCTTGCTATATTCCTGACCTTGAGAAGGTCCCTGGGATGTGGTCCCGAAGTATCCTATGCTCAGGACTCAGATCTGTGCTTATAACACCATCTGTGTCTCCCTCTGACACTTTTCTGAATGTGAGCACATGATAACCCTCTTCTCTGAAGGTGCTAACAGGACACACTTAAGCAGCAGACAGTTGCCTGCTGTCTCCTGAGTGCCTGGTCTAGTATGTTGTCTCCTGCAGCACAGTTGGGTCTCCCCTTGGTTGGCTTGGTGGAATCCTTTAGGCTCCATTTGGTTCTTGTAGAGGTCAGACTAGAGAATTAAAATGGGGTGCTGCAGAGGCTGTATCTACATCTTTTAGATTGTCAGAGTGGCATAGGTTTCTGCCTTCTTCCAGGGTGAGTTGCAAGTGTCCTAGGAAACAGAAACATTCTTGTGTTTGTGGAAAGTAGGTTTACCTGCATGTTACTTTGTAACTGAAGAACTTGAGCCAGGGGATGCAGCTCAGTTGGTAGAGTGCTTGTCTGGCACGCATAACGCCTAGCACCATGCATAAACCAGGCATAGTCATGGGCACTTGCAGTCTGAGCACTCAGGAGTTGGAGGCAGGAGGATCAGAAACTCAAAGTCATCCTTGGCTACATGGCCAGTTTAAGGCCAACTTGGACTACATGAGACCTTGTCTTTAAAAAAAAAAAGTAGGGGAGGGGAGAATTTGAGCAATAAACAAGGACAAAGCAGAAACAGAAAGTAGGAAGGAAAGGAGTCCTAAGTTACTAAATGAAGGCCATTTGTCCCCATACGAATGGTGGCAGTCGCTCTCACAGGACCTGGAAGGAAGTAGGACTTTGGTAGGACATCACCCATCCTTTAACAACTAGCTTCCAAAATTCCTGAGAATTTCATAATCCCTTCTTGCTCACAGACAAGGCAGTTCCGACTGGCTGGCACAGCCTGGGCAGAACCTGCCAGCTGTGGTCACTTTGCCCAGGGCAATCTGAGTCCTGAGAGTTGTTTGCAGTTACCCTTCTGAGTCTCACACACAGAGAGCTGGCTCCTGCCCAGACCCCACACTACCTGTTTCCTTATCTCCCAGGGCTGATGTGTTTACCTTGCCATGGTTTTGACTTTTTATTTACTTATATTGTGTGTGTGTGTGTGTGTGTGTGTGTGTGTGTGTAAAATGTGTGGACATCAGAGGACAACTTTGTGGAGGAATCAAACATAGATCACTGGGCTTTCTCACACCCCAGCCTCTAGCCTGTCCTTCATTTGCCATTGTGTCCTCGAGAGGGCTCTGCAGTGCATTGCAAGTGGGTATCCCTGGGTCCTGCCTGGTCACATAGCCCAGTGCTGGAGTACCTGTCTATCATGTGCATGGAAACAGGATCCATCCCTATCACTACAGAACACAAGAAAGAAAGAAACAAAACCCTCCTGTAGCCATGAAGCCAGTCTGCTGAATATCAGCTGCTTCCGTTCCCAGCACCGCACAGTGAGCAGATTCGCTAGATGGTGTCATTTGGTAATTCTACCAGCATGTCTTTGGGGGTAAATATCAGAGCTTCTTTGCTGATTGGCTCTTTGCCAGGGGTTCAGATGGATGGTGGGTGTGTAATTTCAGTAGACTTCATCTAGAACCCCAGTGCTCGTGAGTTTCCATAAGTAGTACAGGAGAGTGCCTGGCTTCGACTACTCCACAACTGCAGCAATTGCCCAGATGAGTGCTCTGGGTGAGCTGGGCATGGGTCCCATGCAAGGGTTCTAGGGAGTTTGCCTCCTAGCAAGAATGACAGGTCTAGTTGTGAACTAGTGGGTTTAAAGGTGACCTGGCAGAAGCTGGGTGTACCCTGGTGCTTCCTGTGAAACAGGAAATGTGATAGTTGATATTGACTGTCAACATGACAGGATCTAGAACCACCTAGGACATAAACCTCTGGGCACACCTGTGAGGGATTGTCTCCATTAGGTTAACTGAGGTGGGAAGATACCCTCTAAATGTGGGCAGCACCATGCCGTGGGCTGATCTCTCAGACTTAGTGAAAAGGAGTAAAGCAAAGAACTGCCAGCATTCAACTCTGTCTGCTCCCTGACTGTGGATACAAAGTGACCAACAGCCTCAGACTCTGCCTTCTCCAACTTAACCTGTGAGACAGATTACACTCTTAAGTTTCTTTTGTTAGATATTTTGTCACAGTTACAAAACAGTAATTAAGATGGAAGGAAAGCAAAAGCAATTTCCTCATAGGAACAGAACACAACCAGCAGCCTATGCTGAAGTCGTGGTCACCAGGACTCTTCCCCATTCACAAAGGGCAGGTGCTCTCAGCTAGGGTGGGGCTGGATAGCCCGAGAACAGCAGGATTCCCAGTGGTAACAGAGAAATCCAATTAAAGAGGCAGAAGCTAATCCCTCCCCATTCCACCTGTGCTGCCTAGCTCCTTGTCCCACCCTTACTGCCCTACCCCTTGGTACACTCCACAGAACTCAAGGCTACCCCATAAATGCTCCACGAACTTCAAGCCAAGCCCAGTTTCCCCACAAGTTGTGACCATTCACCAGCAACTTATAGAAATCCGGACTAGCCTGAATGTCACAACAACACAACACAATTGACTCACAAAATGACAAGTTGCATAGTGGACCTCCTAAGGCTGTGAGAGCAGCCAATTCCATCAGGGACCCTTGCTCTTGTTCCCTGCTTTGCCATATGTAGCTTGTATCTTCATTTCTTGGAATATTGCTTCATGGTCATAAAATGGCTGCTGCAGATCCAGACATTACTTCTATGCGTCAAAGGGAAAGACAGAATGGGAGAAAGAAAACAGTGTGGGTCTTAGGAAAGCAGAACTTTCTCCCAAAATTTGTCAGAAATATCCTGTGGTGACTCCTAGATGAGCATTTTTAGTCAGGCCTATTATCTACCTCTGTGAAAAGCAAGATGTCAAGCCCAGCAGGAACTGGGAGCTACTTGGCAGGCAGAACAGCTAGCCCTTGGCTCTAAGTGACCAGGCTCTACTCTTGGTGCCTTGTAGAAGGTGGTAAAGGCTGAAGCTTGCACTTGCTTTTTGAGCCTGAAGTCTTTACTAAGGGTTGACAGCTGCTGATCTGCTGTTCCCCCCTAGTCCCCCTTTGATGGCTTATCCTGCTTGATGTCTCTTTCCATGGAAGAGCCTTCTTGGACTTCAGCCACCCACCTTCATTATCCTGGGCATCCACTTGGGAGGCCCATACATAGGGACAACTCACTACATTGTCTGGGTTTCCAAACCAAGGCCTGACCTTCTTTGTGGTAAGAGGGGCCAAGATCCAACGTTGTGGTAAAATGTCATAGCTTATGAGGAGTCAAGGCTGTCTGGAAATATTGGGTACCTGCAGAATTGGTTTATTATCCCAGGCAGATGACCTGAAGATGACCTGAGAAGATGAGGGCTTCGCTGGACCATTCATTGCTCTGGACACAGGCTCAGACTCCCTGCCTCCTCCTTGGATCCCCTCCCCTCCCCTCCCCTCCCCTCCCTCCCCTCCCCTCCCCTCCCCCCCTCCCCTCCCCTCCCTTTCTTCTTGAGAAATCTGTGAGCTTCATACCCTGCAGTACAAGGTCACAGATGCACAAACTCGTGGTCACTCATGTGTGTGTGTGTGTGTGTGTGGGGGGGTGTTGAGTCTGTTCCCAAAATGCTTGCTGCTGAGGAAGCCATAGGCAGGCACCACATTACTGTCTCCTTGCACACAAAGTACACACAGGACACTGGCTAAGGTGGGCCAGCTAGGAAACTGCCCTCACTTCCTTGTTGTGGTTGTTGTTTGACTCTTGGATTGATCCTCCAGTGTGGGTCACCATTTAAACAGGAAGAGGAAGGAGGTGGGCAGAAAAGGAGACGAGGGAAAGAGAAATGATGGGGAGACAGAAAAAAGGAGAGAAGGTGAGATCTCTCTTCTTCCTGGTAAGCGAGCCCTGGTCCAGTCCTGTTGACCCTCCTGTCTCTGCGGCCTCTCCCAGGCAGCCAGCCCCTGCAGTTTCAGCATCCCTTACTGTGATGGTTTGTATATGCATTTCCCAGGGAGTGGCACTACTAGAAGGTGTGGCCATGTTGGAGTGGTTGTGGCCTTTTTGGAGTAGGCCTGGCACTGTGGGTGTAGGCTTTAAGACCCTCATCCTAGCTGCCTGGAGGCCAGTATTCTCCTAGCAGCCTTTAGATGAAGATGTAGAACTCTCAGGTCCTCCTGCACCATGCCTGCCTGGATGCTGCCATGCTCTCACCTTGATGATAATGGACTGAACCTCTGAACCTGTAAGCCAACTCCAATTAAATATTGTCCTTATAAGAGCTACCTTGGTCATGGTGTCTGTTCACAGCAGTAAAACCCTAACTAAGACAGAAGTTGGTACCAGGGACTAGGGTATTGCTGTGATAGGCCTGACCATGCTTTTGTTTGGAAGAATGTGGATTTTGGGACTTTGGATTTGGAAAGCCATAGAATGCTTTAAATGGAGCTTAATGAGCCATCCTGGTAGGAATGTGGAAGACTTTGTTCCATGAGTCTTTTGAATTGTGCAGACCTGGCCCAAGAGGTTTCAGAGGAGAAGAATTTCAGTATGTGGTGTAGAGACTGTTTTTGTGGTATTTTGGTGAAGAATGTGGCTGCTTTTTGGCCTTGTCTGAAGAGTGTACCTGAGGCTAAGGTAAAGAGATTTGTATTAATTGCATTGACAAAGGAAGTCACAAAAAAAGCCTTGCAGAGACTTTGTTCTCTGGCTAAGTCTCATGAAGAGAGTTTTGAACAAGTGTAGCAAGGGCACCAGGAAGTGAAATGG
Organism: Mastomys natalensis; assembly: GCA_021653895.1. Taxonomy (NCBI): domain Eukaryota; kingdom Metazoa; phylum Chordata; class Mammalia; order Rodentia; family Muridae; genus Mastomys; species Mastomys natalensis. Next base: position 378,094 of record JAJTUV010001682.1, read on the forward strand.
AGCTGGAATCCTGTGTTCTCGGATATTAAATTGAATTAAGGGACCTTGGGGCTAGATCACACCTAGCTAAATTTAGGCCCAGACTTGGTAGTACAAGTCCCTAGAGGCAAAGGCAAGCAGTTCTCTGAGTTCAAGGCCAGCCTAGGTCAGAGCAGATGAAGAAAAGCTTAAGTCCAGGCATGGTGGTACACATCTTTAATCCCAGCATTCGGGAGACAGAGCCATGCCTCTTAGTTCAAGGTCAATCTTCAGAGCAAGATCTAGGACAGCCAAGCTTAGGCAGTGAAGGAATTAGAAAACAGAAAGCTGGCTAGATGGTGGTGGCACATGCCTTTAATCCCAGCACTTGGGAGGCAGAGGCAGGCAGATTTCTGAGTTTGAGGCCAGCCTGGTCTACAGAGTGAGTTCCAGGACAGCCAGGGCTATACAGAGAAACCCTGTCTTGAAAAACCAAAAAAAAAAAAAAAAAAGCTAGTTATAATGTAATAGAACAAGGGAGTCATGTTCCAGCTCCTGCAAGCAGCAGTAGACGGCAGCTTTGGCCATGTAGCTCTGGTTCTAAAGTGAAAAATAGAAGGGACTACTGGGACAATTGATGCTGGTTAGCTGGAGCTAAGAAATTAGCAGTGATTAAGAAGAGACCAGCATCACTGAGGTGGAACCTTCTGGGAAGTGTTTTCTGAGAGCGCAAAGAAGCTGTGTTCCAGAGATAGCCAAGGTTGTACCTCGTGCTGCAGCTGGACTTGGTAATGTGTAAGAGTCACCTAGGTGGTACTGGTTTTGAAAGCATGAAGGAGTCATGAAGATCCGCTGAGACTTGGGACTGTGGGGAGGCCATGGAAAGCTATTGGTGAAGGTGCAGCCTCAGTGTCAGTTGACAGCCCAGGACTAAAGGGGTCATACAAAGGAGTAGAGACTTTGCACCATGAAGAGAGCCCATGAGAGGCTATTGGTGAAGCCTAGTTGCATCAGAAGACTCCAGTGTATTGTAGATGCCAGTACCATGGGATGACCACCAAGGACAGCAGCAGCAGTGGAGTGGATCAACCTAAGTTTAGAGTGCTACAGAGGGCAGAGCTGGAGAAGTAAAATGCCAGCCCTTTGGAGGAGCCCACAATCCATGTGTGGATCCCAGACATTGAAACAAGAAGCTGTAGCACTGATGTTGCCTTGGAGATAAGATGTTTGAGATGTCAGAGCCATGGGCTATTTGCTGATGAAAGCTGCTAACAGGGAGAGGAACCAGCCCGGAGAAAGAAGTTTGTTGCAGTCAACAAAGATGAGAAAGGAGTTGGAGATCTGAAGACGGCTTTGACGTCAGACAAGGAGATGCAGAGTCTGGAGTTTGCCCAGCTGGTTTCCTGTCTTGCTTTGGGGATTACAGTTAAATGACTGGATGAATCTCAGAAGAGACTTTGCACTTTGGACTTTTAACATTGTCGATACTGCTATAAACTATGGGGACTTTGAAAGTTGGATTCAATGTATTTTGCATTATGCTATGTTTAGACATAGCCCCCATAGATTCATATGTTTGAACAAGCCTATGGGGGCCAGGGAGTGCAATGTGATGGTTTGTATATGCTTGGCCCAGGGAGTGACACTATTAGAAGGTGTGGCCCTGTTTAAGTGGGTATGGCCTTTTTTGAGTAGGTGTGGCATTGTGGGTGTGGGCTTTAAGACCCTCATCCTAGCTACCTGGGGGGCTAGTATTCTGCTAGTAGGTTCCAGATGAAGATGTAGAATTCTCAGCTCCTCCTGCACCATGCCTGCCTGGACACTGCCATGCTCTCACCTTGATGATACTGGACTGAACCTCTGAACCTGTAAGCCAGCCCCAATTAAATGTTGTCCTTATAAGGGTTGCCTTGATCATGGTGTCTGTTCACAGCAGTAAAATCCTACGACAGTAGCACACTCCAGCATCCTTGTGATTTCAAACATCTGTCATGGAGCTCATCTGCCTGAGACTTGGGCTGTGCTGAGCCTGTCTCTGTGACTCTATGGTCCCTGGAACACAAGAATTTCCCTGGCTCCTGGTGGCTTTTTCTCTCTGGCGTGCTTTGGAAGTTCTCAGTTGGAGCCCATCTGTACAGGGTGGGTTAAGCCCTCCTGAGGATAGACACCCTAACGAGTAATGTGCTGACCTGGAAGAGCCTCTAAGGGACTACTTTCCTACAGGACTCGGCCTAGTTGTTTGCAGGGTGTGGAGGAAGCTGTGTTCATTCCTCTTCCAGGACCCAGGTCACTGCATCACTAACTCTTGTCAATCATTGTGACTCACTGTGGAGTTCCTGGCATCTGCCTATCTGTTCCCACATTTCTGGCTTTTCCCAGGAACAGCAGAATGTAGCATGGTTCCTCTGACCCTGGGCAGGTCACTTGGCAGAACTATCTAGACAGACTAAAGAACCAGGTCACTGTCAGTGGCTACATGGGGTGAAGAGACAAGAAAGGTGCAGAGGCTTTTGTGATATTGGAGTTCCCCTTAATGGATGGAGAAACAGCCTACATAGCAGAGGCTAGCCTCCAACTCCTGATCTTCCTGCCTCCATCTCCCAAATGCTGGGTTATAATTTGGGACACTATGGCCAGCTAAGGAGACCCATAGCTCTGGTCTTTGACCACCTTTAGAAAGGGTGCCCTGCATTCACACACAGCCTGTTTGGGAATTCAAGTATCCCAGCCCTGTTTCTGACTCACTTCCTGCTCTAAGCAGTAGGGTGATGTGCAAAATCTGCAGCCTCCCTTGGGCACTGGGAAGGAAGCCAGGAGCCTGCCTCCATAGGAGGTTCTGGGTCCAAAACACCACAGAAAGTAGTGTGTTTGACACCCTTTGTTCTGGTACACAAGCTGCTGGGAGCACACTCAGACCTTGCTCCTCACATGCCTTCTACCTCTCTGTTCCTGGAAAAGCCAGGATGCACAAAGCCAGGGCATCTAGCCTCTGCCTCAGCATTTAAAAAGATCCTATCTGAGACTACATGGCAGACCCATCAGAGAGGACCAGAAGACATGTTTTATGCTATGTGGGCCCTATTCTGCACACCCCAGAGCTATGTATGTATGTATATATGTATGTATGTATGTATGTACGTAGGTAGGTAGGTAGGTAGAGTGGTGACTCCATATAAAGAATCGAGCTGACTTTGCAAATTCTGAGCCTTTCAGGAAAGCATGAGCTGTTAGCACATATGTGTCATAACCATTGTCCATAGGGTAAGGCAATTGCCTGTAGCTCTCAGAGCTGCACCACAAATAAATCTTAGGCATGATGAGAAGCACTGATTACAAGTGACCTGCCTGGCTCTGTGCTCTGGCAATGGGGGTGGCCTTTGCCTATTCTCTTGAGCCTACTGGGTTCTCACTTCCTCCTTGTCTATAGGAAACATGGTTGTTCTGTGTCTCTCACTGCCTGGAACTGGAGCTCTGTACTGGAGGAAATGCTCAGTCTCCCTTCTCACTCTCCTGGGCACTGCCACAGAAGACTCCGAATGCAGGAAGAAGTGCTGGGTGTCCCCTTTCTCAAACAGAAAACTCCTGCTGACTCTGAAGCCCTACCTTTCCCCAAGCCTCTGCCCATACCAAGCCCCAGCTCAGACCCCTTTTCCTGATAGTCACCAGGGCAGGGTGTTGTACTCACTGGGCAAGCATCCCCACCTCCTAACCAGCCCTTCCCTCTTTCTTTTTTATTTTTACTATCTGCCTGGTGATTTCTAAGTCAAGTCAAGCCTGTTGTGAGACAAGGTTCACGTATGGCACCTGAAGGCCCCAGTTTGGAACTGTGGTCTTGTCCTAAGACCTGTCATCTAACAACTAGATCCAGTGACTTTCGTGAAAGCCTCAGTGGGTGACTCCAGCAAGGAGGCTGGGTGGGAAGGATCTGCAGGAACAGAGGGGGTGGCAACAAGGCCACTAACCTGCTCAGAACTGACCAGGTTCTACTTTGCTGCAGCTTTTGAATCTAGCCCCATCACCCTTCCAGAAACTCCCAGTTCTCCTGTTCTTGCCCCCTTTGCTGTCCTGGTTTATGGACCTATCTCCCTGTGGCTGCATGGACAGAGAGCTGATGTCATTGTTCTATGTCACAGAACTGCCTTCCCACTAAAGCAGCAGTTCTCACGTGTGGGTTGTGACCCCTTTGGGATTAAATGACCCTTTCACAGGGGTCACCTAAGACCGTTGGAAAACACTGATATTTACATTACAATTCATAACAGTAGCAAAATTACAGTTATGAAGTAGCATAATGTTCTGGTTATGGTCACAATAACATGAGGCATTGCATTACGACATTTGAGAACCACTGCTCTGTCAGTGTCCTGCATGGATGAATGCACTCTGACAGCACAGTTGGAAGTACTCACTCAGATCTCAAGACTTTGCACATTGTGACTTTAACCATGCCCAGGGACATAAAGGAGGCATGAATGGAGCCAGTGTGCATTTCATGTGGGTGGAGAGAAGAAAGATGGGGGTAGAGATTTGAATGAAGAGGCTTGATATGGGTCTGCCTCTGAACTGAAGTTCACAGGAAAAGAAAAAGCTGCTTGTACAAGCCAGATGGACTGGTTAGAGCTTGTGAGCTTGTGGTTGTTGGAGAGCTGCAATGTTGTAGAGCCAGAGAAAATTACCTTGGACTAGTTTTCAACTCCCATAGTAGCCATTCCTTGCCCACTACTGTGTCTTATCTAACATCCCTTTGAATGTACTAGTTAGCAGCCACTGGTTTTCACCAACCCCAAAGCTCAACATGTCCTCAGAGAGCATCTGAGGCCTACAGCTAATGTTCATCTGGTCTGGTGTAATTTGCCTGCCTGTGGTTCCCACCAGTGTGTTTGAAAAGTGTCTTAATTATGACTGTTCTGTAACTATGAAAAAGGTATGAAACCAATTCCACACTGGATCATGGAGTTTGGGGTAACCTGAATTGCTATTCCCAGGCCATGGTTGGTTAGATTTGGCCCAGAATAAACTACTTCATGTCCCATTTGAGGCAGGAGCTGTGTTTTGCATAGACATGTCTCATTCTTCTTCTTACAAATCACTCCCAGCCCTCTCTTTCCCCTCCCCTCAGACCTGGCAAACATCATCCACTCCACACTGAACAGGAAAGCCCCACAGGGCCCACATCAAAGTGGCAGTTTGAACATGTGCTAATCTTCTGAACCCTGGCTTGGGCTCTGAGCTGAGTCCCACCTGAGCAGACTCAGATGCAGATCCGGGTCCAGGACACCTGTCTTGCATCTTTATTGTTGGGACTGAATGGCCCCACTTCCTCTTATTTGGATACAGACCTGTTATGGGCCATCGTCTAGAATGGCAGGTAAGTTATGCAAACAGAGGACATAATGATCACTTTGGTCCTTGAGTTTATTAAAGCCAAATGGTGATGGGTTGTAAACCGAGATAGAGATGTTTGAAGGAGGATTACTCTTTGGCAGAGACTTGGGGGATCGTATTAATGAGAAACGAGCACCTGAGAGTACCTCTTTATTCATCGAAGCTCTAAAGATTCCCACTTCTGGTTGTTTGGATCAACAGTCCCAATGAGAACAAATGTAAACCCAGATAAAATGTCTCTTAAGCCTGTGGAATGGAATTGGAGCTCTAACTAGGCAGTAAAATCATGTAGATCAAGAAGAAGGCAGAAATCCAGACAAGCATGCCAGATGGGTTCTGTCTTCATCCCTGTGGGTCTGCTGATTTGGAGTAAGAAGCTGGGGATTACTTTGACTACATTGAGAGGGAGGAGGCCAAGATCAGGTTTCAAGGTTGTCAGATCAGTGCCCTTATAACTTCCCAAAGTAAAATAGTTTTTTATAGTCTTTAAAAGAATTAAACATATACTATTCAAGAATGTAAAAGAAAAGGTTAAATTTTGATAGAACATTGGAAATTTTAAAAATTGTAGAGGCTATGAAAAAAATAGACATTATAGAATCTGAAAGCAAATTAGCAACACCTTGAGTGTCTTACCAGACGTTAGAAATAGCTGATGAGAGAATTAATAAACTGGAAGACAGGTCAGAAGAAAACACACATTCTGAATGGAATAGAGATAAACTCTAGGGAAGATGAGAATGGACACTAGGCACAAAGAATGCAGTAGAGGGACCAGAGTTTCAGACAAAAGAAGAGACAGGCTGTCCTGTCCAACGAAGAACAACAGAAAAGTAAACTGGGACAGAGTAGCCCATGTATCTCAAACTGATCCTCTTGCCTCTAAGTCAAGAGTGATGGAATTCAGATGTATGCCATGTTCCTGGATAGGCATGGGTGAGGTTTTGCTTGTCTGTTTGTTTTAAATTACATTTATTCATTTGTGTGTGTTCATGTGTGGGGATATGGATGCAAAAGCTCATATGTGGAGGTCAGAGGAGAATTTGTGGAGTCAGTTCTCTTCTTCCACTGTGTGAGTGCTGAGGTGCCTGGTGTTTGAATTTAGGTCATTAGGCTTTACTTGGTCAGATACTTCAAAGGAGTGGACTCTCTCCTAACACCATACCAGTTTGAATTCAGGTTGTTGGGTTTCGTAGATGGCATCTTCAACCTTTGAGACACTCAGCAGCCCTAGGTCTCCTGTATCACACATCTCACCATGTCTTGGTGGGAGAGGGGCTCCAGCAATTGCTGTGCATGCAGCTGAAGATTCTGCAGGAACCAGTTTGGGCCAGGCTCTTTCTTCTCTGAAGTTCTTTGGCCCTGGGCTCCCTGGTGCATCTGTCAATCAGGCATGGTGGTACACACCTTTAGTCCTAGCACTCAGAAGGCAGAGGCCGTTAGGTCACTGGGAATTTGAGGCCAGCCTGAAATAGATCCAGGGCATTCAGGACTATATAGTAAGACTCTGGACCCGAGGGATGAGTCAGTAATATGCTGGCTAGGTTTATGCCAACTTGAACCTCAATTGAGAAAATATCTCTGTAAGATCAGGCTATAGGCAAGCCTGTAGAACATTTCATTAATTAATGATTGATGGGGGGGCGGGGCCTAGCCCACCCTGGGCTGTTGGTCCTGGGTTCTACAAGAAAACAGGCTGAGCAAGCAATAAGAAACAAGCTAGTAAGCAGCAGCCCTCGGTGGCCACTGTATCAACTCCAGATATTTCACCTGTTTGAGTTGCTGCCCTGACTTCCTTCAATGATGGACTATGATGTGAAAGTGTAAGCCAAATGAACCCTTTACTCTCCATCTTGCTTCTGGTCATGACGCTTCATCATAGTAACAGTAACCCCAACTAGGACATCTGCTAAAGTGTTTGCCAAACAAGCGTAAAGACCCGAGGACAGGTCCCCAGCACCCATGTAAAAGCTGGCACCACCGTTCAAACTTGTAATCCCTGCTGCACCTCAATAGTAAGATGAAATCTACTTCATTGGGCCATTTGTCATTTTAAATTTTACAATATTTCATCTTATTATTGAGTTGTAGCAGGGCCTTTTGCCATAGTATTATTCATTTTATTCTTTTTTTAAAAACAAAAGTTTATTTCAATGTACAATAGGCTCCAGGATGACACTGGATTCTAGCTATTAGGTGGCCAAGATGTTATAGCAGGGAATCCAGAGGTTTAAATAGGCATGGAAGAGGGTCACCATCACCTCAGATATGAGGAACACCTTACTTTTTTTTTTTTTTTGCCAGATTTCTTAATTCTACCTGTGGTCAGGGGGCCCTTCCCTGTATGTAGCCTTTAGCTTTTAGCTGCTTGAGTTTCTTCTGTTTCTCCTTTTGTTTCTTCCTGAAAGCCTTATCTTCCTCAACCATCTCTTCAGCCTGCTTTTTGGGCTATTTCAGGGTCTCTTTTGGCCACCTTTGTAGCCCAACATGGCACCTTTAGCCCCTTCACCAAACTAAACCCTTGAGTTGTAGCAGGTTTGAATGTTTCAGAGATATGAGGCTGGAGAAACGGCGCCGTGTTTAAGAGCACTGGCTGCCCCTGCAGAGGAACCCCAGTTTGATTCCCAGCACCTACATGGTAGCTTACTATCATCTGTAACTCTACCTCCAGGGGTTCTGACATTCTCTTCTGGTCTCCTCTGGCACTGCTCACAAGTGGTCTGCAGACATGCATCCAGGAAAAACACCCATACACATAAAATAAAACGGAAAAAAATATATTATTGAAGTTCTTTATTATAGATATATGTTTACATATGATATAAGTATATATATCTTATACACTTTAAATTATGTTATATGCAATATAACCATTTTCTCCTGGTTTGTGTTACCTGTTGATTTTCTTGGTAAGTTTTAACTTCATTGAAGTCTGGTGTTCTTTGTGTGCTGTCTTTAAAAACAAGTTTTTATTTCTCTGAATAAAGAAATTTTGAATTTTAATTTGTCGTACCTGGAATGGGCAGGAGACTCCCTTTTTATTACTCTTGCAGTTCAGAGCGTCTTTTCTTTCTCCATTGAAGTGCTTCGCCATCCTTGTCAGAGTTGAGCAGCAAGTGAGGGACATTTGTGGGGACCTTCCTTGGGTCGCTTGGTCTATGCCATCTTTCCCCAAAAGGATCTCCTACAGTGCTCCTAGTCAGGTGGTTTTTGTTTGTATAAGACCAGGTATTGCTAAGTTGCCCATTCTGTGGCTTGTAGCACCAGGCCTGACTTTTCTCTTTAGGTTTTAAAACACTTTCCTCAACACTTTTTCTTTCTCCTCTGATGCTCTGCAGTGTCTTCTGCTGCCGTTAGAGGTAATGTTTTCTTTTGTCTACACCATGCTATCCTCAGCTCCCAATCCATTTCCTGAGTCCAGGATTTGAGGTTTCTCAACATTCTAGGAAGTTTCCCAGTCATCAAGTTTCCCCACAGCCTCTGGGATTCTGTCCCCATGGTGGTTGTCAGATGTCTTCCTTCCTTATTACTCAGTTGTGTGTTGTCTTTCTCAGCTGCATTCTAGATAAGACTCGTCCTTAATTCCAAGTTTACTATTCACGGTTTTTAATCTTTTAAAGGAAAGATGTGTTTTTATTTTATGTGCATGTGTGTTTGGGTTCACCATGTGTATGCAGTGCCCATGAAGGCCAGAAGAGGGTTCAGGATCCCCTGGAAGTGCAGTTAAAGTGGCTGTGAGTTGCCCGCAGTATGGGTGCTGAGAACTGAACCCAGGTCCTTTGCAAGAACAGCACCAGCATGTCCTCTTAACCCCTGAGTAAGCTCTTCAGCCCTCAGTGTCTTACTTTCACTTTTAAATGCTCCTGACTAAGGGTTGTGGTAGCCTTCTTAGCTCTGATTCCCTCAGGGTAGCATTTCCATGGCCTCTGGGCACCATCAAAAGCTAAAAATGAGCATAGAGGGTGATCCTATGTCACCTGCAGACTGTGTCCAAGGTTCCTGCCATTCCTTAGCATACTTTATTTGGTCCAGCTTGTAAACTGTGCTTGGTCACAGTGCTGTTCCACCATTGAACATGGAACAATATCTGATTGAGTCTCTTTGGGGGTTGGGGGAACTAGGTTGTGAATGGTAAGATGCCTTGGATTTGAGTCACCTGATGTTTCCAGGTGACACTATTTTATAGAAGAGCTGCAAAAGTGATGATGTCATCCTCCGGCTCTGGCTCTTTCCCTCATGCTGGGCTTTTTAGCTGTCATGGGCTTACAGCTGGCTTACAGTCCCAGACTGTTTGGAACCAAATGTTTATATTTCCGAATACACTGTAAGACCATGGGACAAAGGTTAGGCCACTGAAAGAGTATCTGCTCCTCTGTTCCAGCATGTTTCCAGAATCAAGGGGACTTGGGATAGCGGTGGCCTGACGATGCTGTTCCTATTAGGAAACCTTATTAGAGCCATCAAGCATCCAGGGAATAGGACACTGGAGGACAGATCATAGCTCCTGCCAACTCTCATTCACATCCTGGTTTCCCAGACAGTACCCACATTGTAGCAGCTGAGTGAGTGACTTATAACACTTTGTCTTTGTAATAAGGAAAGGAGTCTCAGCTATGGGGACTTCTCCAGCTACAGGGGTACTTTGGAGCAGCGTGGATGACTGGCATTTACGAAGCCTCTTCAGGCCTCATGTATGCCTGGTTGGGAACCTGCCCATGCTGTCTGCCCTGGAGGAGAGGGAGGGCATGGGAGGGTGTTAATCTTATAGTCAAGCCTGCTTTCTTCTGGCAGTTCTTCTCTTTATAGCCCTTTTGTACCAGCTCAATTCTTTATACTTATAACCCAGGAAGGGTGGATCCAGGTAGACTATAACTTAGACAAAGACTCTATTCAGAGGCCTTTTCTACCTTATGATACTTTAAATCCTTTCAGTCTTAGGAAGCCAATGGCTCCTCCCCCTTTCTTCTTTCTGTATAACCAGAATTCAGGAGAACAGGCTAAGTTATGTTAATTCACTCTCATGTAAAAGACTGGCCAGGATTGTTGTATTTCATATCTTATGAGAAAATTCCATTGAGCAAAGGCACTAGAATCTGTAAGTGGTGCCAAACCACACTGGACTGGATAAAGCTCTATTCTTCTACCTTGGAATTGCAGATGGGAGTTGGAGGAGGCTAGCAGGGGCCACAGTTTGGAATAAGTCAAAGCTGCTACAATTTAAAAACTAGAAAGCTTCCAGCCCCGAGGCTCAGTATTGTATGAGTATTGGACTTAGGACAATATCCAATCTCCTCAAGCTGCCATTTCTGTTTATGAAACAGGATCCAGGTAGGGCCTTCCAGAATACAAGTGCAGATTCTTGGAGTAAACCTTCAGGCAATTAGGGTGTTGAGTAGCTCCTTTTGCATGTCCCATACCTGGCTCATCTGGGCAGAGGCAGGATGGCAGAGCAGGCTCCAGATAGATATGGACTAGAGTAACATAGCAGCTGCAAAAGTATGTTGCTGTATGCCATGGCCTGGGGGAATCTTCACCTTTAGGAGATTGGAAAAAGTAGATATCCTAGAAAAGAGGCAAAAGAATTCAGAGCAAAAACCAGGTAGACAGGAATCAAGAGTGTTCAACAACAGGGGTGGTGGGCCAGTCTAGTCATGAGGTCCAGCCAGTGGGAGGCTAACAGGGGTCAGGGAGAGCCAGAGTTCCCCACTGGCCCTATGCTTCATCATGCTCAGGCACCCGGATTCTTCCAGTCACCACGTCTGCATTTGTTAGATCAAAACTCCATTCAAAATAGCTATTTCCTCCTTAGTCCTCCAGGGGATAGGCCAGTTCATTGTGTTGTGATATTGATAATGTCTCTAAGGTTCAGAGACAGCAAATGGCTTCCTGCCTGAACACACACAGTCCTTTATGGGATGGGCCCGTTCATTGTGCTGTAAGGCTGATGACATCTCTAAGGTCCAGGCACAGTAAATGGCTCCCTTCCAGAAGCAACACTGTTTTCCATATGGTTCAAGAAGATCCACATAGCATGGAGGGACTGAGCTGATTCTAAACACAGCCTCAGGTGGGAACAGCTAAGGTGACAAGCTAGAGGACGACAGAGGTGCCATGAAAGGCCACCTGTGTTGTTAGTTTAAGGACAGGGAAAGTCTTGTTTTAATACTGACATTTGAAAAATATTGTCAGAGATCCAGAACAACACTCTGGGAGAAGAGGGCAAGAGAGTTACTGTGCAGCCCAAACTGAGAGCACTTGCCCGGCATGATCCAGGCCCCATCCCCAGCACTTTCAGAGAAAAGTAAGGAAGAAGGGCTGGAGAGATGGCTCAGTGGTTAAGAGCATTGGCTGTTCTTCCAGAGGTCCTGAGTCCAATTCCCAGCAACCATATGGTGGTTCACAACCATCTATAATAAGATCTGATGCCCTCTTCTGGCATTCAGTTGTACATGCAGATAGACCACATGCATGCACATATATATATTTAAATTTTAAAAAAAAAATGTAGGGGGGCTGGAGAGATGGCTCAGCCGTTAAAGGCTAGGCTCACAACCAAAAATATAAGAGTTCTGTTCCCAGCACCCACGGTTGTCTCTCCAGCCACCAAAAAAAAAAAAAAAAAAAAAAGTAGGGAAGAAAAGGAATGGGGAGGGGAGGAGGTAGAGAGAGGGAGAAGACAGAGGTTGAACAAATAAGTGGATAGGTAGGTTGAAGTCCTTGGTATGGAAAAAATGAACATTAGAAAAGGATTCTGTACTGACTTGGAAATTTGGGGATGTCAGGAAATCTAAGTGGCTATTTTCCAGCTGATGGAGATGAGGGTACATAAAAGAAGGTGGGGTAACAGCTCAGAGACAAGCCAGGAAGTATGCCCTGCACTAGTCTCCAGTTGTTTGAAAAGAAAGCTGTAAAAAAAAAAAAATCAATAAAGATTTAGGAAAAAGGAAACAGCCAGGCCCTTGGGAGGGTCCCTTTGTTCTATCTACCAGGAAAAAGTGGCTCACTGCTTGCCAGACACCACCAGAAACAAGGAGTTTCATTCAACATGGTGGAACACAGAAGGTGTCTAGGACAGAGCAGGAGTAATTGTAGTTTCCCTCTGTGATCTGGAAACAGTGGTCCTGAGGGAAATCTGTCACAGGGGAAGTCAAGTAATAGGGCCACAGTTTGGTGAAGGGCCAACCTCATAGCTTCTCCCTACCTGGTAGGCTTAAAACTGTCATGGTCAGACTACTAAGATGCAAATGTTTCAGGTTTTACTAAGCTCAAAGTACACATCACATAGGAACTAAAAAGACTGTGGTTGGCTTTTTGCTGTTGCTATTTTTTGTTTAGTTGGTTTTTACTTTTTATTTTTGCTTTTGTTTTTTCTCTTCCTGGAAACATGAGGCCAGAAGGCTATTCAAAGTGGAGGGAAAAGACTTGGCACTATCCCCAGCTTCCCACCATTTCCTAACCTCATGTCTTTGAGTATGGAGCTACATATGCCTTCAGTCAGTTTGTGTAGAATCCCATCCCAGACTCCACCCAGCTCTTAGGCTGCCTGGGGCATCCCTGGAGAATCTCAGGCCCATTTCTTTCATTTCCCTACCTCGGTGAAATGTTCCAGATATCTATGAGACCTCCCACCCAAGGCCCTTCTCTGTTGTGACTCCTTTGTCTCCCCAACCCCTTCACAAGTGTGTCCCTATCTGCAATTCCCAAAGACCTTCTCTCCTACATTTCCTGCCAAATATTTCACGCTAGCATCTGGTACTGGACAATCCTCCATGATCATTCTCTTCTTCCTCGTCTCCCCATGTCCTATCTTCTTCCTTCTCCTCCACATCCTTCCTCCCCCACCCCACCCTCCTCCCTTCCCTTCCTTCCTTCCTTTCCTTTTCTTCCTCACTCTTGGGTCTTGTCCTCTAGGACCCACTTGGGATGATGGAGATTTCTAGACTATAAAAAGTCAGGAAGTTTACCTTCCTCTAGAGCCCATACCTTCTTCCACCAACTATTGTCCCTGCTACCTGTCGGGGGACTTGAAACCTTGGGACTGAGGATTTATCAATCTCCCTGCTTTAGAAAGAGGCAAAAATAAAGCACCAGTGATCACTTCCCAAGTTCACCTTCAGGGTCCTGATATGAGGTTTAGGTTTAAATAGAGGGCAAGAGTTATATATAAAGAGCTAAGCCCGCCTGGTCAAGAGGTAGTCCTGTCCTTCCCTGACCCATCTTGGTCTCATATCTAGTCCCCAGTCTTTTCTCCCCTGCAGTCACTGTGTCCATTGTCAGTACTGGAGGAGAATTCTTCCAGACAGACAGACAAGTTCTTCTCTTTTCCTTCTCCCACCATGACACTGGGGAAACCTCAATTGCTTGGGGTCCCATCACAATAGTCTTATAATAGAAAGGAGAGGCACTAGGGTCTTTGTGTGAAATGTCTTTACACCTGCCAGGACAGTTACAGGATCATCCTGGGTGACTGACGGCCATGCTAGAGTGCACTGGACCACCAATGCAGAGCAGGCTGGGCTCCTTCCCAAGGGCTATTGCTGGACCTTTCTAGGTTGTCACTCACCTACCTGCTGCTGGCCTAGAGAGACAGAGGGTTCTGAAACAATGTCTTGATGAACAGAGGTTTATGGGACACTTCTTTTATTCTTTTGAGCAGGTGTTTGCTTTGTTTTAATTTGTAATTTTTAAAAGTGTGTGTGTGCATGTATGTGTGTGAACCCTAACGCTCTGTCAGCATTACATATCAAACAAAATGAGATATACTTTGTGTGTCTTGTGCTTGATGGCTCCAGCTATGACCCACAATGACTGTAAGCCCTGCTGAGGTGATTGGCCTAACAGAGCTCCCAGGCTGTGTGTTCTGGAGGATGCAGTAGGGTCCCAGGCCCTCCTCTGCCTGAATTATTTTGGGAGTAGTGGTTGACACTATCTTGAGTCCCTCTCTCTGTGCTCTCTTCTTGATGGGAGCAGAGCAAGCCTACAAAGTCCTAACGTAGAAAGACTGCATGGACAGTAAAGGAGAGAACAGCCAGACCTAGGGCTACACAGTGACCCTGTGATCTCAGTACTCAGACAATGGAGACAGGACCAGAAGTTTACATTACCTTACACTGCATAGTGAGGTCAAGGTTGGTCTGGGCTACATGAAACCTTGCCTCAGAGAGAAAGAAAGAGAAAGAGAGAGAGAGAGAGAGAGAGAGAGAGAGAGAGAGAGGAGAGAGAGAACAGGACTCAAGGGTTTTGCCCTCACAGCTAGGAAGAAGCTGAACCATGTCCAGAGCAGGGACACAGGTACAGATTTTAGGCTAACTCTCCCACTGTATGGGTCTTTTAGCTCCCACAGTCAATGAGGGACGAGAATCTGTGCTGATGCAAAGCCCTTGTGGCAGGAGGTGGTTCTCACCCCAAACTCAAGTGCATTATAACTTGGCCCAAGAATCTGACCAGACAAGGATAAATGATTGGTGCAGGATAGCAGCAGGGTCCTGAGCAGGGCAGTCCACCCTAGCTCTGTCCCAGCACTGAGACCTGAGGGCAGCAAACTGCTGTTTGCAGTTTCCCCTTTGCAATGATGGAAACAAATTAGGTGATATCTAAAGACTGCCCATCTACCAATAGCCCAGTGATTCCTGCCTCAAGATTGTGTGGCCTTTGTGGTGACAGATGGCACCTGTTGCCATTGAGTCTCCAGCAATGCACACTCCATGCTTATAGACTGCCCTGGAAAAGAACATTTAGACTCTCTATTCTCACAGTTATCCAGGGGAAAGCGAATGTCAGGGTGTGAAACAGAAAGGACGGAGATATAGTTACCTTGGAGAGAAGGTAGCCTGCAGGCAGAAGCTCACACCTGCAGGAAACTGTAGGTTCCTTTACAAGGTAATCCAGTCACCTGAGATGGGTTTCAGTGTGTGTTTGTGTGTGTGTGTGTGTATACATATGTGTTTGTATGTGTGCAGGTGCACATGTGTGTGAGTATGTGTCATTCTTCAGGTACCACCCACATTTTTTTGTTGGGATGAGGTCTCTAAGTGGCTTGGAGCTCACTAATTAGGCAGGGAAGGCTGGCCAGTGAGCCCCAGTGATCTTTCTGTCTTCATCTCCCAGAGCAGGGATTATATGCTTCAACCACAACGCCCAGTTTCTTTTTTTTGAATGGGTTCTGAGATTAAAGTCAGATTTTCCTACTGTAAGGACGAGCATTTTACTGATTGAACTATTTCCCCAGCTCCATTTAGATTGGTTTTTAGATGCTGGTTCCTGGGCCTTGCTTCATACCCACTAACTCTCTGGGTCTTGGAGGCCGGGTCCAGTCAGTGAGCATATTATGCCTTTGCTGTCAGCAACCCTCATTCTAAGAATGACTGTTGATATTAGCTTTGAACAAGCCTTGGCTAGTTCATTCTGGGTTTGTTTCTGTTAGGGCACAGGGCCCCTACCATAATTGCATTCCTTGTAAATGCTTATGAAATGGTCTAAGGTCACTGAGCTCCCAAGGAAGTTTGGAACAATCACCTTATCTCTGCAGCGCCCAGTGCTGACTATCAAATCATTTTATAACCAGCCCACATACGGGATTGGTTGGGTTTTTCCACTCTCCCTTCAAGGAAGTGACACCACAACAACTTGATTTGTTCAAAGTCCCCCAAGCAAAAGCACCACAATAAGATTGCTTAGCCATTGCTGTCCTCCAGTGAATGGGCAGATCTGGGCATGAACAGTAGAAATCCACTAACAAGAACAAATAAGCACATCTTTCTGAAACCATCTTCTCTAGATGTTCCAGTCTGTTCAGAGGGTTTTAATTTGGTGAGAGCAGGAATCCCCTTTCTAATGGTGAAAATGAGCCATAATCACAACTTCAGAAGGACCCAGCAGACTGTAATTTCTAGAACTTCCCCCAGGTTCCATCTTCCTCCCTCTTTGTTTCCTTTGGTTCTCTGACCCCAAGAAATCCACATTCAGTGGTTCTCAGACTTAGCTGCTGCTGAGGGGGTTTAAAAACTCCTATAAATAAATGGAGGTGTCTGCCTCTGGCCTCAGTGAGGAGCTTGAGGCATGAGTCCCTAAACAACAATTCCTCCTCAGGGGATGGGAGATGGCACAGTAGGTAGAGCACTTGATGCACAGTACGACAACTTGAGTTTGAACCCCGGCACCCGCATAACAGCTGAGTAGGCATGGCAGCCACTTGTAATCCTATGATTGGAAAGTTGGAGAATGAAATGCAATCTGGGAAGACAGACTATCTGAAATGTCAGGTAAGCACATGTGCTCCAGGTTTAGCCAGATACCCTGCTCCGATATATAAGGTAGAGAGCAATGGGAAGAAAACACCCCTGTCTCAACGCAACCATATACGTGCCTGCTGTATGTGTATGTTTCCCTAAAAGAAGTTCTTCTCTGATTCTGTTGCTGCTGTTTGCTGTGTTTGACAATTTCCCCGCTGCTACCCGTCATGTCTCAGATTTTCCCTACCTTTTAATTCTTTAACGGTATAGGAAATGATTCAGATTTCGAGCCCTAGATGGTAACAATCTCACAAACAAGATGAGATGATGAAGTTTATTATGTGGTTGTTCTTAGTAACCACTCCTTGAAACAACTCTCTGTTGGGGTAATTAAGATTTCAGTCCCGGCTGAACACTGGAATTCCTGAGTTAAAAGAACAGGTGTCTGAACTAGGTGTGGTCTGGGCTTCAGGAAGTTTTTCATGTTTTCTGGTAGATTTCCTGGGTTCCTGCTTGAGAACCACTTCTTCCATCAAAGTTTGTATGAGCTTGGCAATTCTCAGGCTCAGGAGGCTGAGGCAGGAGGATCACAAGTTCTAACCTTAGCTGGGCTACATAGTGAGACTCCTTCCCTGCCTCCTTGGAGACAGGTTCTCACTGTATAGCTCTGGCTGGCCTGAAACTTGTATACCAGGCTGATCTCAAACTCACAAAGCTCTGCCTCTACTTCCTGAGTGCTGGGTTTATAGGTGGTGGTGCCACCTAACCTGCAGGGACTATAGGTGGTGCCACCTAACCTGTTGAAGTTTTATTTTTTTAATTCAGTCCTCATTTCACTGTTGGAAGTGTCTATGGTCAAAGCCCATTTCTCTGTCTTGGAGAGGCTTTCTCTCTCCACCCCACACTCTCCTTGCTGAGATGTCAACTTTCCATTCGTCACTGCTGTGTGGCAGTGTTTGTTTTTTTTTTTTCTTACTGGGATCTTTAGATTTTCTCCTGGTCTCTGGTGACTTTCATCTTCACTGTAAAGAATCTGTGTGTTTATTTCTATACACCTTTCAGACTCTTTAGTGTTAGCCTTCACTTGAAAAAGCATGTCCTTCATTTTTGGGATGCTGACAGACCTGACATGGCCACTTCTGTGTTACTCCCAAGCTTTTCCAGTTCTAGAATTACTGTTAAGACTCTGTTAAGTGTCTTTATTTCATTCTCCATATTATTTAAGTTTCTAATATATTTTCTACTTCTCTTACTCTTCTATTACCATTACTTCCTTTGTAGACTTTTCTGTTTCATTGATTCTCTCTTTAACTGTGTCCACTTTAAAGTTTATGGAATTTATGGGGTTATCTTCACTTTTAGAGTTTTGGGATTTTGTTTCCAGAATCTCCATCAGTCACTCTTATGGGAGTATTTCTTTTTATCTACTTGAGTTATTTCAGAGCATCTCACTGTCTTTTTCTTCTTATCATGATCCCCAGTCTGTCTTTCGAGACTACCCACTGACAAGTCCTTGGCTATTTACTTTGTCATTTAGATTTCCTCAGGAAAATTCCTCTATTTTTGCACCTGTTTTTGTTATTGCACCTGTTATTTTTTTCAAAGCATCATTTATTTCTCTCTCAGCCTCTGTATGTCATTTTCCACATGTGCCTAGCTCTCTTCGTCCTTCTCTTAACCCACTGTGGTAGTCAGGTTTGTGGCTAACTCCATTCTGAAGTTTCTTCTTCCACAATTAAGCAAACAGTCCTTATTCAAATCAATGTAGCCTGGCATACGTATCCCAGCCTTCATAGGAAGAGTAGTCTCAAGGCTTTGGCACACATGGGTAGCTTGAGGATGTGCCACCTGCTTCCCTTTGTCCATGTAGACTGCTCCTAGCCCTCTGTTCCCCAGAATGTGACCTTGTCTCCCATGAAGACAATCTACAACAACTGGAGAGGAAGCTGGCTAGGTGAACACAGCCTTGTGATTGTCACCACCCTGCCAGCTCATGATTCAGATGATAACACTCAAAAGGACTATGGTGGCTGAGGGATGGTTCTTAAGGGACCAGGTAGACTGCCAAATGTCAAGTAACCCCTTCTTCTCTTCATGTGAATCTGGGTTCAGAGGAAGTTCCTACTCATGACTCATCATTTCAGTGATATTCTTCATGAGCAGAGAAGTTATAAGAGTCATTTTCCAGATCATTCTGTACAATCATAAGAGGATGTTTATGCAATGAAGTTTATAGAACGTTTATGAAATGATTCATCATCTCTCTTCCTTTTTGCTTTCAGCCCTTCCATCATCAGCATATTCAAGCTGCTTGGTCTTCCCCGGAGAATCCTAGCTTAAAAGAATAGAATTGTTGACGGAAAAACACAAGCTGGCAGGTGTGCCGGAGGACTGTGTGTGTTTGTGTGTGTGTACACTTATCTGCATGTTATATATTCATGTTTGACACAAATACTTGCGAGTGGAATGTGTACATGTGAAATCATGAGATTTATACATATGTGTGTGCATATAGGTGCATACTTGCCTGCACTTCAGAGTGCATTTATCTCCAGAGCCCACTGAGCTGAAAGTAGGATGGCATTTGGAGATCATCTCAGTCATAACTGTTCTGATCACAATGAACTCAGAGCAACAGACCCAGAGGTCAGTCAGTGGTGATCTGTTCTGCTCTGCAGCATAGAAGAACAGAGTGAGACAAGCAGCTGAGTGAGAGGAATGAGGGCCCCCGACCTGGGAGACAAGGCCCAATTATTACTTGAAACAACAAGAGCACCATATACAGCACAACTCACTCAACAGTTCTCACTCACAAGCATTCAGATCTTGGCAGAGGCATGTGGTGCCCGCCAAACTCTGTGGTATAATAACTTTCTAATTGTTGTAGCCAAATGTCTGATAAAAACAATCTTCAGGAAGGAAGGGGTTTTTTTGGGCTTATAGTCTGACAGGATCCAATCCATCATGGTGGGGCAGCCACAGCAGCAGTCAGCTTCATGGTGACAGAAGCATGGAGTCACATTGCATCTGCACTCAGGAAACAGAGGTAAGGTGGGAAGCCGGGCCTGGCTTCAAACCTTCAAGATCTGTCCCCCACCCCCAGTGACCTTAGGTGAGGCTGTACCTCCTAAGCATTCCACAGCTTTCCCAAACAGTATCACTAGCTGGAGACGAAGCATTCAAACCCCGGAGCCTGTGGGTGACACTTCATATGCAAACCACAGCAGTGGGTTAGGCCTCATCCACACATTTATTTGGAAGGACTTGGGGCCACATATAGATTCTAAAGTTATGGGCTTCTGGTTTAGTTATTAGAAAGTTCTAGAGCAATGACTGAAGAAATGGCTCAGCAGTTGGTTAAGTATGCTTGCTCTCATTGCAGAAGACCCACACTCAGTTACCAGCACCCATATTGGGAGACTCACAACTGCCTGTTAGCTCCAGCTCTAAGGGAACTAGTGTTCTCTTCTGGACTCTGTAGGTACTGTACTCACACATATACATACACATTCACATTGTTGTAGTTTGAATATGCTTGGCCCAGGATGTCCCACTATTAGTATCTGTGGCCTTGTTGGAGTAGGTATGGCCTTGTTGGAGGAAGTGTGTCACTGTTGGAATGGACTTTGAGATCCTCCTTCTAGCTGCCTGGAAGTTAGTCTTCTCCTAGTAGCCTTCAGATCAAGATGTAGAATAAGTCTCAGCTCCTCCAGCACCATGCCTGTGGTGGACACTGGCATGCTCCTGCCTTGATGATAATGAACTGAACCTCTGAACTTGTAAGCAAGCCCCAATTAAATGTTGTCCTTATAAGAGTTGCATTGGTCATGGTGTCTCCTTACAGCAATGGAGACCCTAACTAAGACACACACATAGGTGCTTCTTTTTCAGGTAAAAATAGCTTCAAAGCAAGACCCTACCTGTCTCAAAACAAACAAGCAAGCCAGAGAACAAACCCCAAACAGTTCTGGTTCTTTTTCCCTCTTCCTCTGCCCCAGTCTCTCAGGCCCTGTTTTAAGATGGAATAAATGCTAGGGTAAGATGTTCCCATGTCTGCAGAGTAAGTTCTGGGTGTGGGATGGATTATGAAAAGGGCAGAAAAAAGAAACACTTTGGGTCTCCGACCTAGGCCCACTTAACAACATCAGTAATATTTTGTTCCCACATCCTGGGCCAAGCAGCTCTCAGTTGATGGATGACCAGGACTAAAGGTGTCCTCCAGTCCTGCTGTAGTACTGTCCTCGTGTTCCTGACTCAAATCTGTCAAGAAGCCCAACAGCCCGGGAGACTCACATATTTCAGCTTGGTTCCACTGGTAGCACTATTGGGAGAGGATAGGATAGGAATTTCAGGAGGAGATGGCTAAATGTGATTGTCAACTTATTAAGTGTCGGTCTTAATAATTTCTGTGCTCTCTCTGCCTGCCACCTTCTACCCACAACAGATGTCAGCTTCTCTGGCTGTCCAACAGGGACTCTCCAGATATCTTCCAGGCTTTCAGAGCTAAATTGGGACTACTGAGCTGTACTGGCAGGTTTTGTGTGTCAACTTGACACAAGCTGGAGTTATCACAGAGAAAGGAGCCTCCCTTGAGGAAATGCCTCCATGAGATCCAGCTGTAAGGCATTTTCTCAATTAGTGATCAAGGGTGGGAGGGCCCAGACCATTGTGGGTGGTGTCATCCCTGGGTTGGTAGTCTTGGGTTCTATAAGAAAGCAATCTGAGCAAGTCAGGAGAAACAAGCCAGTAAGCAGCATCCCTCCATGGCCTCTGCATCAGCTCCTGCTTCCTGACCTGCTTGAGTTCCAATCCTGACTTCCTTTGGTGATGAACAGCAATGTGGAAGTGTAAGCTGAATAAACCCTTTCCTCCCCAACTTGTTCCTGGTCATGATGTTTTGTGCAGGAATACAAACCCTGACTAAGACATGAGCCATCCAGATTTGTGGAATGAGCAGCTGCTGAGTTGTCAGCCTCTCTAGCATGTAGATGCCCTCCATCCCCTACCCCATAGGATTACCCAATTCCTATCATGTAAGCCAATCTAGTGAATCCCTTTTTATACTATGTGCATAGGGCTAGAGAGATGGCTCAGTGGCTAAGAGCTTGCTCAACAAGCATGAGTATGAGAGTCCAGATCCCAGAACCCAGATGTGTGGTGTGTAAACAACCATAACTCCAGCTTCCAGGAATTTGGCACCTTCTTCTGGACTCTGCAAGTGCGTAGGCATGTATACCCTTTTATATATGTGCATACACATAAATAACAAAAATAAAGCTATCTGAAATAAGAAAAATAAGATTGGGCTACAGGCAAGCCTGTAGGGTATTTTCTTAATTAGTGGTTGGTGGAGGAGGGCCCAGCCCATTATAGGTGGTGTCAACCTTGAGCTGGTGGTATTGGTTTCTATAAGCAAACAGACTGACACAAATAATACAAAATGTCTTGGTGTAACTTCAACGAAGCAAGTGAAAGACCTGTATGACAAGAACGTCAAGTCTTTGAAGAAATTGAAGACGACATCAGAAGCATCTTCTGTGCTCATGGATTGGTAAGGTTAAAGTAAAAATGATAATCTTACTGAAAGTAATTACAGATGCAATGAAATTCCCATCAAAATTCCAACACAATTCTTTATAGATCTTGAAAGAATAATACTCAACTTCATATGGAAAAAAAAAAACCAACCCAGGATAGCTAAAAATAATCCTGTACAACAAAAGAACTTCTGGAGATGTTACCATCCCTGATTTCAAGCTGTACTACTGAGAAATTGTAATAAAAACTGCATGGTATTGGCATAAAAATACCTCAACTGAAGAATGGATAAAGAAAATGTGATACATTTATACAATGGAGTATTACTCAGCTATTAAAAACAAAGGCATCATGAAATTTGCAGGCAGATGGATGGAACTAGAAAAGATCATCCTGAGTGAGGTAACCTGGACCCAGAAAGACAAACGAAATATATTCACTTACAAGTGGATAGCTATAAAGGATAACCCAGACCCAAAGAAACTAATTAACAAGGAGGGCTCAAGGGGGAACTTGTGAGTCTCACTGAGAAGGGGAAATAGAATAGATATCATGGGTGGTAGGGGTAAGGGGGAGGGCTGGATGAGGGTGAGACTGTGGAACAGGAGGAATCATGTAGGGGGAGGAGAGAGTACTGGGAGAAACAACTGGAATTGGGGGCATCTCTAGGATGAGCTAGAAACCTAGGGCAATGGAAACCCCCAGGAATCTATGAGGGTGACCCTAGCTAAGACTCCTGGCAGTAGGGGATATGGAGTCTGAACTGACCATCTCTTGTAACCAGGCAAGACTTCCAGTGGAGGGGTTGGGACACCAACCCAGCCACAAAACTTTCGACCTACAATTTGTCCTTCCTACAGGATGTGCTGGGGTAAAGATGGAATAGAAGTTGAGGGAGTGGCCCACTAATGACTGGTCCAGCTTGACACCCATGAGAGAGAGCCCACACTGACACTGCAAATGATATTATGATATACTTTCAGACAGAACCCTAGCATAACTGTCTTTAGAGATACTTCATCCAGCAACCAATGAAAACAGACGCAGAGACCCCACAGCTGAGCATTAAGTTCTTTTGTTCCTTAATCCTTGGGGAATCCTGTGGAAGATAAGGAGGAAGGATTGTAAGAATCAGAGGGGTCAAGGACACCAAAACAAAACAAAAAACCCTACAGAATCAATTAGCTTGGGCTCATAGGGGCTCACAGAGACTGAACTTCCAACCAGGGAGCCTGCATGGGACTGACCTAGGCCCTCTACATGTATGTTACAGTTGTGTACCTTGATCTTCATGTGGGACTCCTAACAGTGGGAGCAGGAGCTGTCTCTGATTCTGTTGCCTGTCTTTAGGACCCTTTCTTTCTATTGGGCTGCCTTGTATCTAGCCTCAATAGGAGAAGACGTGCGTGCGTAGTCTTACTGCAACTTGATATGTCAGGGCTGGCTGATATCCATGGGGGGCTCCCCTTTTCTGAAGAAGAATGAAGGAGGAGTGGATGAGGCAGGGGAAAGGGCTGGTAGGAGAAGTGGGAGGGTCAACTGTGATCAGGATGTAAATTGATTAATTAATAAAAAACAAAAGAAGATAGGCTGACAAGCCATGGAGAACAAGCTTCTACATCAACTCCTGACTACAGGTCTCTGCTTGGCTTGAGTTCCCGTCCTGGCTTCCTTTTGATGATGAACTGTGATGTGAAAGCCAAGTCCAGTAAATCTTTTTCTCCCCAAAATTGGTTTTTGGTCATGGTTTTTCATCAAAGCAGTAGAAACCCTAACTAAGACAGCATACATGCTGTCTTTCTTATGGTGCGTGTGCGTGTGCGTGTGCGTGTGTGTGTGTGTGTGTGTGTGTGTGAGAGAGAGAGAGAGAGAGAGAGAGAGAGAGAGAGAGACAGAGACAGAGAAAGAGAGACAGAGAGAGACAGACAGAGAGACAAAGACACACACGGAGAGACAGAGAGAGAGAGAGAGAGAGAGAGAGAGAGAGGTTGAGAGAGAGAGAGATCCAGGACCTTGCACACTCTGGATAAGTGCTCATTCTTGGAGCTACACCTTCATTCCTGACATTTAAATGCTCCTGTCATTCATCTCATTGCTCACAGAAAGAATGTGGTGTCTTTTGAATACTGAACTAAAGTATCCTAAAGTTCTCAGGTCCTCCTAGAGCTCTACCCTCAGCTAGTCACCATTTGCAAAGCACAGAAACCAGGCCTCTGTGTGTAGTCCACATGGCTTCCCCTCCCTCTCAGCCCTGCATGTTTATTTCATGATGTGCACTAATTTTATCTGAATATAACATACAGATCCTTCTCCCTCCAAATAAACATATCATCTGGTGGAAAACAGAAGGTAGAAAACTCACTGAGCTCCCCTGGCCTGGGGTACCACCTTGCTTAGTCACCTGAACTGCTGCTGTTTCCTGACACCACCAGAGCCCCCCCCCCTGCCCCCCGGAAGCTGCAGCTTCTGAAGATGTTATGCAGCTTTGAAGGAGGATTCTACTGGGCAGGAAAGGCCCCCAATTGGAAACTCCAAGAATGCTTTCTGCTGGATGTGTATCACTTCCACCCATCACCATGTTAGGAAGATGGAATTCCAGCTATTGCAGCCAGGGCAGTGTGTACTCTGAAATGATTAACTTTACTTGAACCATGAGAAATCCTCTCACCATTCTATGTTCTGTGTTCTTCTCAGGAGCCACCAGCACTGGTGATTTCAACAGGATTGAGCAATGCCCTGTGGCTTAGACAAGAGGAGGCCAGGCATCATTGTTCCTCAGAAATGATCAGTCACGATCCATGCCCCACTGCGGCGGACAAAGCCATGGCTCCTGAGCTGAGCTAGGGTCAAGTTTCTCCCTCCAGGGTGGGTGATGTGTTTATAAAAAGATAAAGAGATATAGAATATGTTCTGTGGGTGTGTGGTGAGGTATGGGGGAAGGGGATGTCTCAGCGGGCCCATGCTGGGACATCAACCCCCTGAGTGACCAGCCACACAATGGTATAGTATAGAATAGAGTTTATTCAGGGCATGGGGAAGGGAGTTAAGAGGGTAGTAGGGGCAGAGCAAGGCAGAGAGAGAGAGAGTAGAGAAATAGAGGCCTGGCATGATCATGTGAAGAGGGGTGGGGGAAGGGAAGAGCCCAAGAGGGCAAGAAAGGAACAAGAGATCAAGAGAACAAGAGAGCAAGGTTGCAAGAGAGAGAGAGGAGGGGGCAAGTAGCCCCCCTTTATAGTGATCCAGGCCTACCTGGCTGTTGCCAGGTAACTATGGGGAGTAGTATATCTGGCTGTTGCCAGGTAACGGTGGGGTTGAGTTTAGACAGGATGCTAGCAGTGGGTCTTCCTATCCCCCTCATTTAGCATCCTGTTTGCACCTGCCGCTCAAGCAGAAATGACAAAGCTGGGCACAAGACAACAATCTAGTCTCCTTTATCACTGGTCTGCCTGGCCTCTCAAAGCCAGGGCCTCCTTTTCTAGCCTGCCCGTACTTCTGCAGCACAAATTCCACCACCAAGTGGCTTGTTCCCTTGTATTCCTGCTTTGTCCCCCTGGCTCCTTGTTCTGTGAAAACAGCTCCGCACTGAAGTGGTTCTACTTACTTGCCATTCTCCTCCTTTGCGCTTCCTCATTAATGGCTCTGAACTTCAGGTCTTTTTGTGAATTTGGGGATTAGTTTGGTGCAACTCTTAGAAAGTCCTCAGGAGTTTTACTCAGTGACATTAGATGTGTTTGGGAAGAAGGGAATTAGTGTTATGGTATCCTCACCAGTATTTTGATTTATTGGCACAGTGCGGTTTTATCTGGCCAGTGTGAGATCCCCATTTTACAGGGGTTTTTTTTGTAGCTTTTTGTTAGATCTGGGCATCCAACCATGTATGTTACTATTGCACAGGTTCTTTCTTTTTTTTTGGGGGGGTGGCAGTTAAGATGACTGGTGTGTAGTCTGCTACTGACTTGTCTAAAACCCTGATAACTCTATTGGTACAATTAGCAATTTTCACCTTTAGATTTTTTTTTTCCTGAAGACATCAACTGAATGAAAGGACAGTTTTCTAGAATACGGTACATTTTCTTCCTCTCTCTCCAATCTCCCTTCCTACTTTCCTTTCCCTCCCCCTCTCCTCTATGTTCTTCCTTTCCTCTGACCTGCCCCTCTCCCTCTCTTTTTTTCCCCATTCCCCATCTCTCTTTTCTTATTTTTCCTCATCCCATTGGCTAGACTCACAGAACAGAACTTACTAGAAGTATTGACAGATGACACCTCTAAGAATTGTTTATATTTTTGGGTGATATTAAAATTATAAATTAGACCTGTGCATTTCTGCGATAAATGCAATTTAATCAGCATATGGTGGCACGGGCCTGGAATTACACCTTGAGAGGCTGGGCAGGAAGTATTGAGAGTTCAAGGCAGTGACATGGCATGCCCCTCCCCCTCAAACTAGTTATCAAGCTACCAATATCTTAAGTGGAGAAAATCATCTCAGTTGTTTTTTTATTAATTTTGCAATATTTTGTAATGCTAACTGCCTAGCTAGATGGGTAGATGGCCAGAGTGGACCTTACTTCTGTTGACATAAGGGAAGAGTTTAAAGGAAACAACACTGAAGAGAAGAATCCAGGTATTGCCCCCCTCTCCCCTTCTCTGTCCTGTTGTGCTTTTGTTCTGTAGTCGCTTTGGGCTTTCTTCCTTCTGCAAAGCACTTGTCTTATCACCTCCACAGTTCCCTGTGCTCATTGGAACAGAGCCCTGAGGAGGTGAGATAGCCACCATGGCTAGGACCATGGTCAAGGCTCACTTGTTGGCAACAGCCACTTTGTTGGAAAGGAATCCCAGTATCTTGGGGTTCACACACATGGCCACCGAGGAATGCAACCTGACAGTCCAGAGATGGCCAGGATGTATCTGGAAAACATTCTCTCTCCCCAGACACAGGGTTTATTGGCTCTACAGGTGTTCCCTGTCCAACTGGAAAAACCAGAGATGCTGCCAGGGTCTGGGTAACCACTGGACAAAACGTGCCTCCAGGTGAAGGTAGTGAGCAGAGAGGCTGGATGGCTCAATAAACAGTGGACCCGCTGCATTCCTGGTGGGTAGAAGGATAGGAAGATCCCTGAGAAAGGGAGGGAGCTCAGACCTCACAGCCTCCCTTATACTCTCCCAGATGCCTCTAGGCCTGGAATAAGTCAGGAATAACTGTCTTATTCTCCACTATCCATCCCCACTGACCCCACCACCTCCTATTCATGCCAGCTGCCCTTCTTCCTAGGTTCCAAGTAGAAGAAGCAGGTCATTCTCTGCTGGTAAACTTATCCCTGTCCAGCACTTTCTCTGGAGCCTAGAACTAGTGTCAAAAACATGGAGCCCCAACAGCTCCCAACAGACTTATCTGGAGACATGGGGTCACCCTGAAGGTGCCTGTCAGGCATCAGCTTACGGGTCCATCTCCATGTATGGAGGGGCCATCCTGGCCTCTGCAGTCACACCTGGACAGCATGGTCCCTTGTTCACCTGGTGCACACTTTAACTACAGTGAAGGAGATACAGTGGGCATGGGCTGACCAAGACCCTGGGCTAGCTACTCGGATACTACACTCAGTTCAAGCCTCCTCTGGATCACAGTGATGTCAATATCTACATCCATTGCTGTTTCAAGAATTTAAACTGGGGTAATGAACACGTGGCTCAGTTGGTAGAGTGTTACCTAGAGTGCCTGAAGACTTGGGTTTCATCCCTAGTATCACAGAATCCAAGTGCCATGGCACAGATAATCCCAGCACTTGGGAGGTCAAGGCAGGAGGAGTTCAAGGTTATTCCTGGCTAGATAGCAAATTTGAAGTCAGCTTGGGCTACAGGAGAGAGAAGATGAACCCACATTGATGGTGGAGAACTGACTCCACAGAACTGCCCTCTGACCTTGACACATGTGCACACATCTTAAACACAGTGAGAATAATAAATAAAATACAAATATACATATATTCTCAACCCCCCTTCTAATATGTGTTCCCCATTGTTTTTGTTATCCTTTGTGTATGAGGTTGAACAAGAACCAGCGTGGCCTGGTGACATTCATTCATTTGAACTCCACCGGATAGAATGGAGCTTAGTTAACACCCTTGGGGTAATCGCGGTAGCTTGGTGTCTTTGTTACTGTTGTGTTGCTGTGTCAAAACACCATGGTCAAGAAAACCTATAAAAAAATGCATTTAATTTGGGGCTCAGGGTTCCAGAGGTCTAAATGGTTCTACCCGATGGAGACTACATATTCAAATATATGAGCCTGCAGAGGCCCTTCTCATTCAAACCACTGCAAATTATTAGTCAAGAAAATGTTCCACACACTCTCCCAAAGGCCATATGGTGGAGGCAGTTCCTCAACTGAGGTTCACTCTTCCCAGATGATTCTAGCTTGTGTCAAGTTGACAAAAAATACAGCACAGACCCTGACAAAAGCAATATAAGAGGAAATGTTTGTCTCATCATTCCAGATTACAACTCATCATTGTAGGGGAGTCAAAAACCATCAGGAGCTTGAAGCAGCTAGTCATATCTATAGTTAAGAGCAGGAAGAATGAATGCATACCTTCTCATATTCAGCTTGATTTCCTCCTTTAAATTAATTCATTTTCTTGAGACAGAGTCTATGTAGTTTTGGCAGGCCTCAAACTCACAGAGATCTATCTGCCTCTGACTCCCAAGTGCTAGTATTATAGGCATGCACCACCACCACATCTAGTCCTTTTTTTTTAAATATGTAAGAGTGTTTTGCATGTACGTCTGTGCACCACATGTAACCCTAGAGCCCACAGAAGGAAGGAGAGGGCATTGAATCCCTAGGAATTGGAGTTATGGATGCTTGTAAACTACCATGGATGTGTGGGAATCCAAACCAAATCCTCTGTAAGAGCAACGACTTCTCTTAACTGTGGAGAGATGCCTCCATCCCAAATTTCCCCATTCGTACACAGTTCTGGATTCCTTACCTACAGGATGCTGCTGCCCATAATAGGTGGTCTTCCTGTTGGTATCAGGCTCCGAACCCAGTGACATCGCATCTAGGTGATCCCCACATTGTTGCCAAGGCAACTGCCATACATTCCCAGAATCCACTTGGCTCACCTCCCACCTTTACTTGAGAGAGGCTACGTCAGTCACTATCTATATAAATAGACAGAGTCCCTTGACCTCTCTCTCTTCCCCCTCTTCTTGCCCTCACCTTTGCCCTATCTCCTGAATAAAACCTCAAGTGGAACCTTTTGGCCTGGTGTGGTCTGTGGTGAGCCGTGTCGAACAACACTTCCCACCTTAATTAACATAATCAAGATAATCCCCACAGACATGCCTACAGGTCAGGCTGATCTAGACAATCCTTCACTGAGACTCTCTTCCAGTGACTCCAGATTGTGTCAGGTTGACGATGAAAACTAACCATCACTCTGTGTGTGAGGTGGGTGTAAGTGTGCATATGCCATAATGTTTGTATGGCAACCAGAGGATGTTCTACATAATGGTCTTGCTTTCCGCCTTTTCTGAGACCGGGTTTTTTGTTACACTTTGAACACCACGTTGGTTAGCTGGTGAACTTACAGGGACTCCCCTATCTCTACCTCTATCTCAGAATAGGAATGCTGTAATTAAAGATATGCACTACCATGCTTGACTTTATGTGTGGTTTATGGATCTAAACTTAGGTTGTCAATGCTTTGATGAGCACACAGCCCAGAGGTGACTTTTATTGAACTCAAGTGACTCAAGAAGAAAAAATGACATCATATGACCTCTCCTTCAGTCTCAGGCTTGTACCAGGCACCCTGGTGTTCCTATGGAGGACAGGGACTACCCTGGGGGAGTCACAATGTTGAGTTGGCCCTTACCATCCAAGCTGAGACCTGACTTCTCAACCTGTATGGGGCCAGATGTTCCTTGGAGACTCCTCACATTCTCCAAGCCTGGACACCACTGAGAGAGTATGCAGGTATACTCAGGGCCACTAGTCTTAGTTTCTCCAGGCCGAAAGCACCACAGTCTCTGGAGGCAAAGCCTAGAGATTTGCAAATTTCTAGTCTGGACTTCTAGGTGATCCCAATATAGAGTGGAATGGGAGAATTACTGAACATATTACACACACCTCTTATGTGCATACTTACATACACACATGCATATACATAGCATACTTCCTACATACATGTACATACACATATACATATATACATATCCCTCCCACATGCTTCTACATACATTCATGCTCCTCTTACATGCATATACACATACACATACCTCTTCTAAATTCATATATATATTTACACACAAATATACATATATAAATGCTTTTAGCATTTCTACAGGCATATATACAAATACATACATACATACACATGTACATACACCTCTGTCACAAACGTATATACACACATACCCTGAAAGATCGTCTCAATCAGCACACCTAGGAGTCTTTACCTTTCTCTGTACAAAGGGCTACACAGAGGGGTTTCTCCAGGTATACTCTGAAGATGGTTTCATACTCTTTTGAGAAGTATATGGGAGAAATATGTCCCTAACTGCAGGCACTCTGGATCTGCAGCAAGCTTGGGAGGCCTGCATCTTCCGCCTTGTACCTGAGATCTAGTTAGTTTCTCTTTTGTTTACATTGAAGTGACTGAGACTGACCGGAGGCATTTCACACACATACTCATGAATATGCATGCGTGCATATGCATAGCACACCACCTACATACTACATACTTTCATGCGCATCCAAACTTGTATGCAACTTTGAGTAGAATAGTCTTGGGATGATGAGATAGCTACCTTCCTCGTTTGTTAGATGACATGCTGGTCAGGATGGGCTTCAGTTTTTCTCTGCGAGCTAGCTTTTTCATGTGTTAATCCTGAGTTTCAGTCTTCATGCCCTGACTGTGCAGTCACATTAGCAAAGGCCCAAGTAGACCCGTCCTCCTTTCATAGTTGAAACAGAAAATCCTCCACTCTTGAGACAACCTGAAGCCTGTTATCTCCAGAGGGGAGGCAAGGGTCATCGCCTGTGTTTCCTCTCTGGACTCCCCAGCAGTAAGGCTTCTATGCTCAGAACCCTGAAGATCACTGTCATTGCTGGAATCATCATCTCTTCTTCATCCCGGGGATTCCAGCTCACTGGTCCTTCTGGGTTCATTGAATGCCTTTAAACCTTCTCTTCTCTTTCCTCACCCACCTTTCCAGAGTGCTGCTGTCTGTCCAGGGCCTTTCCTGCATCAATGAGCCCTTTTTTGTTAGCCTCCTGTCTTGGAGGTTCCTGCCAATCTTCCCTCACAGGTATCCCTGAGCTCTACCCATGGCTGCAGCCCTCCCTAGTGGCTCATTCAAGGCCTGGCCTTATGGAACATGACTTGCTGATGACTTCCAGGCCTTTTCTCCATTCTTAAACTTTACTCAAGCCCAGAAATCCCCACACATGGGAAATTTAACATGTCCAAGAAAAAGGCCTGATCTCTTCCTTCATCTATGTTCTCATTTGTCTTGTCAAAGTCAAACAAAGATGCAGAGACAAGATGGGTCTCTGTCTCAGTTAAGTTTTTTATTGCTGTGATGAAACATCATGACCAAAAAGCAAGTTGGGGAGGAAAGGGTTTATTTGGATTACACTTCTATATCACTGTTCATCATCGAAGGAAGTCAGGACAAGAATTCAAACAGGGCAAGAACCTGGAGCCAGAAGTTGATGCAGAGGCCATGAAGGAGTGCAGCTTACTGGCTTACTCATCATGGCTTGTTCAGCCTGCTTTCTTATAGAACCCAGGAGCACCTGCTTAGGGCTAGTCACACCCACAATGGGCCGGACCTTCCCCTATCAATCACTAATTAAGAAAATGCCAACGGGTTTGCTTATAGCCTGATCTTATGAGGTATTGTCATTTGAGGCTCCCTCCTCTCCAATGACTCTAGCTTGTGTCAAGTTGACATAAAACTAGCCAGGACAACATCCAATGGAAAGAGCATTCATTTGGAAATGAAGGACAGTATTGCAGGCCTAAACATTTATTTCCAGGTGGGCAGCTGCTCAAGTGTTCCCCAAACAAAGGGAAGATTGGAAGCTTTATTGGCAAGTTTTTGCGGAGTCTGGGGGTTCTGACTGGTTAGCAAAAGCATGTATGTGCAGAGTGTGCAGACCTCACACAACTCCATGGAGTCAGACATGTGTGCAGTCCACAGGCCAGCTAACAGCTCAGTGGACAAATGATCAGAGGAAAATAGCTTTACAGATAAAGCAGATTGCTTCATTAGATTGACCTGGGCACAGTTTCTGGAAGGATCATTGGTTATCTGAGCAGTTGTCTCTGTGGAATCCCTTTCGCCACTCCTTTCAGACGGAAT
The DNA here is from genome assembly GCA_021653895.1 of Mastomys natalensis. NCBI lineage: Eukaryota > Metazoa > Chordata > Mammalia > Rodentia > Muridae > Mastomys > Mastomys natalensis. The sequence continues at coordinate 410,580 of JAJTUV010001682.1, forward strand.
AGCAAGAATGGTTGATACAACTTCTCCGGTCAACTGAAAATTCCATTTTCCAGCTGTGCAATCTCCCAAGGCTTTCCCTTTCCTTTTAGGCAGTGTGACCCAGCAGTCCACCCCTACCCATCACTGTTTGGATGCTCTGGGAAGTGAGGCTTGTGTGCAGACAGAAAAAAAACTTGCAGAGATTTGTTATCTCCTTCCATCATGTATCTCCCGAGGATTGAACTCAGGTCATCAGACTTGGCAGAGAGCACTTTTACCCACTGAGGCAGTGAGCAACTTTACCCACTGAGCCGTCTTGCCAGCCTCTCACAGTTTGTTCTTAATAGGACAGAGTTCCTGAGTGCATGGGATTTTTCAGTTCTCATCAAATTAAACACAATCCAAAATATTCCTGGCTATCTTCATGGATCTCCTTACTCTTGTGGGATAATTCTTTCTCAGAGAGGCATCTATTGCTTCCTCTGACCTACACTTAGTTTGTGTTTCTTTTGTTCTTAGCACTCTCTGGCTCACAGGATTAATGTCTGTTTCAGCTGTCACTGTTGCAACAGGAGAAAGGAAATATTTGTCCTCTCTGAATCGGCAGTACAGGTGGGCAAAGCTGGTATAGTTGTAGGGATGTGGGGTCCTTGCCATCAGCTTCTGAAGGACTCTGAGCTAAGGAAATCAGGAAGTACCACAGGAAAGCAGAGATGTCTCACTTGCTAGGGCTTCTGAGCCCCACAGTTCATCTGTGGAAGACACAGGCTAGCTGGACCTTGATGCAGAGTGTCAGGCATTGGCTGGATCCTGGCACCTTTGAGCTTGGGATGCAGAAGTGTTCTAGCCTCAGTCAGAGCCTTTATGGAAACTAGCTGTCCCTGCCCACCCTAGGAAGCCATTTCTGCTAAGCTGTTGGAAGCATCTGGGAACCTGGTTATAGTGTGGAGTCCCCTGGTTTTAAGCAGCTAGTTCAACTGTTTTTAAAATGCCTGTTTTCAGCAAAATACGTACTTTGTCCATTACAAACAACTGAGAGCTTGGGTCTAGATCAATATCAAGATGATTGATGGAGAGACAGTTCAAAAGTACAACAGTGGCCTAGTATGTACAGAGTTCTGGGGTCCATGCCCATGTCTAACACTGTAACTATATATATTTATGGGGATAATACATAAATGTTAAGTTGATTATTTTTATTCTTAATAAATTATTCATATTTTTATTTCACTTTTGTTTTTGATGGTACTGGAGCTTGAACCTAGGGACTCATGTATTATATGCAAGCATTGTACCACTGAGTTATACCCTAGCCCTAAGTTTTCGTGTGCTGAAATAAGATCTTTGTATGTAGCCCAAGGTGGCCTCTAACTCTCGATTCTCCTACCTCAGCCTCCTGAGTGCTAGGATTATAGGGATGCACCGCCATACCAAGTGACTACGGTATGCTTTGATTTTGTTTTTATTTTTGTTTGTTTGTTGTTTGTTTGTTTGTTTATTTTGAAAACTGGCCCTTTTATTTCTGCCCTTCAGTTATTTAATTAACCCAAAGAAAAATAAGGTAAATAAAAATACCTTTAATTCCAGCACTCAGGAGCCTGAGACAGAAGGATTGTGTGTTCAAAGGCAGTCTGAGCTACACAGTGAGACTAACAAGGTAAAGCAAACAAAAAAAGTCGATCAAATATTACAATCCAGGTGGAAAACAGCAGAGCTGTAAGGTACAAACTTTCGTAGTTAGAGACCTACATGGGCACAGGACCTCACACAAGGCATCTTGTGGCATCTACTGGGAACTGCCACACTGAGTGTACACACCTCTCTTGACTACTAATTTCAGTGATGCTTCTTCTGGTTGTATATTACACAAGCTATTCCACCCTGTTGTGTTTTATAAAAAAGAAAAAGAAGCCAGGGATATGTTTGATGGAGTTGCTGTATGGTGTGGGGGAAGGGGGTGCCTCTGCGGGCCCATGCTGAGGCATCCCTTGCCCATGAGGTACCAGCCACACAATGAGAATAGTATAGAATAGAGTTTATTTAGGGCATGGGGAGATGAGGGGGTAGTAGAGACAGAAAAAGGCAGAAAGAGGGGAGGGAGGGAGGGAGGGAGGGAGGGAGGGAGGGAGGGAGGGAAAGGGGGAAAGAGAGAAGAGAAGGAGAGAGGAGGAAGAGGAGGAGGAAGAGGAGGAGGAGGAGGAGGAGGAGGAGGAGGAGGAGGAGAAATAGAAGCTGGCCACAAACACATGGAGAGAGGGGGAGGGGATGGGGAGAGAAGGGACAGGGGGAGAAGAGGGTAAGAGAGGAAGAGTAAGAACAAGAAAGAGAGGAGGGACAAGCAGCCCCTTTTATAGTGAGTTAGGCATACCTGGCTGTTGCCAGGTAACTGTGGGGCGGAGCCTAGAAGAAATGCTAACACATCACCTGACAACCCCAGCCCTTAGAGCACTTAGCTGCTTGGATTCTCTGCTCTTTAGGAAATATGCTTTGAATGTGCTTAGCCCTGTGGTGTTTGCAAGTCTTTTGCTTATCACAGGGTCACTAATTCCTTTGTCCAGACTCACATTTTATTGTGCCTGTTTGGTGACTACAGAGAGTTACTGTCACCAACTGCCCTATACAGCAAGCACAAAGAGTAAATCTCAGTGGCCTGGAGCTCAGAGATGCACTGGTGATATGTCCCCACCATCTTCCTCTGCATATTTGGGAGGTGACATCATCAGCCCTGCCCAGAGCCCCCAGGTCTTAGCGCCATTCCTTTCAGGACATTGCATCACTGGGATGCCCTGGAGCTAGTGCTCTTTCATCAAGGTGCCCCACCTCTACCCCAAACTGCACACAGCCGACTTCTGATATCCTCAGTGAACTCAAGCTCTTACAGTGGCACCAGGGCTGCTCATTAGGTGCACTTGCTTGTCCACACTCTGCAAGCCCTTTAGTGTAACACACTACTGTAGTGCATTAGTGTAATGCACACCGTGCAGCTGACTGGCTGCATTTTCTCAAGGATCCCAGATGTTCTAGTCCTGATTTCCACTCCTTTTTCCAAGGAGTCACAAGTGACCGCTGGAGGACATCTGAGCAAAGGAAGAGAGCAGCTTTTATTTTTTTCTCCTGTCCTTTAATGCAGAACCACATTTGTGTTTTAGAAGACAGTTTGCACCTAGGACCAAAGATCTTCATGACTGAGAATGAAAGCACTATTTTATTTTATTAGTTTTACTGGGCAAAAATAACAGTGTGTAAACGCTATTGTCTATTTATATACAGTTATTCTAGTCTCAGCAGGATGTATTGCCACCATCTTTTCAATGCTATCCCAAAGAACAGCCAGGTTTACTGGTCAAGAGGACTTGAGTCTAATGGAGAGTGGACTGTCAGGAGACCACTGAGCATTGAGTGTGGGCTGAAGCCTCGGGACACATATGGTAGAGAGAACCAGCTCCCATATGCTGTCTTCTGACTGCCTGTGCCATGTCCACACTATGCATGAAACACACACAGACACACAGACACACAGACAGCAGAGTGAAGGGATCAAATGACTCAGGGAAGGGCTTTTGTGTGGCCCACTAACCACAAAAGGTATGTTTCATGTGCTTTGATTCTGAAACACACTTCACTGTACTGACACAGGGTAATTACATACAGTGAATGCTGATGCCACCCCAGGCTGGGAAATGAGAAGCATGGCACTTAGGGGTACCCCAAATTGTATCAGAATGGTAGAGGGGATCACAGAGGGAGACAGAAAGTACTATTAGCCTGGGCCTCTCTTGTTCTTATTACCTGGGGTCCTACCTTGTGACACCATGAACTTTTTTTTTTCTTTTTTTTTTTATTGGAACTTTATTTACATTTCAGGTGTTTTCCCCTTACCCCCTTTTCCCCTCCCTCCCAGGAACTCCCTATCCCTTCCCCCCTCCTCCTGCCTCTATGATGGTGTACCCACACCCACCCTCCCCCATACCTCACCTCCCCACCCTCGAATACCTCCCCCCCACGATGTCCAGCCTTCATGGGACCAAGAATCTCTTCTCCCACTTATATATAGTTCCCTTGCATATATAGCTGGAGCCAGACCCCATGAACTCTTAAGAGCCCCCAAAAACCCCTTATCAAAGATCGTTAAAATTTACCATGAATGGACTAGTAGGGCATAACTAAGAACTTTGGGGGTCCAACTTCACAAAAAGAACTTTCTGGAAATAAAATAATACCTGGAAACAAATGAGTTTTTGTCCCTTTTGATGGACTGAAGATAACAGCATTCTACAACAATCAAAACTATAGCACTTACTGAGGAACAAATTTTAATTAAATACAAAAAACCTAAGAGAGTAGAAAGATTATTTGCTATGCAAATGAGAGTCCAAAGAAATGGCTGCCCTGAACTCTGATCCATGAGGAAGTCTCCATTTCCAAAGCACAGGTTCTTCCTGTCACCTGCTATGTCCTTAGCTTGGGTAGAGAAGCCACTTCACATAGCTGACAAAGGAAGACAGACCTTTCCAAGTCCTTCAAGGATGCCCTGTGATGACAAAGCAAGCTGCCAGGATGAGTTCCTCATGCCTCCAAGGGACTTTCAAATGTGTGGGAATACCAGCAAGTGTTCCCCTGGTGACAGCCTCACCTTCTGCAGCATAGAAGTTGGGATTGGGGAAAGAGGTCCTTGTGTTGATCTGCTAGAATCTGCCCACTGAGATTCCAAGCCAGGCACCTCTTCTCTGCTGCCCTGTGGGGCCTCTTCTGCCCAGATGCTTCCTGTCCTGAGGAAGAAGCCTCAGAGGCTCTCTTCTGTCTCCAGCACTGGGAACTCCTAGCCTATGGCAAGTCCTCAAGTGGAACGATGATTGTGAGCATTTGCCACATGACCAAACTGTACCATTCCCTGACTCTTTATGACCACTATGTGCTGCTGCAAAACAATCACATTCCACCAAGAATATCAGGAATTCCACTTTTAGTTCCAGGGGATCACTATTTTCAGGATTGTCTGGTCACCTTGCCCTTGGAGATGTCCTCAGTTGGAGGCTTGCCTCTGATAAACCAAACATTGGCTATAACCCTCAGAAAGGGGTGGAGATCACAGAAGGGTAGGGTTGGGTGGGTGAGATTTTTCTGGGGGCAATGGTGGTTTTATAGGGAAGATGTAAAAGAAAGGAGGAACAGGAGTGCTGAGAACCTTCTTGGTTATAGGTAGAGAGGAGTATCTCTGTGCTGAGGGGCTGTGGTGATTCCTCACAGAATCCATTGCCCTGGATCCAGATAATGACCAAAGCTGACCAGCACATAGAGATACCTGGGCACTAGAAAGAAATGGGTTATCTCACTTCCTACTTCATCCCTGCCACAGGGGACAGAAGACCACAAAGAGAGAAGCCTGCCAGATGAGGAACTCAACTGGACAGAAGAAAAAACATCAGAAGAACCCATTAAAGATGGGTGAAAATCCAAGGGTAGTTCATAGGTCTACCTTGATTTACCTAAGTGGGAAGGTTAGAGGGGGGTTCTGCTCCTCTAAGAGGGTCTACCAACAGGTTCTGCCCTCAGTACCACAACGCTATCTGGGAAGGTCCAGTCAGGCCCTAGCCTCTACTCCACACCATCCCTGTACAAGAAACTTGTCTGACCAGAACTCTGGCCCCAATAACTCAACTGGCAGAAAGCCAGCCAGGGATCTAAGGAGCCTTCACGGCTACATCAGCACCATCTAACCCTAAACCTCTATCCACACTTGAAGGCCAGTTCAGACCCTTGCTAGACCGCAGGAAGAAGACATCATGAATGGGAGGAAGTGCTAGAAAGCCCCCAGCCCAAACACTAGACAAAGGAAATGGCTTGAGGGCAGAGTTGGGGACAAGTGTTCAGTAGGACTGCTCAGCACAGCAGGGTAGGGATGATGGCAAATGTTATATATTGTTTCTCCTTGCTTAGTGGATCTTTATTGCAGTGAATTAATCTCCCCTCCAACCGTGAACCTGTGTTGAGAAAACTTGTTCTCTCATCACACTGACAGCCAGCCTAGAAGCCCCGTCCCACAGTGAGAAAACTGCACCATGAGCAGCCAGGGACATCAAGCATTTTGTTATCACCAATGCTTCCTGTGCCCTCACAAACACCCTTTCCCTACACTTGTTTCCTGTTTAACTCTAGAATAGCAGGGGTCTGCAAGACTTAGGGTTCCTGGGAACAGAGCAAACACATCACCAAAGGACCCTTCTCAAGTCCTGGAGGCAGGAATCTCAGCCCCTGGCTGAGCTGACTGGTAGCCTCAGCTGTGGTCTTGGCTACATCTAGTGACTGCTGTGTGACACAATCAAGTCCTGTGCCTTCTTTGAACCCCAACTCTCTTGATGGGCAATAGAGAAGTCAATACACCTATCTCACCATGAAGTAATGTAAACCTCAGTGTGCTAACTGGCACAGTAGATGTTCAATAAAAGGTAATTACTTTTACAGTGAACACACTGAGCCTTGGAAATTATAGAACAACAAATATTAATAGTAAAACTCCCTTCTAGGGAACTTCTAGGACCTATGGGTCTGTATGAGTCTTCATTTTTCTAAGCAATACTGTATACATTTGGGACCTCACCCATTTTTGGGGGGGATGAAGGCCTCCAAATACCAGAAGTTACCTTCATATTTCTTAGGACATGCAAATTGCTTTACTGGAACTATTACATCTAGGAGTGACTTCAGCTGTTTCCCAGACCTCAACTCTCTTTCATGGTCCTAGACACCATGAGTGGACACCTGACCTGTGGGAATTCGGGAGCTGCTTAACATCAAATTCAAAGTGCAAAACTGTCCATCTTAGCAATGTTAGGCCAAATATACTTTTTAAGATTTTTATTTTTAATTATGCACATAGATGTGTGTCTGTGTATAGGCTTGTGCACATGAGTGGAGTGTCCATGGTATCAGAGTTCCTGGAACTGGAGTTACAGATGGCTGTGAGCCACCTGACACGGGTGCTGGAAACTGGTTCCTCTGTAAGAGGAATACTCAGTGCTGGTTAGTTTTTGTTGTTGTTGTTTTGGGTTTTGGTTTTTTTGTTTGTTTGTTTGTTTTTTGTCAACTTGCAAGAGTTATCTGTGTAGAGGGAACACAATCGAAACACCTCGGATAGATTGGTCTGTAGGCAAGCCTGTGAGACATTTTCTTAATTAGTGATTGTGGTTGGAAGACTCAGCCCATTGGGGTAGTTTCATCCCTGGATTAGTGATGCTGGGTGCTATAAGAAAGCAGGCTGCGTACCATGGGGGAACAAGCCAATAGCATTTCTCCACTTCATTAGCTCCTGCCTCCAAGTTCATGCATCAGGTTCCTGTCTTGATTCCTTGGATGATGGACTATGAACTGTTAACTGAAACAAACCCTTTCCTCCTGGAGTTGCTTTTGGTTATGGTGACTTATCAGAGCAACAGAAAACCTAACTGAGACACACTCTTAACCACTGAGTCATTTCTCCCAGCCCGGATGATGTTTTACTATTGACATACCATGAGTGATCACATTATCCACACCAAGAAACTTCTTTTGGGATGCACATGTTTTAAAGTAAGTTAGTTAGCAGGAATGATGGATGGCATATACCTTTAATCTCAACACTTGGAAGGCAGAGGCCTGAGAATCTCTGAGTTTGAGGCCACCATGGACTACAAAGACTACAGAGCAAGTTCCAGGACAGCCAGGGCTACACAGAGAAAAGCTGTATTGATAAAACAAACAAACAAACAAAACAAACAAACAACAAACGAGTTAGCTTAGATCAAGTATCCATCTAGCCTAAGAAACAGACTATTCCCAGAATCCTCTTGCCCAGTGCCCCAGCTGGTGGCTCCACTCCTATTGCTCCCCAACCAGCTTCCTCCAGATAAAACCCTCTCTTTGCATGTGAAATCTTTTTTTCAGAGCATTTTATTTTAGGGATGCTGAAATTTCCTCTAATCCTTGATTCCTCCTTTTCCCCACTGGATTCTCTGTGTTTCAATCATCATAGCATTTGTAACTTCAATAATTTTCAATAAAAAATCTCAACCATTCTTTTTTTTTTTTTTTTTTTATTTAAGTCAGGGTCTTACTATGCAGCCCTGGCTGACCTGGGACTTCCTATGCAGACTAGGCTGGCCTAGAACTGATGGGCATCTACCTGCCTCTGCCGGCTCAGCCCTGGGCAAGATGACGTTGGGAATAGTCTCTTTCTTAGCCTATAGGGATAACTGATCTTTTTTTTTCCTTTGTGTCTTGTTTTGTATTATATGTATTCTCTTGTAAATGTGGAATATTTCATAATCTGAGGTTAGACACACATATAACATCATTAACCATATACAAGAGTGTGTTTGTCATCTTAAATTCTCTAGAGGTTCCCATCATCCCACTAAGAGCCGACTGAGGCAGGCAAGTACAGATAATCACTCTTTCTAGGGCATGATTGTTCATGTCCTGGCTTGGGGCACTAGGGTCCCAGCCAACCATCTACTTTGCTGACTCTTGGACCCTGTCTGGCACCTCCTGAGGACAAACTCCTGAGGACGACCAGAGATGCTCTGTGACTTCCTGATACCATCTCGACTCTTCCTTCCCCCTTTCCTATGCTCACAAGCCACTTTCACAGATGCAGTTTCCTTGCAAAGTCAGTTGTAATTTTCAACCCCAACTCCAGGAAAACACATGATACTCCACTTGAGGTAGCATCCTGTTTAGGAACTTCTGGGAACTTCTTTTTAGGGGACCCTACAGTCTCAGATGACTGTGGTTTCTTCCTTTTGAGCCTGTTTGAGATTTGTTGTGGTTCCGTAAACTCATGACACCACATTATATGTTTTATTCGGCCTGTCAGGCTATTTTTGCAATTTGATTATTATTTTGTGTTGGTTAGTCTACAATATTGCTAGGATAATGACTGTGGCTTATTTTTCTTGTGCTGGGAATCAAACCCAAGGCTTTATGTATGCTCAACTATCTATCACTGAATCACTGCATCACAGCTACTGGCCTGGTACATACTTCTGATTTTCCATTTTTAATTGTAGAAATAAGAGGGAAGACTGTTTAACACCAGGACTGATTTGACTTAGTGGCTCAGTGATTTCCTTAGCAAATAAGCCCTACCTAACTCTTGGTTCAGTGTGGTGGTCACATTTTGTGAAAAAGAAGTAACAACTATATTTGTTGATGTGCCAGAGCCTGAGAACCAACCAACCAACCACAACCAACCAACCAACCAACCAAACACCCTTCAGTACCCTAAAACCTCAGTGAAATGTTTAGAGGTTCAGTGGTATGGAGCATGTTGAGATAGTTCTTCTAATGCAAAGGACAAGTTGTGATAGCAGCCCTCTCTGCAAGCGAAACAGAGGTTCAGTGCCTAGTAGATGTATTTGGATTCTGGAGATAACGAATTCCTCATTTAAGTGTGGTACTCTGGCTCTCTTATTGAGTTGCTCACAAAGCTTTCAATTTTGAGTCAGGTTAAGCCATAAGGGTCTGCAACAGGTCCAGGTTATTGTGTAAGTAGCTCTCTCAATATATCCTTGGCAGACAGAAGCAACAGACAAAGTGCTGTGTGGAGCCTCCCAAAGGTTTTCTTGACTGTCCCACAGAAATGTCCTTAGAATCTGAAGCAGATCACAGAATAACTCTTGTGCTTTTGGAGCATAGCTCTTGGCCTGCTGCTAGGCCTCAGCGGAACCTGAAGGGCCACCAGGTTTCTACCTTGTGACCTGCCCTGCTTGCTCCTCATGAACTAGGTCTTATCTGAGCTGTGAATCAAGAAAATATGATGCTTAGGAGGAATTCATCATTAAATGGAAGTAGGATATGTACAGTAAGGGGAGAATAGGTCTTGCTGGTACAAGTTATATAGACGTGACCCTAATGTCCAGGCATCTGGCCCTGCTATGCTGCCTGTTTTATCCCAGCATGCACCCATGACGCCATAAAAGATTCCTTACTAGTCACTGACAGAGAAAGAGAGGATGAAGAGAAAGCTTCCACAACGAACTCTGAGCTAAATACCACCTCTTCTCTTAGAAATGTCCAGACAGGGCAGGCCTTAATGTCTCAGGCATTAAATTATTCGCTGTGCAAGCAAGAAGACTGGAGTTTGGATCCTCAGAATCCTTGTAAATGAGAGGCAGGCATTGTTGTGGATAGCCTCAGCCTTGTATTTTGATCCTAGTTCCAAGTGGATAGCCTCAGCCTTGTATTTTGATCCTAGTTCCACCCTTCTGGGAGGGGCTGCAGAGGACGATTAAATCTGTATACCAGTGACGTCTTGTAAACCTTCTGTCCAATTAAAACCTGTAAAATAAAGGCTAGAGCCAGAGATTGGGCAGTAGAAGGAGAGGCGGAGAAAAAGGCTTAGGGGAGGAGAGAGTGAGAGGAATTTGATATAAAAGGAGGCAGAAGCAGAGGCAGAGGGAGTCAAGGTAGAAGCAGAAGGAAGCCGGAGGTAGAAGGTAGAAGGAAGCCGCCGCCGACGGAGGAGCCGGAGCTCCGAGGACAGCCACGAGGCCTGGATGAATCTCAAGTTATAAGGGATCTCATTGCCAGGGATTAGAGTAGTGTAGCGGTAAATCTGCCCAATCTAGGCATGCTATTTATACCCATAATAATTGAGCTGTGTCTTCCTTTACTGGTCTCATTCGGGTAGGAGATTTTACAGCAACAAATTTGGGGGTTCAATAATTTTTTCTACTAAAAATTGGTGCCCAATGCCAGAGGCCGATTTAAATAATTTTTTCTACTACAAGGCATGGCAGCTCTACTTGTAATTCTAGCCTTGGAAGGCAGAGACAGTGAATCCTCTATGCAAGCTGGCCATATGAATGAGCTCTAGGTTTAATTGAGAGACCCTGACTCAATGAATAAGGTGGAAGAGCATACACAAAATATGCTGCCACACATGAGACACATGAGGAAAAAGGAGGAGGAGGATGAATAAATAGCCAGATCTGACTGTATACTAATTCATAGCCTGCAGCCAGTGTTTTGATCAACAGTAAGGCACTTAGCTAAAAGATGAATGATATGAAAATCTGGGGAAAGGTATGTGGCTAGAACTCTATGAACTGGCAAAACCCAACCAACCAAGCAAACCACTCCAAAACAACAATGCATGGTATGTTCACCAAAGGTGACTTCATCAGGAGAAGATTTTCATAACCAAAATTAGGAAAGTCTATCCTGTGGACACCAGCCTGCTGCTTCTCCCAGCCACTTGCTGGGTTTATAAATAAATGGGCCATGGTGGCAGGAATTAAGTTTATACGAGGACTCAGTGACATAGGCTAACCTGGCTATAACCACTTTTGGATATCCAATTATGGCAACAATAGATTCACTGATGTGACAGTATTCCCAGAGAGGTCAGTCAGTGACTTGGTGACAGTTTAATTATGCTGGACCTTTTCAACCATGGACAGGCCAATGCCTTGTTCTTACCAGAACGACACTCTGGCTATAGATTACCTTCGATGTATGCAACATTTCTGCTGGAATTGATGACATTTTGGGACTTACAGAGTGTTTTGCCCACCATCACAGCATTCCACATAGTTCTGCTTCTGTAAGGAATTCACTCAGGAGCCAAAGGAATGAAGCACTGGACCCAGGTCATGAAATTCACTGGTTGTACCACATTCCTGCCACCCTCAGGCAGCTGGCAGGGCAGAGCAGTAGACGGTTCTAGCCAGGTGACAATAACTTGTAAGGCTGGGTCAGGGCTCTCCACAAGGCTGTGGGTGATCTGGAGGTCAGGATGCAGTACACAGTGCTATTTCTCTCACAGCTAGGACTCATGAATTCAGGAACCAAGGGGGTAGAAACAGTAGCACCAGCCACTACTATATCCAGTGATCTACTCAAAAACCCTTGCTTTCTGATCCTTCCACTTTATGCTGTGCCAGACCAGAGAACTGCATTCCAGAGGGCAGACGCTTCCACTGGGAGACACAAAATTTCCATTCATCTGTCAGTAAAAAGGATCTCCTAACCACCTTGGGTAGACAGGCTAAGAAGAGAGTGGCAGTCCTATTGGGGACGGGTGACTTGGGCCACTAAGAGGAAAGAATACTGCTACTTCACTATGCACTATGCAGTGTGGCCCAGACCAGTTACACAGCCCATTCCAGACCCTTGTCTGGAATCCAGACCATTCCTTAGGACATCACTTCAGTTTATCATGCTTGTAATTAAGGGAAATGAAGCTTTAACACCCAATTCAGGAACACTGCTAACTGTCCAGACCCTTCTGGAATGAAGACATGTGTCATACCATCAGCCAGCTCAGGTGCTTGGAGAAGGCATAGTGAACACAGTGGGTAATGATAAAAGGTAGTTATTAATGTCAGTTAGGTCTATTTAGCCTGTGTAGAAAGGAACACAGTAGTTGTCATGAATATACATTTCTTACTTTGTTTTGAATACTTCTTTTGTGTAAATGTGTCTTCCTTCCTTCCTTCCGTCCTTCCTTCCTTCCTTCCTTCCTTCCTTCCTTCCTTCCTTCCTCCCTTCCTTCCCTTATATACATAAAATGTACTGGCTTTAGGATTGGGGAGATGGCTCATGTGATTAAGACCTTGCTTTCAAGCAAGAGGAGCCAAGTTTAGTTCTCAGGCTATGTAATAAAGGCCAGCCATGGTGGTGCATACTTGCAATCCCAGTGCTAGGGGAGACAGATGAATCCTTGAGGGTTGCTGACCAGGCCCCCTAGTCTACTTAATGAGTTTAAGCCAGCAAGAGACCCTGTCACAAAATAAAAAATTTAAAAAGGTGAATGGTACTTGAGAAAGAATACTCTAGGTTTTCCTCTAGCCTCTATATGCATATACATCTATGTGGCATAAAGATGAATTGACTTCATATCATTGCATTCATAAGCACTGTAATTTGGCATCATGGTATGTAAGCTATGGGGGAATCAGGGAGGAGCAGAGATACCATTCAGCACTCTGTGCTCTCTGGAAAAGGAATCAGCATCTTTCCAGTTGTGTGCATGTTAGTTTTATTTGTTTGCTTGTTTGTTTTTTTTTTTTTCCAAGTTCTGTAGAGTTACAGCCTCACAAGGTTTATTTAGGGATTTGGTATAGTTGAGGGAGACCAACAACTTGGGTGTGTTGTTGGTGTGGGCAAGCTTATGATGGCTAACTTCACACTATAAGTTGGCAGGGCTGCAAGATGTCCAGGTATGTGACTAGCACTCATTTCTGGAAGAGGTTAGTATTAACACTGAATGAAGTGGATTTGTTCTCATGGTTGTCTAGTTTGTCCACATTCTGGGTAGAAAAACCAAAGGTGGGGGAGGCTTGAATTGGACATTAATATTCTCCATTCCTGAGTGTGCCTGGTTCTCTATCCATCAGATGTGAACTGGTGTTTGGTCCCAGGCCTCTGAGCTATGATACAAGCTTCCTCTCTCTCTAGTTTACAGACTATGGCACTTCTTATCTCCAAAATCATAAGCCAATTCTTGATAATAAATCTTTTAAATATTTCCTCTTGGTTCTGTTTCTCTGAAGAAGTGATATCCAAGGGGAAATGAATGTTGAGTGAACACCTTCCACAAGAGAGCTGAGTGTACCTGCTAGTTGTGTGTACGTGGACATCAGGGATCATGACTAGAAGCCCTCAACACAGTGTCAAATATAAGTGAGTTGTCACCAAAGACCTGACTTATGTGGAGGAGAAAAGATCCACTGGAGCCCACTTAGACAGCAATGAAACACCTGGAAAGTCCCCTCTATACTTGAAGACACTGATGAGAGCCCTCTGCTTTACTCAGTCAGTGGCAGTGTGGCCCTGACCAGTTACACATTTACATAACCCCATGGTGTAGCCTACAGCAGCCTGTTGTTGTTGTTTGTGTTTGTGTGTTGTAATGTGCATGTGAAAGTTAGAGGATGATTTTCAAGAGTGAGATTTCTCCTCCCACAATGTTGCTTCCAGGAATCAAGCCCTAGATCTCAGTCTTGGCAGCAAGTGCTCAGCCCCTGAGTTTTTTTTTTCAGAAACTGCCACTCAGGTGAAACCAGTGATTTTGATTTTGCCGCTGGAAAGTCTTTCAGGACGAGTCAATGTGAAGGACAGTTGGGAATTTTTTATAAAGAGACTTTTTAGGACTGGGGATGTAGTGCAGGTGGTAGGGGGACTTCTTGCCTAGCATGTATGAGAATGAAGCTCTGGAATCCTCAGCATCACATAAAAAAAAAGGGTAAGGTGGAGGTGCATACCTAGAATATCTGTAAGGCAGTACAGGCAGGAAGATAAATTCAAGGTCACTGCCAGGCATGGTAGCCCATGCCTTTAATCCCAGCACTAGAGAGGCAGAAATAGGTGGACCTCTGAGTTTGAGGCCAGCCTTGTCGACAGAGTGAGTTCGTCAGCTTTGGTTGTGTGGGGACCCTAACTGAGGCACAGGGGGTAGGGGTGAGGGAAGGGAGCACACTTAGGGAATAGGACAATAAAGCACTCAAGAATGGGTGTGGCTTCTTGGGCCAAGTCAAGCTTAAGAGTTTTTACAACAGCCATAACAGACAATTATTAGTGACTTCTGGAGTTATAACCCAAAGGGTTGTTAAGGAAGGTTGGTGAGAGATGTTGGCTTCTGAGGTGCCTATGGACTGCAGCCATATAGTAAAACTCTTGGTCACAAGGTTGCACGGAAGTCAAGATGTTTTAACAAGAAAACTGAAGTTCATAGTCTTGTTTGTGAGGTTACCAGAAAAAAAATCAGGTTTACATCTGGGAAAGGAATAAGGCAACCCCACATGTTCAAACGCAAGTGTGGTCCGTTGCTATTTTCACATTCTTATTTGAAACACTTTCCTATAAAAGGATCATCAACTGCACTGGAGTATCCCCAGCTGACTATCAAGTGTGCTGAAATTCTTGACTGGTTGGAGAGAGATTTCAATCCACTGTACTCTTATGGAAGGAGCTTCTTTGCTTTCTATTTTCTCTTTATCCTGCTTCAAGGGTAGGATCCCTTCCAGATACAATTTACAAACACGCGTGTTAAGCACCTTTCCAGAGAGGACCATGGAAGAGTGGAAGAGGAAAAAGAGTCTCAGGGAAGGCAGGAAAGGCTCACAGGGCTAGCAGCCATGCTGCATTAGCCTGTTCCTAAGCCTTTTCTGCCTCTATTTTGAGTTAACAACTTGTGTTGACTTGTGTGCAGTGTGGATGTAACAAGGGTTTTAGGGCAACAATACTTCCTGAGTGCCTGTTACTAAGTGGGAAAATGCCCTTGAATCATGGGTAATCAATCTATTCTTTAAAATGACACAACAGATCGCCAGAAGAAAAATTATTTTAATTCACGTGGGCATGGAAGGAGGCCCTGCAAAACTCCATAAAATTCTCAGCTTCTAGTGCCCTTCTTGCTCGGAACACCTTTGACCCCAGCACATGGTTGGCAGATGTAGACCAGTCTGGTCTTCAGAGCAAATTCCAGGACAGCCAGGGCTACACAGTAAGACCTTGTCTCAAAATACAAAAATTGATCTGAGGCTGTGAGATTGTGCGAGAACCTAGGCTTATCACTCCACCAGTTGATACGAGAAAATAGAGATTTACTTCTTCCGTGGGTTTTGAAGGTAAACTATGGGTGGTTCATGGAAGCAAACGGGGAGGGGCTAGAGGAAAAGCCCGGAGAGATAACATTTCCCATGGAGCAGTTCTATTCCTGGTGCAGACACGTTTACAAAGAGAACTTTTTTTTTCTTGTAGTTTTGTTGTTTTGTTTTTGTAGTTGCAGCTGCCCCAGACAAAAGAGGCAACTTTAATCGAAAAAATGATCAGCTCGGTGCTCGCTGGCTTGGGACTACTACTCTGGTCTCTTAGAGCCTTAGTTTGGCAGGATGTCTCCGGAGTCTGTCAAGTAGCAGAAGACTGCAGACAGCTTCTCTGCCAGCCTCACCTCTGCCCCACCCTGGGTACAAGTAACATTTCAGTCTTTGGGAGCTGGAGGATGGGAGACTTCTGACCCAAGGGATTTTCTTCAGTAGGAAAGCCTGGGCTCATTGGGAAGGGTCCTTAAGCCCGGGAGCTGAAACACCTACATTTAAGAGATGTGCCCTGCTGGGGCCCTCTTGGTGTCCTCAGCCCAGAGCCTGTCGGGGCTGGGAATGTAGCAGCTCCCGGACTTTCAAGGGACCTGGTTAGCGCTCCCTTGGGGCTTCCTCCTTCACTCATAGTGCAGTCCAAAAACTGCATGGGTCTGGGCCTCAAAGGTCCGCTGCTCCGGAGGCGGGTCGCTGCTAGGGGAATGCCTTTAAGTCCAGTCTGGTCTCTCGGTGTTAGGGGAGGAGCGCTCCCTGGGCTTCCCTCGGGGAAACTCCTCCTCCTCCTCCCCCGCGGACAACCTTTCCTGGCCGTTCCCACCTCCTGGCCGAGGTGACCAGGCACCTGCGTTTAGGGGTGTCACCCTGGCTCCTGGGACGCCGCCTCCGGAGACTTAAGCGAGAGCTGGAGTAGGTCGTATACGTGGAGCGGACGAGGAAGCCAAGAACTCGGACAGAGGAGGAGAGGGCCGGGGAGCGCAGCAGGTGAGCAGCGCACCGGACAAGCTCCGGGTCCCGGCACAGAAAAGGAAATGGGGGTGACCCGGGTCCGTCCGGCGGTGCCGGGCCTGGGCGTCTAGGGTACAGGTGAGTTAGGCGAGGCCAGGGCGCTCCAGGTGCGACCGTCTCGGGACTGAGCGGCCCGGGTGTACGTCCTGGGGACTGGGAAGGGGCCCCGACGACCCCAATCCCGTGACGCGAGGCAGAGATCCCAGGTCGACTCCGTAAATTCGCGGCTTGGCGTGTGGTCTTGCGGGTCCCTGACTACTGGCTTGGAGAAGAGAGTCCCTAGGGGCGGGGGTCCTTTGGCTCGCGTCATGTGCTTATATCCTTTTCTAGAGCACGGAGCCAGAGGTTCGTCCGCAGTTCTCTTTGTTTCGGGAAAATCTCGGCAGTCGGGCTGGTTACCTGAACTCCTTCCGCTCCTTGGTCCCTACTGAGGTGGAGAGAAACTGGAAACTGGCTGAGATGCCAAGGACCGATACAGGCGGCGCTGCTGGGCCCTGGGGACCTTGGCAAGACTAGAATTGTCAGCCACCTGTGGGAAGGGAGTACTCCAGCGGTCCTGTGCCGTGACCCGGTGCGACAGTGCGGGTCAGACGCCTTGGCTTTGGGCATTCACTGGAACCCGCCTTGGAGGAGCTGGTTCTGGGACAGCAGGCCGGGCTGCCAAGGGCGAACTGTGTACTGCAAAATAGGCTGACCACCTGGGCATCTCATTGGGTGGGACTTGGGATGGTGACAGGGTGACCCAACGGTAGGTAGGCAATGGATGCGGTGCGTGAAAGCAAAGTTGAAGAAATTTAACTGTCCCATGGCCTGAAAATTTTGTGTGTCCATGCCCCAGAGGGTGTGGTTGGCTTGTGGCTGGGCTTTTGCTTGCTGGGAGCCCAGGCACCTTCACAAAGGCCCCTACTTCAGTCCAGAGCATGCAAAGGCCTCTAGTAGCTTGTTTAAGGGAGGAGAAAGCCCTAGATGTACCTAGAAAACAAGGGTCACTGCAAGGGTTGGACTTGCAGACCTTTCATGCAAATGCTTACCTTAATCCTAGGGGTAAGATAAGCCATCTAGTGCTGGCCCCTTCAATTCTCAGCCGGCAAGAGCCAGGCATTGTGGAAAGTTCCAAAGGGCAGGCCACTTACAAGGTGTAAAATCCAAAGTGAGGTGGGAGTTGTTTACCTGGTTTGGGAGGAGGGGAGAGGTTCTCTTGCTGGTGAGGGTAAGGACTGCTTCCTTCCTGGGAGGAAGGCTAGAGGACAAAGGAGCTGAAAGATCCCAGGCTACAGAGCTGCTGCAGTGGTAGATGGTGAAGGACCTCTAGGTAGACAAGGTGGCCCACTCCCCACCTTTACCTGCCTCTACTGAACAGGTGCTTGGGATCCTTCTCAAGTGACCTGACTTGCCATGTGCGAGAATGAAAACTCACAAGCCAGGTGTACTGAGATTTATCTTTAATTCCAGCATTTGGGAGGCAGAGGCAGACACATCTGGCACTCCGTGAGTTCAAGGCCATCAAGGCTACCCAGTGAGACCTGTATAAAGAGAGAAGGAAGAAAGAGGAAAGAAACTGAAGAGTGTCACCAAAGCATGAGACTAAGCAATCACAAGAATTGAGAGGCGCTCTTGTGGCTTGGACTCACATCTCAGTCTTTGGTCTTTTTAGGCATCTCTGGCCGATGTTCTCAGCTCATATCCAGGTTTGACCTTTGGTTTTACACGCACACACACACCTTTAAAGTCAGCTTTCCAGCAACAAGGTCTTGGAGTGAAGAGCAGAGAGCCTTGCCTGTGGCACGGCAGTCACTGGAGGAGGAAGTTTGACCGTACTGCAGAATAGCTACACACTCTTTATTTCTTCTAGCTGGACAACATAGTGAGTTCTTTGTAATCTGTTTACCTCAGCTACAGAGAGGCTGATGCAAAGGTTAGGTAGTGTTAGGGTCCACGAATCACTGAAGGAAGACCCCAGACTCAAATAGTATACAAAGTGTCCGATCAGTTTGGGTTCCTGAAAGACTGGACACTGGCCCTGTTGGTGAGAAGGCAAAGGAGACATCTAGGGATGGGCAGGAGAGCTCCCAGGGAGCCATGCAACTTGTCAGAGGCTTTTTGATGGAAAAGCTTCTATCCTCCCTGAATTGTTCGCCTAGCTGTCCTTAAGTTGAAATTACTGAGCCTTGCTTGTTCAGGCTCCTCCTCACTTTCTGGAATAGTCCCAGGGGCCCTACCAAGCTGCCCCCAGGGACTTTAAGAACCGAAATTCAGGAATTCAGAAGTATCATGATCATAAGAGCTGAGATCCATAAAGGCTGACTTGGGAAGCCTTTATGTGGAGTCCCCAGGTATAGTGGATCTGGTAATGAAAGACGGTGGTTCAAGTGTACCTCATTCCAGGGGCAACTTTGGTCTAAACCTGCCTCTGGGTTCTTGGGGAGGAACATAGTCATTTATGTTTCATCTGATCACAGTGGCAGTTCTAAAGGATGGTTCCTGGATAGACTTGGGATTCTGGAAGGGAGTAGAGCCGGACCTAGGGCTGCTTCTCTCAGCAAGTGGTTAACAGGAGAGAGAAATAGGAATGCATAGGGGCGTCTTGGGCAATGGCAGCTCTTGGAAGGAGAATCCATGCGGGATACTGGAGGGTATGTACACTGTCAGTGACCTACACTGTGCACAGTGGACTCATTGGGGGAAGGGAGGAGGCCTGCCTGCCATGCTTGCGTACACAGGTGAGCCATCAGGCATGGGGGCATGGGCTCAAGAGGCAGGGAATGATAACAAGGCACCTAGTGTGTGAAGGCCATCCATAGCTTGTGGCCGTGGAAATTCACACAAGGACAATGGATAGACAGAAGGCTTAGCCTCAATGATGACTGAAGAATGAGGTTGACACTGTAGTGTTCTCAAGTTAGTTGAATCGGCAGATGAAACAAGTCTGGCTTTGTTATTGTTTGTTTGCCTAAGGTACAATACAAAGAGTCAATTTCCCTTTAGTTTATTTAGTTTGGTTTCCCGTGGGTCATCCAAGCAGGTGGCTCTGAGCTCTTATCTGAGCTCATACAGGGTCAGAATGATCTGACATCCAGACTCAGGAAACGGATTTCTAGAGACCATAAATTTGGAGGTCATTCTACACAGAACTCCGAGAGGTGTTCACGTTTACTACAGTATGATGTGTGGCAGTGACTTTTCACCACATCGGGCCTTGTAGCGCTCAGTCATTTATGGTCTAGAATGTGCTGGGTCTTGTGTTTTGAGGACTTTGCACTTTCCAGTAGCTCCCATACTTAACTAAACTTTTGAATTGCGGGAAACTTGGTTTTCCTGCGCTCAAAGTCTGCCTTCTGACTGATTCCGATCCTTAATCCTGAGGCCAGCCTCTAGGTTTACATGGCCTGAATCAGGTCCCTTCTCCACATAGCAATAGCATAAATACTGGAAGGCAAAGCCTGTTTCTGTCATATTGAGCTCAGAGCTGGAGAACATACTTTCACTCAATCTTTATAACACCTCATTTATGACTCATTATCCTCATTAAACAGATCCGCCTGAGTACGGCCTTTAACCTGAGCCAGGAGCACTAACGTGTTCTAGAATTTGCCTGCCATGACCTGGGGCCTTTCTGCCTGTATCAGTGTTAGCTCTAGGTACCTGAACTTTGCAGTGACACCCACTGTACCCGACTTGTGAAGCTGGTAATGTCTTAGTGTGTGCTTCTCATTCCTGGCTGTTCAATTTCATCTTATTCATGTAGCCTCTGGAACTAAAACTAAAAAAATTGTATGCATATGTATATACATCTGTGTGTCTGTATGCATGTACATGTGTCTCTATGTGTCTCTGTGCATGTATATGTGTTCATGACTGTATGCAAGTCTCTGTGTGTATGTCTGTATGTTTGTGTATGTCTCTGGTCTGTCTGTATCTGTATGTGTGAGTGTGTGTGTGTATGCATGTCTCTGTGTGCAGGTGTATGTGTATCTGTATGCATATGTTTCTGCATGTGTGTCTTAGTATGTGCCTCTGTATATGTGTGTGAAGATCTGTGTGCATGTCTCTGTGTCTGTATGTGCATTTGTGTATCATTCTTCAGGATTCCAGCTTATACAGAAGACCAGCTGAAACACCTAGCCTTGTGACTGAGCAACGACTAGACTAGCCTCATATGACTGAGCAGTGTCTAGACTTTTGGGCCCCCCTTTTACAGCTGCCCATTGTTGGGTTAGCTGGACTTCAGGTTGTAAATCATTCCAATAATTTCTGTTAATATATAGAGATATTCCATAAATTCTGTGATTAAAGAACCCTGACTAACACAGTCATGCACCACTATGCCTGCTCCGAGGAACTCTTAATTCTTCCAGGTTCACTGTTTTGATAGTCAGATAGTACAAGCGTCTCTCTTTAAATATCTTCTTCCCTGACAGAGCAGTATCCCCATGTCCAGTACTTGTCTATGCTGAATGCCTTGCACCTCTACCCTATACTACTATTGACTAGCTTTCTCCTAACAGTGCACTGTGCCCCTAAGAAGAGAGAGTATCTTATAATGTGACTTAAGCCATGGTTCTCTTCTGTGTGTTTATTGGCTGCACAGTGTCTGATGATGGTGGCAGTGTGATGGCAGAGGTGGAAGAAAGATTCTGGGGTCCCCTCCCACTTCTAGTATCTTGAACAGTACCTGGCACTCTGGGGCCTTGTGAAGGAGCCAGCACATGGGACATGGTGTGTAATGACATTAGTGGACTTCAGTTATTGGGGTTATCCCACACTCTTGAATGAAAGTATCAATAAAAATGTCATCATTTTCAGAGGAAAGGACTACAAGGCAGTTTTTGTTTGGGAAAGAGTTTTTTATATCATGAGATGGGACTGGACTCCACATTGTTGTCCCATTGTGTGACAACTGGACAGGTGATTCATGAGCTCATACTAGACAGCACCAGGGTGCTGTGTTCCTTTGAGATAGAATGGATGAGGCTGCCATCCAGGGGCCCTTAGGAAGCTTGTCCTCATTTGCTTTCTTAACCTTTAAAGGACAGTTACCCATATTTCCTTATGTCTAGCTTTCCAGAGTCAAAGGCAAGCATCAGGTTTCTTTAAATGACAGGGTAGCTCTTTTGTCTGGTTATGTCTTGCTCCTTTCAGAAGTCAACATGTAAGAGTCAGAGCTGCGTGTCACCGTGGAAATCCCCATCTAGAAGATGACCAGGATTGAATGTGACTCCCTGGCTCTTTTTGACACCTTTTCCAATCATACCTAGTGTGGGCATCTCTCCTTTCAGTTTTTCTTTCTTTTTCTTTTTTTGAAAGTTTAGGCTGCCCTCTCCTTCCTTCCCAAGTTCATGGTAGCTCAGATGGGCCCTCCTTTTATTTCTGGTTTCTATGTTTAGTGGGTTGTGGGATCCCTAGACAAGATTAGGAGTCTCTGTTGGCTTCTGCTTCTGATGGCTTTCCCTTGACAATTCACGGCCATGCTCCTGGCTTCCTCCTTGCATGAATTTCAAGCACCTAGTCATTGCTCCTTTCAGAGGGCTCCCAAGCTGGGAAGGCTGCCAGTGGCTCAGTTTTTCATTTCCTGAAATGTTAACCAAGACTGTAATTGGTGAGCCAGATCAACAAGCCAGAAGAACTCATAGGAATGAAAACCAGTGCAGCTGGGCTCTTCTGGAAGGACACTGGACAGGGCCTGGCTGGCCCTGCTTAGGGAGGAAGTCAGGATGCACCAGGTAGATGTCCGGGCTTATTTGAAAAGTGGTCACAGAGAAGACATATCAGTGAGTGGCAGTTGCATCATTTTAAGAGGTTTAGGTGTTTCCCATACATTTTCAATGGCAATTCCTCTCACTGTTTGGTAGTCAGTTTCATTCTCATGCCCAGAAAGCTGTTGACTTTGATTTTAGAAAAACCTAGAATCTCTCAGCATGACTTGGTTCTTCTGTTTGTTTGATCTACAACAGAAGAAATGAAAGACTTGGTGCATTTTTACTGTAGTCTGTTCAATGTTCAAAGCTGTAACCGTCTTTCTTCATTGCAGGTTGTTGGTTTGGGGGGCTTCTTGTGTTTAATGATCCAAGTACTAGCTTTGCTTAGGAGATGAGCAGGTGG
This sequence comes from Mastomys natalensis, assembly GCA_021653895.1. Classification (NCBI taxonomy): domain Eukaryota; kingdom Metazoa; phylum Chordata; class Mammalia; order Rodentia; family Muridae; genus Mastomys; species Mastomys natalensis. The sequence goes on from JAJTUV010001682.1 coordinate 433,241, forward strand.
CCTCTGCTGCTCCCTTCAGAGACACTGAGCTTTGAGGGCAGCTGAACTTCTCATTAGCTTGGAGCATTTACCCATACCAATCTGCAAGTGTTGAAGGAGACACCAGAAGCCTTTAGAGTTGCTTCTTTGGTGGTGTTGGGGATCATACCCATGGTCCCCTGTGTGAATGGCAAGTACTCTATCACCAAGGTATGTCCCCAGGTAAAATTAGTTTCATTTAACTCTTACTAAGGTAACACTGTGTACCAACATCAACCATGCTATTGCTACTGTTACTCGGTGCTCCTGAGAGTAGTATAAAAAGGCTGCATCTCTTTCTGTCTTGATAGAGAACTGAGGCATAGGACCTTTTCAGGTCACAGCTAGTGAGAGATTGCATCTAGCTTGGGATCCAAGTCGCATCTAAAGCCTAGTGTGTCATAGCTTCTAGCTATGTAGTGCTGCCTACTGCTTTCTGTGTACCTAAGTGTTAGGCTTGTATGTGCATGTGTAGTGTAGTGTGTGCATGTGTATGTATTCATATGTATGTAGGTGTCCATACACCTGAGTACATGTATGGAGACCCAGAGGTGGATGCTAGGTGTCTTCCTCAGTCTCTTTGCACTTTAATTTTGAAATAGGATATTTTACTGAGCCAGGAGTCTACTGAATGGGGAAGAGTATACATTCATGTGTTAGAGAGCCTCCTGGATCTGCCTCCCTAGTGCTAAGATTACAGGTGAGCACTTCCATGTTTAAATTTTTAGGGGGCTCTGGGATCCAAACTCAGGTCGCCATGTTTGCTTGGCAAACACTTTGCCCACTGACCACTGACATCTCCCCAGCCCTCGAGCATCTGGTTCTTATAGATGAACGGGGCTTATCTCTGCTTCTGAACTCCTTCCAGTCCTCCTGGGCACATCTGGTGGGTAGATGCCTCGTCAAAATGGTTTCTTAGAATAATCTTGGATCGCTTCAAGTCCAGCATGGAGGAGTGAAGCAAAGCCCTTGTAGAGAGGATATCAATGAAAAAATAATGCAACAACTCCCATTAAAGCAAGGTGAGGATTAATGGATTCAGGAGCATCTCAGCAGATGGATGGACCAGGCAGGGAGCCAGTGGTGAAGAAACAGCTTTGATTCTCAATGCAGCAAGAGGGAATGGGAACCTACAGCCATGGAGCAGAATGTCTGCGAATAAAAAGTCAGTAAGAGATGAGACAGGTGGAAGGCTAGCCTGACTTGACGGAGGTTTCTCCTGAAGGCAGGCCAGGCTCACCAGGAATCCTTTGAAGATGGTAGAGGACTGAGAATCTACTCAAGTATTTAAAGTTGAGATTCTTAGTAAATCTGATTTATCAAGGTTTTTATTAAACTAGATGTCATGAGGCAGTACACAGAGGTTCAGAAGCTTGATAGGGCTGTCAGTAGAGGACAATCATGGGAAAGATGGCTCACTTAAGTAAGGACTTTATGCTGATGGCTCTCTGGTTGTTACTGACATTTCACACATGGCTACATATGCAATGACCCAGGGTCTTCTTTTCATAAGTACAAATCGTTGAGTTGGTCTAAGTAGTTAGTGTGGCATCATTTTCAGTTAGAGTTTGGGATGGTGAACAAATTGGGGTGGATGTCTACATCATGCACCTCTTCTTCCTTGTGAAGACTGACCGACAGAACAGCCTGAGGCAGGATTTTTCATGGATCACTGTTCTGGAAATGCATCCATCATGGCTCAGAAGATGTGGCCCAGGACCAGCTCTTGTCTGCAGCAGTGGGAGCATGAAGCAGCTTGCTAACATCCTAGTATATCAGGAAGCAGGACCTGTATCCAGAAGCAGAGCCAGGGAGTACAGCTGGCCTGTAGATCTATGTTCAAAAGGCTCTGTGTCTTTCCCAGGCACCCCAAACTAGCTTGGGTGTCGTTTCACATTCGAACCATAACAATGTGTCGTAAGGACACATTATTTACTAAAGCCTAGGCAATCCTGTGAGGCTTATGTAGAAGAGTCAAATGCAGCTTGTTTCTGGTATTCAATCGTAGGCCACCAGTTCCATGCAGTTATCTGCATGGACACACCTGTAAGGAGGCCAGGTCTGACCCTGCCAGTTGCTCCTCTGCTGTTTACTCTCTGAAGACCCCTTTCCGTGTACATTTGCAATGAACTTCATCTTAAACGTGTCAACCGTGGTATCGTCTTTGCAGAGATAGAAGTGAGATGTCAGGCTGATTCAGTTATTTGTCTAAGGATGCTTTGGGGAAAGGGCACAGGCAGAAGGTAGCCCTGAGTGTTTGCCTTCCAGGCTTATTGTTGCCCTCTATGGAGCAAGATGGTGGGTCTTGTGTGGTTTTCTCCCGTGACTCTTCCTTTTGGTAAATGTAACTAGGAGGAGCCATTACTAAACTGTGTAAGTGTGGAAGGGCTTGGAGTCCCAGGGGTCTCAGCCTGGGGTCTCCCCTGTAGTCAGGGTTCTCTGCCTGTCCACATTTCTTCAAGGTTAGGCAGACTCTTCTGGCCACAGTAGTTCAACTCATACCCCAGGCCCACTCATGGGTTTCTCTGTACCCCAGAGGAGGACATTAGGTTGCATGGCATAAACACCAGGAATGAAGACACATGAGAAGACATAGGTAAAGTGAAGGCTGAAGGCCAGGCGCAGAACTGATGCTTGCTGTGGTATAATGCAACTTTCACCCAGAGTCTTCTAATGCTAAACTGCATTAAATATTACTGCATGTGCTTCCTTCCTTCAGGTCACCTGGAGGAAGCCACATACTGACCTCCCCATGCTGCTGACACAGGCAAGATGGCATTGAACTCAGTAAGTGGTTAGTTCTTACGTCGCTAGCCTTTTCCTTGCTCCTTCGTCCCTCTGGTATCTTCCACAGGTGTCCATCAGTAATTTTAAGAGCTGTGTGTAGGAGCAGGTGGCCCTTTGGACATTGTTCAAGGTGTTTGTATTTGTCACTGTTCTGTTGCTTTGAACAGACACTGTGACTAAGGCAACTCTTATAAGTAAAAGCATTTAATTGGGGGCTTGCTTACAGTTTCAGAGGTTTAGTGTGTCATCTTGGTAGGGACTATGGTGGCACATAGACAGTTTCGGGAGCAGTAGCTGAATGTTCTATATCCTGATTTATAGGAAGCATGGGCTTTTTAAACAAGGTCCACTCCCTAGTGACTAAGCATTTAAATATATGAGCCTATGGGGACATTCTTACTCAAACCGCTAGTTATGTTGGAAAGGGTGAGATAGGGAGGGAAACCACCAATGCTGGCAGAAGCTGGGATTGGTCTACTGTATGTGTTTCCTTCTTCCTTCAAAGGCAGCAGGTGTGTGTACAGGAGAGACAGGATGGGGCAGAGAGCATCAATTTAGGGAAGAGAGTCTGTGACAAAGCTGTTAGTGTCTGCCTATCAGTAACTGGGGATCAGCCACATCCAGATGAGGCACTGGGTGGTCTATTCCTGCGGGAGCCCACTCCCTAGGGCAATAAAAGCAGTTGTTTGTTATTTTCAGGCCTGGCCAGCTCACCATACAACTTCCACATTTATAAATACTTACTGGCATGTATAAAATATATGCCAGTGTCCCATTCCCATTTTATGAGTCTCTGCTACTTATTTTTTTATGGATCCCTTTATAATTTTAAGAGCTTCATCCAGAACAAAGTGCTAGGTGATTCTTGGTCTTTCCTGCTGGAGACAGGAACACATTCTTAGATGGTTTGGTTCTGGGACAGACACTCACCTGATTTCTGAATCTAGAGTGCTCTGTCAAGATGGGAGACACCCTCCAGCTTCAAGTCATAATCTTTGGACTTTTCAAGAAGAGTGCTAGTGAGTTATTAAGCACAGATTATTAACCTTGGAGTGTTTGTATTGCCTTAAAATTCTCAACCTTTAGGCCAGCAAGACAGTGCTATAAGGTAAGAGATGACCTGCATTCAATCTTTGTGGCCCACAGGGTAGAAGGAGACAACCAATTCTCACAGGTTGTCCTCTAATCTCTGTTTTCACACACATGCAATATACACAATAAACATATAGTTTAAAAGAATCTGAACATTTAGTGGCCCCTACTGAGGATACCTGCTACCCGAACATGATTTCTCTGTCATTCCTGAGGCCCATGAGAGGGCCTAAGCAGAGGGAGCTGGAGAGGTTTGGGTTAAGAACCATTAGATATGGATGAGGGTAACTGTGGCCTCTAGGAGAGGTCCAGTCACTGAGAGAGTGGGGAGAGTGAAGTCCTGACAGACTGCTAGGCTGTACTAGGAGTGCAGCCTGGGAAGGTCATGTGAATGGACTGAGTGGAAGGATTGATACCCGAGCAGAGGATCCTGCCCTTTTCACATTTACACAGCACATACTTTGGACCCCAAGTTCCCCTGAAACGGCACCTGTGCCCTCAGCACGCAAATGCACACACTCTGTAGGGATGCTTATTCTGAGCTAACAGCACCCTGGTGAGAGCAGACAGGTAAAGGGGTGCCAACTATAGCTGCGTGAGAGAAAGGACCCTGGAAGAGAATGGCCACAGGAGCCTGCATCATGGGTTCCTAGTAGTTTCTCAGCTCAGCTGAAAAGTGTATTTACTACACCCAAGGTTGCACACAGGATCTGAATGTGAGGTCCCTTCAGGAAGTGAGTTCTCAGAGATGAGCTATTCTGAACCTTAACATCAGCCTGGCTTATAATTTTCACACCTCAAGGCTCAGGGGATGACCTAGAGGAGGAACTAGAGAATGGGATTCTCTAGGTGTGTGACTTTTGACCCAAACGTGTATGTATTTTTTTTCCTTTGTTTTCTACAGAATCTTAGTTATTAGTCACCTTTTCTTTATTTCAAAGAACAAATAATGGAAACAAATGAACCAGGAAACCAAAGCCAGTGAAACACAGACAGTTGAGCATTCTAATTAATTCAGAAACAGAGTCTAGTCGTTCTAAGCGAGTTGCTGCGATGCCAGAGTACTTAGTAATCCCTGTCTTCTGTGAATGATGCTAACTTTCTAAACCTTTAGGATGAATGAGAGCTATAACTGATTTATCTCCTTTCCCATCATTTAGGGGTCGCCTCCAGGAATTGGACCTTACTATGAGAACCACGGGTATCAGTCTGAGCACATCTATCCCCCGAGGCCACCTGTGGCCCCCAATGGCTACAACTTGTATCCGGCCCAGTGCTACCCGTCTCCAGTGCCCCAGTATGCTCCAAGGGTTACAACGCAAACCTCAACACCTGCCATCCGCACACAGCCCAAGTCCTCAGGAACACTGTGTACCTCAAGTAAGACTCTAGCATTGTAGCACAAGGGACCACAGTTTCTGGATTTGCCTTCTCTTGTGGTCTCTTATTTCCCCTACCTTGTCAATAACACTGCACTGCCAACAGAGCCGATATTTCCTATCTGCCTTCCACTCTGCCTTACCTCTCTTTGCCAGAGACCTTCCTCTCCCCATGGCCTTTGGTGCAGCACTACTGTATGCTTGCCCAGCTCAGCTGGACTGTTAGGGCATGGTTTCTCAGTCCCTTCTTGCCTCTGTGCTTATGGATGTGTTGTCTCGAATCAACAGTAATCCCTCAAAGTTGGGACTGAACTATCTTACATGTTACTGATGTGCTCAGAATACAGAGGGCTCAGGGTTAAGATACCTCCTGTGACTAGTCAGAGACCTGTTGCCACTCTCATATCTGACAGTACTTGCCATAGCAGAAGAAGGGTCTTCCCCACGAGGGGGGTTTCTCCCCTTCCAGGGCCTGCCCACATACTTTTTAGGGGAGTGAGGCTGCCCCTCCCATGTCACAAATACTCTCCCACCCTGGATGTATCATGTCTTCCCATAGCTCCTTAACCTCCCCGTATCCCCAGAACAGTGCTGACGGTTGAATATGAAAGCTGAATCTCTTTACCTTCTCCTTTGGGCCTTTTCACTCAATGGTTATTCTCACTATCCAGATTCCTTACCTCCATGTTCCTCCACCTTTTAATTTAGGATCTTCCCAGTGTTGTCTCTCTTTTGTAAAGGACACCAGTGACTCTATTAATAAGCTATTTTTTATATTTATTTTTTTAAAGTGTGTGTGACAGCACATGTATGTTACATGTGTGTTACATGTGCCTATGGAGGCCAGAAGGTGTTGGAATCCTCTGGAGCTGGAGTCCCAGGTATTGCCGGGGGTTGTAAAAACTCAGCACAAATGCTGGGAACTGAATTTGGATCCTCTGGAAGAGCAATAGATGATCCTAACTGATGGATATCTCTCCAGCTCCACACCAGCTTTTTAGCAGATAGTTTCTGCTTTATGAAATGAGCAGCTGTCTGTGTGTTTCATGTATAGTTCAAGGTTGATAAGGAAGAGAATCCTGTGGGCCACCCATCATCTCCTCAGCAATCAAGTGATAGGCCTTGGGTCTCAGGAATCTGTCTGTCTTACTTGGACATTCCTGGCTTTCCTGCTGTCTCTCTCTACTTCTGAGTGACTCTTCTGTCCTTTGCTTTTCTCCACCTCTAGTCACTTGCTCTCTTTCCTGTCTCCATGAACCGTTTTGTTTTAGCCCAGCTGAAGTGCAGAAGACCTGACCTTTACTCACCATGTTGACTGGAAGAAAGTCAGGGCAAGGAACTGTTAGTTGTCAGAAGCCAAAAATCCCCAGATAAGGTTGCACCTCCAAAATACTGTCCTGCCTTCAGTGGTCAGCCCAGAAGGCAGAAGGGTCCCAGTGTACCCTACTGAATACTTTTGCATTCCCAGGGAGTAATCAGAAAGTGATAGATGGGGGCAGGACATGTTAGTTTTCTGCCAGTTGCCTGTAAATAGGAAGGATACACACTGAGGTGTAATTTCCCACTGTAAACCTGCATTGTAAAACCTCTGGCTGTGCTTTGATAAAATCACTCTCTGATTGGTCAGCCTTTCAGACTAAAGTCTTGGGCTTCCCACCATTAGCCTGCCAGAAGTACAGACAGATGTCCATGTCCCATGAACTGGAAAGTAATTTAGTAATTTTATTTTTATTATTTTTTTGTACTCACTTTGGCAATGTTTTTAAAATCACTGGGGTAACTCAGCAGTAAAGAGCACTAGCTCTCCTCACAGAGCACCTGAGTTCCTCTACAGTTCCAGCTGGAAGGAATCCAGTGTTATCTCCTGGCCTCTGAGGGTGTTCTCTCTCTCTCTCTCTCTCTCTCTCTCTCTCTCTCTCTCTCTCTTCTCCAAGAGAAAAATGAAACGAGTTGTTGCTATTAAGATGATATTAAGCTCTGAACCTGTGTCCTACATTATGCTGGTAGCACTAGTTTGGAAGTCAGGAGTGTAAGGACATTCTGCTTTGGGTTTATCTGTTTGCCTTAGCAACTGCCATGGAACTTACCATTTGAGTGGCAGTGCATGCACCTGCAAGAGCCTTTAAGATCAAAGTCAAGAGTCCTGTGATGCAGAGATGCCACAGGGCTGAGTCAACAGGCTCTCCTGAGAAGGATGGATATAAATGAACAATGGCCCAAGACTGAACCTTCCAAGTCTATGCTGTGCAGACCGTAGCTGGTGACAAATGCCTGTTCAGAGGTGAAATGGGGGTTTCTTGCTGCACACACGGTCCTGAGCAAACCAGCCAGAATGTGACTCTGCACATGCCCCAACAAGAGGTGAAGGACACCTGATTTAATCTCCCTTACTCACCAGCCAAGTTACTCATTCAGTGTTTGTTTTTTTCCACTGAGCTAGGTTCCTGAACATGCTAGGCAAATGTTTACCACTGTGCCACATGGGCAGCTTTAAGCAAGTTATTTTATCTCAGATACAATGGCATGCAGATAAGTTGTCCAAAGAGGAAAGTGTGCTTGGTAGTTCATCAGGTGAACCATAAGGAATTTCTCTTGTGGGTTTCAGGCTCCACCCTGGTGCCTGAAGGCACCGTCACCCCTCACTGCATTTTGATAAAATCGCTGCCTTGTGAGGTTTTCAGACCCAGGCCTCCCCTGTGAGGCTGCTGAGAGTACAGGTTGCCCACTTGACCATAGGAGCACAGTCCCTGTTGACGGGCATTTTTTATACCATTAGCAGGATGTAGTAACCAGATGAAAGCAAGTCTTTCAGTCCTAAGCACGTCAGCTTGGGTCTTTTGGCTCCAGAGCCCAACCTGAGCCTGCCCTGCTGACTTCTGGAAGCACAGTGGCACTGCAGCTGGAGTCCTCAGGCCTGAAGGCTCTTTCTAGCCTGGGAGTGTCCACTGCAATGATGTTTCCCCTGCCCTGTATTCTCTCTCTCAGCCTTTCTTCCAAGGAAAGCTCCAGGAACCCCACCCCTTACCCCCTGCGAGACTGGGAATTCACCTGGAGAGGGAGTTACTGGGAGTGACCAACCCCTCACTGTTCAGAGGCCAAATTTCAGACTCCCGAGAGTACCTTCTCTGACATCTAGATCTTTCTTTAAACCTTGATGCTACTTTTGGCTTAAACCTCTGTCCAGCAGTGCTACCCCTGTTTGCTATGGCTGGAAGATATCAGTGAGCTATTGGAAATAATTCTCTAAATTATTTTTTATTCTTAGCTGAATTTTTATTCTTTCTTTATGAGTGCCTGCACATACATCTGTGCACCAAGTGCATGTAGTGCCCACAGAGGCCAGCAGAGGGCACTAGATCCCTTGAAACTGGACCAAGGTCAGTTGTGAGTCACCAAGTATGTGACTTCTGCAAGAGCAAGTGCTCTTAACTACAGATCTCCAAAGAGTTCCTTCTTTGCTTTTTGTTTGTTTGCTCATTTTAAACATTTATTTATTTGTGTATCACAGAGTGTGTAGAGGTCAGAGTAGTGTGTTGGATTCAGCCCTGTCCTTCTACCATGTAGGTTCTGGGGACCAAACTTAGGTTATCAGGCTTGGCGGTAAGTGCCTTTATCTGCCAAACTATCTTGTAAACACCCCACCCCACCCCAGTGGCAGCTGAGTATTTCAATTTATGCACTTTAGTTTAATGCCACTTAACTGTGATTACTGAAAGTGTCAATAGCAGTAAGTGGCTAGTGGCTGTCAAATCTACAGGGTTCTTTTAGCAGCCATGGGATGTAGAAAGAATCTCTTAAGCATCACCTGTCAATAAAAACGATTACCAATGAGCTGCAGCAGGAATTAGAAGGTGGGACATCTGGCAAGGAGAGAGAGAGAGAGAGAGAGAGAGAGAGAGAGAGAGGAAGAGAGGAATTCTGGGAAATAGTCAGATGGGGGAGATTTGCCTCTAACTCTGGAAGAGACAGTAGTATAAACCCGAGGAGAGGTAACTTACCACGTGGAAGACATATGATAGAATCAATAGGATAATTGAGTTATGAGTTAATTAGGGAAGAAGATAAAACTTATGGCCTAAGCATTTATTTATAAATAATTTGTCTCAGAGTCGTTGTTTCTGGGAACGAAGTGGCCAGGAAGAAAAGCCGAAAGTCACCATAGAAAGGATAGGTGCCCTCCCCTGGGAGCCACATGGTGTTTGGGGACAATATTATATGACTCATACTTGCAGCTTCTCCTCTTTGAGCTGTTTTCTATGTGAACATTGGCTCATTTTCAAGCCCTTCCTGAGGTGTCCTGATGTTTCAAGAGCTTAGCGTTGCTGGATTTCATGTCAGGTTGGAGCTTCGGCTTCCAGTCTCCAAGCGTATGTTTCATGCTACAGAAGCGTCAAGACTCTCAAAGCGGTGCCCTTAACAAATTCAAACTAACATCTGTGTGTGTGCGGCAATACTGTTTCTTAGGGTGGTCGTGTAGCTCGGTGTTAGAACACTTACCAGGCATGGGTGAGACATTGGGTTTGATCCTTAGCCTCACAAAGACAAATGAATAAATCGGTGCCTTTTCTAGCCCTAATGTGGCATGTAAATGGACCCATGTAGAGTAGCAAGACTAGGACTTTTGGCTGCATGACAATGTTAATGTGTACTCATAAAATCCTCTGTTTCTCAGGCTCAGCGTGGTATTCAGTGAGGAGCATGCAGAATCCAGTACCTTATGAATAGGGTTCAAACTGGGTGGTTTTCCCAGCTTTAGGTAATGCAAGAGTTCTAAGCTAGTTTAAAGGTGCCCAGGTTAAGCTGACCTGGTTGCTATGTGTAGCAACTGTACTTTGGACTTGGACTTCTGAGATCCACCCCTTCCTGCTTCTCCTCCTCCTCTTTGTTGTATTCCAGGCTGGCCTTAAACTGCTGCCCCTGTTCTCACCTCCCGAGTACTGGAGTTACAGGCGGGCATGTGCAATCATGCCCAGCCTGACATGTGATATTTTCAAGTTGAATGACTCTAAGCATGGCGGAAGGACCATCTTCTTACAGCACTGATCTGAGCATCCCTCTCTTCCACAGAGTCTAAGAAATTGCTGTGTGTCGCCCTCGCCCTGGGCACTGTCCTCGTGGGTGCTGCTGTGGCTGCTGGTTTGCTTTGGAAGTTCTGTAAGTTTTGGGCTGGATGCTGCCCCTGTGTGCATAGCTGTGACTGTGACCCTTCTCCCCAGGCTGGAGGAGTCACCTGATCCTCCCAATTTGACTTCCCTTGAGGCCAAGGCTGCCTGCCCTTTCCTCCCTTTTCTCCATGCACATGTTTGACAGTTACTCTTGCTTCCCTAACTGGTGGCTTGTGGGAATCCTAAACTAGCTTTCTCATTCAAGTTCCAATCATGCTGTACCCTGCTGAGCTTCTGTACACGTCCTCCAACAAAGCCACACTCTTCCAACAAGGCCACACCTCCTCCAACAAAGCCACACCTCCTCCAACAAGGCCACACCTCCTAACGTTGTCGTTTCCCAGGAACCAAGCTTAATCAAATCACTACACGTGGCAATGGCATGTTTCTTCCTTATAAGGAGGTGCTTTCTCCTGTTCCCTGGACTTGAGGGTGAATGACAAGACTCCTAAGGGTTCTGCAGTTTCTTGGATGCTCAGCCTGATGAGTTTTCCTTCCTTTCTCCCAATCCAGTGTCAGGGGACAGCAAGTGCTCTACATCCGAGATGGAGTGTGGGTCTTCAGGCACATGCATCAGCTCTTCTCTCTGGTGTGACGGGGTATCACACTGTCCTGATGGGGAAGACGAGAACCGGTGTGGTGAGTTGGTCCTGGCTCAGGAAGCACTGGGCTCTGTATCTCTGCCACAAAGCGGCAGCTGGGGACAGCCAGGCACGGTGCTGAGCCCAGGCTCAGGATTGTGTTTTTGGCCCTGCAGCACACAGAGTGATAGGGAGGGGAACAAAACCAGCAAGGACTTAGTAACTCGAACACACATGTTCCCAACTGCTATTGGATGACAGTTAAAACAAGCAGGCTGTTGAAAATAAGTTAGGGTACACTGTGCTGGTTTTAAAATGAGTGCCTTTAAGGTCATGTCTGCTGTGACAGACACAGTATATTGTATATTTGCTTTTTTTCTTTAAATTATTTACTTAATAACTGACAAGCTAAGCTTGTGTCACGTTTGTCAGGTATAGTGTGATGTCTCTATACATGTACCCCTATGGATGGGGCAGTCACGCTGCTTAACATATATCCCCTGTGCTCTTAAGGTGAACTTCCGTGGTCTGTCTTTGAATGGATAGTGTGCTGTTAACATTTATCACCATCTTGTACTATAGATCGCTTGCATTCATTCTTCCTGTGTAATTAATTTGTGTATTTTGACAAGCTGTCCCCAATCACTCCTTTACAGCACTCCTCTGGTGAGCGCTACTCTGATCTCAGCTTCAGTGAATATGACTTCTGGATCCCACGTCCTTGTGGTGCTTGCCTCTCTGAACTGACTTACTTCCTTAGTGTAAAGATCTTCAAGTTTGTCTGTATTGTCACAAGTGGCAGGGCTCCATCCTTTTTATGGCTGGATCCTAGTCCGTTGTGTACATGCACCGCATTTCTATGCACCAGCTGATGGATGCTTAGGTTTGTTTCCAGAAGTTGGATTGCTTGATCATGTGCTAATATTCTGTTTTAGTGGTTTCAAGGAGCCTCCATATTGTTTTTCATTACTGGTTAGACACAGTACAATACCATTGCTGATTTCAGAGGCTCTCCTCTCTCTTCACCCTCACCAGCACAAGTTACGTTCAAAATTTTAATGATAGCCGTTCTGTTAATAATGGGCACAAGGCAATATTCCTTTGAAGAAGTTTTAATTTTGTATTTTTAAAATTATACGCACACACACACACATATATATTTACTTACTATGTGTATGGCAGGAATGGTGATGCCATGGTGCATGTGTGGAGGTGAAGGACAGCTTGCGGGAATTGGATCTCTCCTTTCACTATGAGGATTCTGGGAGATCAAATTCAGCTTGATGGTTTCTAACCCACTGAATCTTCTTGAATGCTATTGTCTTTCTTGTGCTGTTAACTTTTGAAGCTGACTTCAAGGATAGTCAAGAGGCTGGGCCCAAGATAGACACTTTTCTTGGAGCAAGGTTGTGTTAGTCATGTTCTAGAGTCTCAAGCTAAACCATTTGATATCCTGGCACTGTGGGCCAAGCCTGCTGTCTGGCTGCTCCATGTTGAAGGGGTGATGAGGTGATGCAGACCCTGGGTTTCCTTGGCTCTGCAGTTGACAGTGAACCTCTGTCTTGTTGCCTGCAACAGCTGTCTTGTCTCTGGCTTTTTTGACTTTCTTGGAACTCATTCCACAAGCACTGCTCATGCCCAGGGGCTGAGGCCAGCCATGGCTCCTCTCTGACTTCCTGTTAAGTTCAGATGTCTCCTAACCCAGGAGCCATTCTCCAAAATGGGAAGTTCATATTGCTGTCTCTCCAGGAATCTCCCAAGCTTTGCTGTCTCTACCCAAGTTGTCTCTAGTATTCTTGGAATTTGGGGTAAAAAACCTCACAGATCTAATTATCCAAGGTGGGTTTTATTTATTCAGAGCTGACTGTGGGTGGGGCAGCTTTCTGCTGCATCCTCACCTCTGTGCTCTGTATGAGTTAGAATCTGTGGCATTGGTCTTGGCTCAAAGAAATTCCCATGGAGGAGCATGGGTCCCGGCTGTTAGTTCACTTGAGTGGACTGATGCCTGTTCTGTGCCCCCTGGTTCCTCAGCGGATGTGCGCTTGGGAGATACAATGCTCCCAGCTTAAGATGGCTCTTTGCTTTCTTTGGCTGACAGCAAATGTCTTAAGAGGCCAGTGTCTGTGTTGAGAATGGCTCAGGTGTCATGTGCAGTAGATATCACTGTATTTCTGCTTCTGTGTATATGTGAGCACATGTGTATATATAAACTTTCATTTCAATTTTTTTCAACACCAGATAGAAACCTGGACCACACACATGGAAGGCCAGCATTCTACCACTACCATGCATTCCTGTGCGTGTACTACTTCTTTTGAGGCAGGGTCTCATTAAGTTACCTAGGCTGGTCTCAACTCATGATTCTCATGAAGGCTAGATTCAATGCCCAGGATGTAATGCTTAGGTTGTGAGTAGACAGTAGGATACCTTCTTAGGAGCTGAGCTGCTAGGAAGGCCTTTCCATTTGAGGTTTGGGTTTGTGCAGTTTGCAGTTTTCATATAAAAGGGGCAGATGACCTGGTACGGTGTGTGCTCCGTATAGATGGGAATAGGATGCTTTCATCCTCTCCTTCATGTCTGCTATTAAATGTGACATGTTTAAGAATGTGCATGGACAATGGGCATCCTTGTGCATGCCTTTAGTCCCAGCATTCAGGAGGCAGAGGCGAGCAGATCTCTGTGAGTTCAAGGCTAGCCTAGTAGCCTGGTTTATAAAGCAAGTTCCAGCACAGCCAAGGCTGTTACATAGAGAAACCAAGTCTCAAAAAGCCAAAAGGGGCGGTGGGTACTGATATGCATAGCACTTTCTCTCCAAGGGTAGGGCATGTGTGAACACCAGAACCCACCAGTTCCTTTTTCATTTTATTGAGTCTTTCTCAAAGCTGTCAGAAGACTTGAAGAGCTATGATGTGACTGTGGCCAACAGCCCTGTGCTAAGTCACTGACAGAGCCAGTCCTAAGTGTCCTCACCATAGACAGAAGAAGGAACCCAGCATGAGGGAAAGAGACAAACATGCTCCATTGGTAGTGGAGATGTTTTGTGATGGACACTAACCAAGTCATCCCCTTGGACCCCACAAACATGCACTTTGACTTATCATTTATAGCCCTATAAGACTTAGGGAAAAAAATCCTAACTCTTAAAAATATCTCCTTGGGAGCCTGTTGCCATTATGTTGCCTCCCTCTTGCTTCATCAGTGTGGGGAAGCAGTGTGACAGGAGGGACAGCAGCCACCCCTCATGCCACTGTCCCTACCCCACCACTCAGGGATTCCATCACTAACTGTGGAAGCATACAGTCTCAGCCGCTTTTAAACACTTTAATTTTGAAAGCACTATTAGGCCTGCAGAGAGAGGCCATCCTGCTTCCAGCAGTCACCCGGACATTAACACAGTGGTCCCTGGACCTTGTGCCTGGGAACCAGAGCCATGTCCCTGGTGTGACCATATGGGATTTGACAAAGACACAGCACTGGTTGTGTACCTACACCCTGATTGCCCTGTCCTAAGCCTCCTGTTCCCCGCGTGCTCTTCTCCCTGCAGTGTCCCCTAGCAGCCTCAGATCTTTGACTGTCTCCATAGCTTAGCTTTTTTGAATGTTGGTTCTTTTGGCAGTATGTGGTTGGGATTTTCGTACGGCTTTTCATGGCTTTGTGGTTTCTCTTGGGTACCAGCTGAATTCCTGTTGCCCAGTTTGTAGCAGAGTTTTATATATATCCACAAAACACACATGCTATATGGCTTCACCTATCTCTGAAGCCATAGAAGACAGTCGGATCCCAGAGTGGTCACCCTCTGGGAGGGGACCCTAAGTTGTCAGGCTATTTATCCAATGGGTCAGGGCCAGAATGGAAGTGAAAAGTGAGCCAAGACTTGACCAGATCCTATTGTTTTCCCTGGTCACATGGCCGTGTCTTTTGGCAGCAGACTCACTTTGGTGTGGCACTATTTAGAAGATTCTTCTTGTAAACTCCTTACCTCCTGGGTGGCCCACCAGTTACCTAGCAGTCTGTTCTGAGTTGGCCACTCTCACACCTCTATCAGATGACAAGTCCTTTTTTAAAAATATTATTATTGATTGATTTTTTTAATCAAATCGTAATTTTTACTTATTCACACAGGGGTTATAAACACAAAAAGGCTGGACATGGGGAAGGGGATGACACCAGGGTGTAAGTGTTCAGGGGGAGTACAGATATCTTTCAGAACAGGGTATCGGCTGGGTGAAGGTTCAGGGGACAGGTCACTATGACTCTGCCTATGATTCACTTGTCCTTATCTAAGTTTGTACTATCCACCAAGCCTACCTATTTACAAGGTCTATGACTACTTAGACTGGTAAATTTCCACAAAAGCTGCCTGTTTACAATAGCTTATAGCCTTCTATTTCAGTGTTTTTCCACAGAGACCCAAGACTTTGTGTTAGTGTGTATGTATGCCAGGCCTATTGCTGATTTTAGGCCTATGGCTGATTGTAGGCCTTCAATGTATAAGCAGGGCTGCCCCTGACATCTCCTCCCCTCTCTAAGTATAGAAGGGCCATGGCGATTCTAATTTTGTGAAGGCGAGGATAGAGGCCTGACCTCCAATAATTGAAGGGGACCTTGTAATGGCTCAGGTCCTCCTGTCGTTGTCCAGTGAGGCATGAGGGCCATACCCATCCTGATGTCTTTTTCCTGGAGAGGGGATACTTTTGACATCAGCCCCCATGCAGTCAAGGCTTGTCCCTCAGGGAACCCAGAGAGATATTTTTAACTTTTATTTATATTCCCTTGCAGTGTTTAGCCTCACAGCCTAAGCAAGAATTCAGATCACCAGTCAGAGGGGGTTCTGGGTGGCCCTTCTCTGCTTGGTCTAGGGGCGGAAGTCCCCTCCATAGCTAACTTCTGATAATGTATCTGAATAGATTTTGCTACCAAATTATCTATCTGATGACAAGCCCTTTGAATGCTCGGATATGCAGATCTCTCTGAAGACCAGAGCTGAGTAAAGAAGAGCCTAGCTGCATCTAAGTATGTTAGTCATGAAATGAAAGAGCTGGTGTCTTTTGAAGCACAATGCAAATGAACAGCTCACCATTCATGTACCAATGCTGGGACACTTGTCAGGGACCTGGGTGTTCTGCCAGGGCATGAGATTTGGATGTGAGATCAACTTGTTCAAAATAAGAGCTTAGTAGGAATTCTGTGTTGCTCTGTATTTTATTCATTTTTTAAACCAGCCTTGCTCAGGTCCCAAGAAATTACTAACCACCACCTTTTATTAATTTCTTTTAAAATAAATTTAGAAAAGTATGTGTATGTGTGTTTCTCAGTGTGTGTACGCCACATGAGTGCCTTGTCCCAGGAGGCCAGAACAAGAAGGCATTGGGTTCCCTGGAGCTGCAGTAAGAGGCTGTTTTTTAGCTACCCAACATGGGTGCTGGGGACTGAACTTGGGTCCTCTACAAGGGCACGATGTGCTCTTAATGACCCAAGTCATCTCTCCAGCCTTTTCTTAGGTTTTCTAGCCTAGACATTTCATATGTTTGAGGTTGCCAATATCCTTCATTTTGTGTCTTGCCTTAAAGGCTCATTCATATAGTGGCTCCTGTCAGAGCTTGGCTCCTGTCAGAGCTTGACTCCCATTGACAGCTGAGTTCCACTATGTTGCTTGACTGTGGCGTGTTTTCATTAATGTGATCACTGGTAGGCTGTGGACCATTGTGAAGAATTTATGTCTGAATATCTATTTGGAGTCCTTTTAGAATGCTTTCAATCATGAGAATAGAGATTCATGGTCCCTCTTTGTGTGCAGCCATGGCCTTAGGAAGAAGCTGTAGTGGTGTGTGTGGGCAGTGCTGGGGTTAGTGTTAAGGACTCACAGAGCATCTTTCTCCTTGAACAGTTCGCCTCTATGGACCAAGCTTCATCCTCCAGGTTTACTCATCCCAGAGGAAAGCCTGGTACCCCGTGTGCCAGGATGACTGGAGTGAGAGCTATGGGAGAGCAGCATGTAAAGACATGGGATACAAGTGAGTATGGCAGCCTAGGAGGGACACAACACCACCATAATGACACTGAAAGACTGTCTCTACAGCTCTGTGTATGTGCCAGGGACTGGATGCTGTAGACGCTTGTCACCCTCCAAAAGCTGGTCCTACAACCCCATCGCCTGACACTGTCAACCTAGCTTCACTGCACCTGTCCTGGATCTTTCATGGTTACTTGGGAGTGTCCATGGAGTGCTGGGGTGCCAGGAGGAAGGGTGCAAAACAAGAAAAATAGGTCACATTCTGTCCTTGGAGTTAGTCAGAGAGCTGACACTTTTTTCTGTTCACTGTAAGGGGAGCCACCAAAGGCTTGGGGCATGGAAGAGACCTGGACAGAGTCACACTTAGGAATTCCTTTCTGCTGGGTGATGGTGGTGTACACCTTTAATCCCTGCACCTAGGAGGCAGAGGCAGGTGGATCTTTGGTATTGAGGCAAGCCTGGTCTGCATAAGGAGTTCTAGAAAAGCCTAGGCTACACAGAGAAATATGGTCTTTAAAAAAAAAAAAAAAAGAATTTCTTCCTGTGTGCAGCAACCAGAGACATTGGACAGGGTTGAGATGGAATATTGGAGTATCTTCCCCATCTTCCTGGCCAAGGGCTCCAACATTGCCCAGTGTCTTCTGCTGTAACAAAGCACTTGAGGTTGGGTACTTTATAGGAAATGGGGGTTCATTTTAGCCCACCATTCTGGAGGAAATCAAAGACCGTGTGTTGGCTTCTGGTGAAGGCCTTGTACTGTTTCACCTCATGGTAGACAAGTGGGAGAGCTAATGAGCACATGTGGTGAGGAGGACTGAGGGATGTGGTGGGAGGACTGAGGGATGTGGTAAGGAGGACTGAGGAGGCTGGATCTGCTGTGTTCTACAGAGATTTAAAGTCAACCCCTTAGAACAGAGTAGATTCCTTTGTGGGAGTGGAGTTGCTGCTACACAAATGTTACTTAAAGTTCCTGTCACGTCTCAACACTGTCTCTCAGAGTCCTCTCAGCAGACAAACCATATCCAGACTATGGCTCTCATAAAGAATGGCAGGCTTTAAGCCTGGGAAGAGAGCTATGGTTTTAATGAGGATTTTTCTTCCATGGGGTCACCATGAGTTCCTATGCACAGTAGGGCATTCTGTTTGCCAGTTCTCAAAGGTGAATTGGTCTGTGGTATGAAGGTTGGGATCTTAGCTAATGAGACGCTATGGGGTTAGGGAGATGACTTAGTGGGTCCAAATGCTTGCCACAAAAACATGCAAACCTCAAACTGATTCCCAGCACCCACGTAAAAGCTAGCTGTGGAGGCAAACTGAAATCTGTAATGAGGAGGCAGAGACAGGAGGATCTTTTGGGCTTGCTGGACAGCCAGCCCAGCTGAATTGATGATATCCAGGTTTAGTAAGAAACCCAGGCTCAAGATATAAGGTAGAGGGGACTAGGAAGACTGACCAACAGTTAAGAGAATTGGCTCCTCTTCCAGAAAAATTGAGGCCAGTTCCCAGCACCCACATAGTGTCTCATGACCATCTGTAACTCTAGTTCCAGGGGATCCAGTGCCATTTTTTTTTTTGGCCTCTAAGAGTACTAGGTATATGTGGGATACATAGACATATATGCAGACAGACACATAAAATAACAAAATACTTTTAAAATATAAATATAAGGTGGAGAGCAACTGAGATAGATGCTTAGTATTGACCTCTGGTCTCCATACACACAAATATCATCTGTGACTCAGAGTTTTTAGGTACACAATGATACCCCCAAATCCAGAAGCAGTGGAAATATTATAACCAGGTAGACTAACATCTGTACATCTTATTAGGCAGTGTGCAATCGTGCATCCTTAGCATCCTGTTGTCCTAGCTCACTCTGGGTTTGTTTCACGGCTGATGGGAAACTCTAACCTTACAAGGTTTCTGGATTGGACAATGGTTGTCACACAGCATGGCTGAATTTGGACTTGAATTTTGTTTTCTAGAGTGTTCAAGTGTCCCTTTTATTGCAATCATCATCAAAGGGTGGCTTTTTGATTCAGGGTATGCTCTGTGAATTGACATGACTGAAGCATTATTTTCAGTAATATTTTTCTGTCTTTTTTCCAGGAACAATTTTTATCTAGCCAAGGGATATCAGACCACAGTGGGGCCACGAGCTTTATGAAGCTGAATGTGAGTGCAGGCAACGTTGACCTCTATAAAAAGCTCTACCACAGGTATGGAGGGCTCCTTTGATTTGCAGGATTTGAGAAGGATGAGGCAATTCCATAGGCATTGTTTCCTGAGCTGATTTTTCTAGACTATGTTCTGAGTGGAGGTAGGAGGTGAGCTTCACACTGCTGGAGGTTAGAAACAGGACTTGCAGTGACCTTGACTTCATTCTTACCAACTTCTGGGACTTGCATGGTACTTTGCCATTTTGGTTTCATCTCTACTATCTGGCCCCCTGTTAGTAATAATAACTGTTAGTAATCCCATTGTGAAATGGGATTAGACTTTGGTTAGAGGTTGTTGTTTGGTTAATCAGTTTTTATTCTCCAGACACTAGAAGGTATGTCTACTGTGCTAGGGTATATGTTGGTTGGCTTTTAGTTACTATAACAAAATGCCTGAAGCAGACTGCTTTATAAAGAAAAGGGTTTTGTTTTTGTTTATATTGTATTGACTCATGCGTTTAGAAATAGAAGAGCCATATGACATGGCATGGCTCTAGCAGGGTCCCTGGGCTACATCTCAACATATCAGGAATGTTAAGTCCTGTGTGGCCTCTCACCTTGTCGTTATGAAGTCACCAGGACTCTGTCACAGAGACTCCCCCGTTCAATGACTCAGTTTCACAAAGCTCCACTTTTGAGGATCACAGTAACATCAAGTCTCTGCACTCAGTACTGTGACTCTGGGGCTTATTTTCCACCATAAGCTCAGAGGGACAAAATGTATGACACTGCAGCATTGTGCACCAGGAATTCAAGAGACTTTCTGGCCCTTAGCTCCAACCCATGACTGTCAGTGAGAGGATGACATGGGCTCACATTTGGGGCTCTGGTGCAAATGGCTAGTTCAATAAACATTTGCTGTACCCAAACCACAGGCTGTTGGCTGAGCTGTTGCGAGTTTGGAGGGGACATAGACAACCATCATTTGTGCGTGAGTTTACAGGGCCTTAGCTCTTTTCTGATGGTTTTGATATTGGAGACCCATGATGTCTTCTTTGTGCAGAAATGTCTTCCCCCAAGGCCTCATGGCTCTTCTCCAGGTGACTCAGCTGCCTCTAGGGCCAGCTGTCAGGTACTGCATATCAGGGCTGGAGAACTAATCACTCCATCCACATCTCTACTAAGTGGCTTGCCTTCCTGGTAGCCACCAGCCAGCATGTCCTGATGTAGGCTGGCTTTCCCTGAGAATGTGGCATGGCTGGCCTTGCTGGAGAGCAGTACCCTGCCAGGTGTTCACCCAGACAGCAGGGCTTAGCACAGGAGACAGGGTGCTTTTTGTGAGTTGAATGGCTCTTTGTCTTCCACAAGGACTCAGGCCTAGAAGAGTCAGCAGGTATAGAAGGGAGGAAAGAGGAGGTGCAGGCTTCTGGTGCAGAAGGGAGCATGGTAGAAAGAGGTAGGCTCAGGTTGCCAGCCTAGGTGAGGGCCTTCACAACTCCAGAGGTGGCTGACAGGAAAGCTATTGTCTAGTATTGGGCTTTTTAAAGTTATGACCCTTTTTCACCCAAGAAAATTTTATGTGACCTCAGGTATATGGGATTATAAGATAAGTATACATCAAGTGTTTACTGGTAATAAATCATAAAGAGACTTATTTCCATACAATTTTTGTTTGTATGTATATATGTTATGTTGTGTGTATGATTTAAAGATGAAAGCAAATTTACATACTAAAATAAATGAGATAGATGCATTTGTTTATGTAGTCAATAACTTAAAAATATGAGAATTTACTTACACACAGGAGTCCTTGCATTCTGCAATTAAACCTGAATATTTTATACACAGAAATGAGGCTTTACAGTAACATTCTACAGCTCGCTACACACGACGTCTAGAACTCCAGTGAGACATTTGCAGAGGGATTCATGGTGCATATGGCCTGACTGGGTGCTCAGTACAAAGTGTCCATGGTATGTGTCAGAGCCAAGGCTTGAAGGTGAAGTCATATGATGCAGAAATACCTCCTTTCCAATGCTCCCTTCTTGAGTCTTCTACCTGGTACTTGAGTGGGGAGCACAAGGTAGCCAGGACAGGTGATGATAGCTCCTTATTTGGGGTTTAGAAAGTCCTATTCAGTGTGTGCATGGATGACAGTGTAGTGGGTTTGTGATGTTCTATCTGTCCAAGTGACCTGGTGGGACATCCATGTTTGGGAAATCAACCGTTCCCATAGAATCACAGTTGGCAGTTGATGCCATCAGGGCATGCTGTGGCCTCTTCAGCACACCAGGAACCGTGTCTATAGGACAGAACGCACGGATTCTTTCTTTCTCATGACAACGTGGGACGTTTGACTCCCAGCCGAGTGGCTTTTTTTCGTCCCTGGAAAAATGTTATGTTGTGTGAACTGTGGCTTACATGTAAAGCCATCCAGGGAAATCAGAAGTTTCCAGACAATTTCCTAACGACACTACTGGATGACTGTTCATTTGTTTGTAACAGGGTCTTGCTGTGTAGCCCAGGCTGGGTCTGACTGGTGATCCTCCTGCCTTAGACTCTATAGCACTGAAATTTCCAGTGTTTGCCGTGACACTCAAACTAGAGAATATTTTTAAATTATACAAGGACAGAAGTAAAACTGAATTGCCCTCTCCCCAAAGCCATGATCCTAGTGGGTACCAAAGGTTGAACATTCTTGTCTGAGATGCTGGGGGCAGAAAGAATTTCAGAGTTCAGATCTTTTCAATTTAACTTTGTATTGATTCTTTGTGAATTTCACACCATGCAACCTAATTCCACTCACCTTTCCCTTCCTTTATACCCACCCTTCACCCTTGAAACCCCCCCCCACCACCAGAAGAAAACAAGATCTCATTGTAGAAGCTGTAGTGTGTCGCCATGTGTCCCATAGTACACCCTTTTGTTCACACTTCTTTACTTACAAATGTTCATTTTCAAGTCATCTGGCTTCTGCTACACTACCAGTACTGGATCATTACCACGACTCTTCACAGATATACTGTTGTTGCTAAGGAGACCCTGCAGCTTTGGTTCTATAGGACTGGTTCCATCATGGACTCCAGCAGCTCAATGATGGGGCAGATGTTGGGGTGGGCCAACTTAAAGTCCTAGATCTGGTTTGTATAGTAGCCGAGTTGGTCTGTCAGCCAGTTCTCCTGCACCTACACCACCAAGGTGGGCTCTCTAGCACTGCCCCAGCTGGCTCACCCAGTTCTGCAGCTGGCAAGGGGCAGAGCCAGCTCTCCTGCTCTCATGCCCTTGGGGCCAGCTCACCCATGCCCACACCAGCAGGGTCACTTCTATTGTTCTAACCAGGCAGGCTGCAGGGCCCTCTCTCTAGAATGCTATAACCAGTGAGGGGCAGGGCCAGCTCTTCTGCCTGCAGATGGCAAGGGGGAGGGGAAGGGCATTCTCCCTCACCCACCCACAGGATAGCTGACAAGTTGTGGGGTTAGCTTTCCTACACTCGTACCCTTGGGGCCAGCTCACCTGTGCCCCCGCAGAGTTTAGATTTTTAAAATACTATGTATGAGATATCTTTGGGCTAGGAATCAAATCTAAGGAATTCTTTTATTTCATGTATTCCCCTATTTATTACAATTTATTTAGTCTGTGTATGTGGTGGGGTTGCTGTCATGGCACACATGCAGAGGTCAGAGAAATCAATCCTTTCTATGTGGCTTTCAGGGATTAAACTCAGACTTTCAGACTTGGAAGCAAGTACCCTTACCCACTGAGCCATTTCTCTGGCTCTTGTATATACCTTATATGCATAAACTGAAGGTCGTTACATTCTAGCATGAGTATGAAACTTGACATGTGGTTAGGTCATTTATGGTATTGTGTAGGGGCTCCAAAGTTTTAAGATTTTGGCACAGTGCAGATCAGGGATTAACTTGGGTTGTTGTCTTATTCTACCTGTTGAGAAGAGGCAAAGAGAGGGTATGCATCACACCCAAGGTTGCATAGTCTGGTACTGACTGAATCCACTCTTTGCCACTGTCTTAATGCAAGTCTAGTCGTATTAGTAGTGTCATTAGTAGTGGACAAGAGGCAACACTAGAAGACAACAGTGTCTCTCCCTGCCTGTGGTAACCAGAGTCCCTTCTTCTTTCCAGTGACTCATGTTCATCCCGCATGGTGGTTTCTTTGCGCTGTATAGGTGAGTGAGTCACTTCCCAATGGTGCTTTTCCATGCTTCAGAGTAGGATCCAGTCTGTGGTTTTGGGGAAATGTCCCTGGGTCTTGGGATATGGTGAACCAGCGCAAGGATGTGCCTTGAGGCCTCTTGGTTACATGTTTTTAGGTGCCACAATGAATAGAGGGCCTTAGATGGATCCTTCTCTATGAAACAGAAGGATGGTTAGCAAGTTGAATGTGAGCCTGAAGCCTCAGCATCAGTGACCTGACCTAGACCAAAGCCAGAGCACTATCACTCAGTCTTCCACTGGACACAGCTTCCTGAGGAGAGCCTGACATCAAGCATGCCTGCATGCTTTCTACCTGTCTGTCTGTCTGTCTGTCTCTCTGTGTGTATGTGTGTGTATGTATGTACACACTCGCACACAGCGTTCACGTGCACACACATGTGCACGCACGCATGCATGTGCATATTCGTGAATTATTCACGGACCCCCACACTAGATAAATATAGAATGTAACCTAGGCCTGCGACTTGAAGCCCACACTTTAGCAAAGAAGCTCTGAATCTCCTTCAGGCTTCCAGAAGTCCTGCCCCATACTGTGCTGAGATGTACCAGGCCTGCTCAGCTAGTACCCCCACACCAACCATTAGCCTGGGGACCTTCCAGCATATCAGGAAGTCTCTAACATCTACTTCTCATATTACCTTGGCTTCTCTCAACTGAGAACTTGACCACAGCTGTGAAGTTTCTAGAGCTCTCTCTTCAGGCCAGCAGGGACTGTTCACCATGAAGTAGATCTTATCCCTGCTCAGTCAAGAACCTCCGTGTCTATTTCCTGGGGGATTGGCCTCTATTTGCCCCGATTGCCCCTCACTTACCTACTGACTCACCTCCCACATGACCCCGCCTCTCGGCTCACCTTTATACCACCTGCTGAAACCCTCACTTGCCTCCTCATTCATCCTCAGCCTTATCTACTTCCCTCTTTGCTCAAAAGTCTGGGGTTGGAGTGCTGAATGTGTCAGTCTCCGTGAGGAACCTGTTACCCAGGACCTTCCTAATCCTGCCAGAGATCTGATGGACTCAGATAGCAATAAGAATTAGCCTGTGCTCCAGCCAGGAAAGGAGTGGCCCCTTGGGGACCAATAGCCCACTGCAAGGTGAGGCCAGGGAAAGGCGGCTGGGCAGAGCACATATGATTGGCTTGTGCTGGCTCTGGTGTCTTCTGTCTGTTGACTGACACCTGACATGTGCTTGTCACCCTCAGAATGTGGGGTTCGCTCAGTGAGACGCCAGAGCAGGATTGTGGGTGGATCGATGGCCTCACCAGGAGACTGGCCCTGGCAGGTCAGCCTGCACGTCCAAGGTGTCCATGTCTGCGGAGGCTCCATCATCACGCCTGAGTGGATTGTGACTGCCGCCCATGTGTGGAAGAGTATGTCTACATTCTGTGAAGCCGGGGGTGGTGGAGTGGAGTCCCATGGCCTAGCCTTTTGGGTTTGGAGGTTCTACCACCGTGTGACCCACACCAAGCTGTGTGGAAGCTCCCATGTCCGCTGGGGTGACAGAGCTGCTGGGTGAGGGACATGTGTGCTACAGATGCACAGCCTCATCCACTCATTACACAAATGTTCCCCTGGTATCTCCCGCCTGCTGCTGCACCCCGCCTGGGTCGGGATGATTATCAACAGCAGTGTGACTAGATGTGCTTCGTCTGTAAGTCCTGCTCTATCAGCCTCGTTTTTCCTGGATGCTAATTTCAGGGCGAAGCCCACTTTGACAACCTCACACTATCCTAGTAGGTTCTCTGGGAGCCTGTATAGATACCCTCTGCCTTGGCATTGCCCTCACGGGTGGCAGGAAAGACAATGACAACCATACTGCAGTGTCAGCTCTTGCCAAAGACATTGTTCCCATTCTGGTTTTCTTTCTTACTTCCTCCATCTTTTCTTTCCACGTCTTCCTTTCCAAGGGTTTTATTATGTAGCTCAGGCTGGCCTCAAATGAATAATTATGCCCCAGCCTCCTGAGTGTACAGGTGTAACCCGCTTACAACAAAATCACATCATTATTAGACAGATTTTGGGTACTTGCTGCCTCAGCCTGGCTCAACTCCTGGCCCAGCAATTCTCTGGCTGTGTGGCCTTGGACAGATGACTCAATGTCTCTTAGCCTGTTTCTACCACACAAGAGTGCCCTCCTCTTCTTCTTCCTAGTCACTTTTGGGAAGTTAGGGAAGCTATCTCTCCTGGAAGTGTACCTTCCTTTCTTGAACATCCCAGATTCTGAGGTCCCTCTGGTAGTTGAAGCTAAAAGTTCCAAAGAAAATCCCCAGATGAAAAAAAAATCATGACCAGTATTAGACTCCAAGTATGTCCATTGTACACGTTTATTAAGCACCCCCTGTGTCAGTAAATGCTCTGGCATATAAAGATCAGTGAGACCCAGTCGTTGTCAGAATGTGATTTCGAGTATCACAGAGAGGTGTCGGTTCTATTTGTGGGCTGGTGCAGAAGATGAGAGAAGGAACAGAATCCTCAGGGAGCCATTTGGCTGTGGGGAGGTGGGAGGAAAGTCAGAAGGCTCCTGCTCCAGCCTCACTCTGTGGCTTGAGTTTTCATCTTACCCCAGGACCTCATATCTGTGGTCCTGAGTTTCCATGTCTGTCCTTCTGTCTCTCAGACCCCTTAGCAGCCCAAGGTACTGGACGGCATTTGCGGGAATTTTGAGACAGTCACTAATGTTCTATGGAAGTAGACACCAGGTAGAAAAAGTGATTTCCCATCCAAATTACGACTCTAAGACCAAGAATAACGACATTGCTCTCATGAAGCTGCAGACGCCTTTGGCTTTTAATGGTACGTGAGACTCAGCCCACTAGAGGGCAGTAGCACCCCCTGGTTATATGGGTCAGAGCTGGCTTCAAACAGAGCTGGCTTAGTGTCTGTGGGACAACATCTTCTCCAGCGAGGCCATCTGGTTGATAATTTTAAAAAAGTTTAAATTTAATTTTTTAACTTTTATTTTATGTGCATGGGTGTTTTGCCTACAAGTATGTCTGTGTACCACTTGTGTGCCTGAAAAGGAGTGTCAAATTTCTTGGGTCAGTTGTGAGCCATCAAACATGGGTTCTCTGGAAGAGCATCCAGTGCTCCTAAGTACTGAGCCATCTCTCTGAAAACTGCTGTCAACTCACCTTTTGCTCTTCTTTAAACAGATGTCGTGAAGCCAGTGTGTCTGCCGAACCCAGGCATGATGCTGGACCTAGCCCAGGAGTGCTGGATTTCAGGGTGGGGGGCCACCTATGAGAAAGGTGAGGCTTTGGGTCACACACGATGGGACATTGATTTCCACAGCGGGACCTTTTCATTTGAATCCCAGTTCAGTTATTCAGTGGCCTTTAGCATTGGACAATCTGCATGCGCTGTGTACCTTGTTTTTCCCATTCGATTAACAGAAAACATCAAATTACTCCCACCTAGCAACATAGGAAGAGGGCTTGGCATTTTGATGGACTGTGGAAGTATACTAGTTACTTCCTCATTCCTGTGACGAAATTCTTGACAAAAGTAATTCAAGGGAGTTGCTTAGCTGAAGGGAAGAAGGACTTATGTCCACAGTTTGAAGGTGCCATCCATCATTGTGGAGAAGGCATGATATCAGGAGCACAGATGGGGGATCACATCTATATGTTCAGGATTCAGAAAGAGAGAGATGAATGCAATACTCAGCCCACTCTCTCCTTTTTATTCAGTCTCAGACCAAGCTATACTTAGAGCATTTTCCCTCCTTGATGTACTCACTCTAGAAGTTCCCTCATAGACATGCTCAGAGGTTTGTCTCCTAGGTGACTCTGGACCCTGTCAATCAATGTTAACCATTACAGGGAGGGAGGAGGGGAGAGAGGTATGCGATCATCTGCATGGAGTATGGGCCTCTTGAGAAAGATATCCACAAGAGCTGCTGGCTGATGCCTCTGTTGTTAGGGAAGACCTCGGAAGTGCTGAATGCCGCCATGGTACCCTTGATCGAGCCCTCCAGATGTAATAGTAAATACATATACAACAACCTAGTCACACCAGCCATGATCTGTGCCGGCTTCCTCCAGGGCTCTGTCGACTCTTGCCAGGTAATTGTGAGCTTTTATTTATTTAACCTTTGAATGTGCAGTTCGCACTGAGCTCCTGTGAGACATGGGGCTCTGCTGGGATCAGAGAACCTCCCAGGGACACAGAACCAGCTGGGAGCAGCTGTGGGGAGGGATGTGGCTACTAGCAGCATTTATACTTCTGGCAGAAACCAGTGCTGTGTGCACTATGGTCTCCAAGAAGCTTTAGCTTGGCACAAGTGTTGGTGTGAAGTGTGCTCTTCCATGCACTTGCTAACTGTAGCTGGCATGGACCAACGTCATCTTTTGGATTATATCTCTGTGACCACTGCCTCCTTCATGGGAGACGGATCCACAGCCTCTCTCATATCCAGAGACTCTGTGTCCTCTCTGCATGTATGCTTTAGTGTGCCTTTTTCTTCCTAGTAACTTGCTGTGTTTCCCAGGGAGACAGTGGAGGGCCGCTGGTTACTTTGAAGAATGGGATCTGGTGGCTGATTGGGGACACGAGCTGGGGCTCGGGCTGTGCCAAGGCATTAAGACCTGGAGTATACGGGAACGTGACAGTGTTTACAGATTGGATCTACCAGCAAATGAGGGTAATTTCCTCTCTATCCCTGGGCTGTCCATCTCCTTGAGCTCAAGTCACGGGTCTGGGAGGAGTACACTTTGACAGACAGCAGACACTTTGATGGCCTGAGCTTCTCCCAGATCATCCTTCACCCTCTCTTCCAGATCTCCCCATCCCTATCATTTCCCAATCCCTCTATAAACCCACTCCAGGCCTATGGTGCCTGTATACCTGGAGGGAGGCACTGCCAACATCATGGCCTTCCTGTTAGCACTGATGGCAAAACTGGACTCATAGAACCCCTTGTCTCCCCATTTTAGTGCAGGGTCAGCAAAGCCAGGCACCTACCCAACCTTCACCCACTCACATACTTGGGTGATGAAATAGTCAGAATGGTACTCTTCCTCGGGGGGGGGTCCTCTTGAGGGACATTATGTTCATGTTCAGAGGGAGAGGGGTGGCTAGAGACCTCAAGTCTCCAACTTGGGTCCAGCAGAGGTTGCACAGCAAGGAAGAAGCCCAGAAGTTCCTGTGAACCTCCCTTCCCGGCTCATCTCCAGCCCCTTCCATTCTAGGGATCGAAATGATGGTCTGCTTAGACATGAACTCATAGGAGGGGTTCCTAAGGAAAGACCATGTATCTCGCCTGATAAAGAAAGAATGGGACTGAGGCATTAAAGCCTGATTATGTCCATGCAAGTGTCACCTGGGTTCACCATGTCTTATCTCTTTAGGGGAAGTCCTCCTGGCAGAGGAAGAGTTGGGAACAGACAAGTCAGACTTTACTGAGGGGCACAAAGAGGAGACTAGAGGGAGGGGCAGAATGGAGGGCATTGGCCAGCAGGTATATTTAAGCCTGAAGGCCATGCAGCATGGCTTTGAAAGGAGAGTGCTGAGAGGGAAGGGTACCACAGGCAAGAATGGAGGACTTCTCCAGGTAGAAGTGGCTGGAACCAAGTGAGGCTTCTGGTCAGAGTCACATGTGTTTCCTGAACCTGTGGCCTGAGCTCAACCTGCAGATGTCTGTGAGGTCTGTGTCAGACTCTGGGATTCTCACATCACCGGGGAAAAAGAGAGCTTTGTCTGCTTTAGGAAAGTAACCTCATCTCTTCTTCCTATTTGCACAGGCGAACAGCTAATCCACATGGCTTTGTCCCTGACTTCCTTTTGTCTTCAACAACCTTCTGCAAGAAAACCTGAGGGGCTGATTTTTAACTTCCTGTGCACAATGTACCTTTTGAGATGATTCAAAGGGCCTTTCACTTTTATTAAACAGTGACTTGTCTGAATGTGCTCCCTGGTCCTGTGTGGGCTTCAGTGCCCCACCCTAGGCCACTTCTGCAGCTCCTACCAGAAAGGATGACTGGATCCTGTTGGGTTTGGGCACATAGGACCAAATGCAGAGGAGGGTGGCACTCTCATACTGGGACTCTCTTTTTGGCTCATGCTCAGGCCTTTTTTTTTTTTTTTTTGGATGAGTAAGGACTATGACCTCTGAGTAGCCTGATGACCTGAGAAAGAGTAGGGAGGCCAGGCAGAACCTTGGGCCCAGGGACAGGTACCTTGAGAGTGAGAGCTACCCATTGCCTGTGGCGTAGCTCTGCTGTGCAGTTTGGGCTGGTCATACTATAATGACTTTATTAACAGCCTGGGTGAACATGGCTGGGAATAAAGGGCTTGCTCTCCTACATGTTGACAGAACAGCCATTTCTAAGGGCGATGGAGCCTTTGCCAGGCTGAGGGCCTAGGCAGAGCCCTCAAAATAAGAAGTTAATGCTGGCATGTCCCTTGGGTAAGCTCTACAAGGTGCCATTCAGTCTGGTTCTTGGCTGTTTCCCACCACTGTTTCTCTCAGTCTTTCGGAGCCTGAGACTTACCTCTTTAGGTTTGCTACAGGAAAGGCCTAGTACCTGATGGAGCCTGTATAGCTCAGCTAGTCACCTGGAGGCTGAGGTCCACCAGGATCAGGGACTTGTGATTCAGTCACCTTGCCTCTGGGTCATGTTTCTTCTCTTACTACCTCACTGCACCTAGACACTGTCTGGATGAATGTCTGGAGTTCACCTGCATTTGGACTGTGTGATTGTGCCTCAGATATTAGACCTCTTCTAGATGATTAGGTTGTTCTGTAGACTGGGAAAAGGATTAGAAGTTCCTAGTTAGGGACAAAGATATAAAAGAGGAGGTCTTCTGTCTTCTTTCGTCCTGGGTTTACACCAGGAAAGCCATGCCAGAATTACCAAATATGAAGTATAAATGTCTTACCTATGGTAAGACTCTGCTTCCTCTTTGCCTGGTTCTTCAGAAGGCAGTGAATGAGTCATAGCTGGGACTCCTTTTTTTCTGGGGAGGGTCTCCCACCCAGGGAATGGTTGCCACTCCATGTAAAGAAAACTCTCTCATGCCTCCTCTGGGAACAACACTCTAGGGACATTCTTGGATGCCATAAGGTACCTACTTATAGACTAAATGTGCAAGCACCTTGAAGTGTGAGAACATGTCCCTTCCTTAGCTCTCCCCGTCTTTGCTGTTGATTGGTTATTTCCTGCTTTGTGTCTGCTTTCTGAGCTGTGAGATTCCACTGTGAAATATATGAATAAAGTATATAATTCTTTTCATTACTCGTCGGCTCTGTAGTTATGCCCCAGGAGCAAGGCCAGGCTACAATTTCCAGTTTGGGAAAGATGTCAGTGCTGCTGCTAGTTTGGGAGAGATGCTTCAGAGCACTACCCCAGAACTGGCAGGCCCTGGTTGACCCCTGTGTACTTGAACATAGTCTTCCCAGTGATTCCTGCAAGAGCCTTACCAGCTCCCCAACACAGCCTCCTAAAGTCAGACTCCAAGAACCACCACTCCATCCCAGCTCCTCCTCAGGCCTCCCTCGTAGCCCCTTGGCCCTGAAAAAAGAGCAGAGAAGGCACCTAGTAAAGCCTATGTATGTCAGTTGACGTGTGGAGGCCCTTATCTCTGGAGACACATTTCCAGGCTCCCACATCATCAGGCAACCTGACCTAGATTAAGTCCAGCATCTGTAACCTGTGACTTCTTCTCAAAGTCCAAGATGGTTCATGGGGACAGAGATGCTGTCTCATACAATGTATACTTTCTTCTCTGTAGTTGGGACTATGGACAGGAAAAAGATGGATGTGGTCTTCTGCATAAGAGCTAAAAGCCACTCTGCTTGGAGTAACATGTGTTTCTGCTGTGATACCATTCTCCCTTTTTGTCTTACCTTCCAGCAGGACCTTATGTATAAGACCACCAGGATAGCCTCAAACGCTACCTAGATCAAAAGAAAAGGCGATACATAGATTCACAGAGGGTAACTTTGACCTTATCCTTCTACCTCCAGAGTGCTAGACTCAAAGTCATGTATTACCACATAGATTTCATGTGATACTGGAGATTGAACCCGGAGCTACCTGGGTATTAGGTAAGCACTGTACTAAATGGGCTACATCTTTATCTCTAAAAAGCATATCTACCATACCCTGTAGATCTCTCACCATTGAACCCACATCTGTCAGCCTCATATCTCAGCCTGAACAAACCTTCTCTAGCATGTTTCCATTAGCTGCTTCTGCCACATGGGGCTGAGGATGGATACATTACAGACACGCAGCACTGTGTTTGGGGCTTGCAGAAGCAAAATTATAATGAAAATGCAAACGTGCAAAGAAGCCAACACACGGCGGTCAATTGTTGGGAGAAGGACCTGCCTCAGCGTGTGTGTTGGAACACCAAGCAAAGTGCTAGCTGCTAGCTGCTAGCTGCACTGCATGGGGCATGGCCATTCACAGCTGCAGATACCTGCCTTGGGGTCACTACAATCAGACATTGGGGACAGTGAAGACTGATGCTGATTTAATGTGCTTCCACGGGCAAACAAGCTGGGATGTTTCCTTCTTCCATGTATTTGGACACAGCGCTAGCTTCACTTGAAAGATTAATCCAAAAGCAACAAGATGAGGAAAACACTGATGTTGGTGTAGTTAAGCAACACATTTAATTTTCTGAATGTAAATTAACCCAGCCTCTCGTTAGAGTCAAAATCAGCGTGGCAGCTTCTCAGAGCTGGGCGAGTAGCTGAAACCAGCCTTGAAATGATCACTGGTTAGCTAAATTTAGGGATGACAGTTTTGCCTGAGCTCATGTCTCTGAGGTTCTCCTGTGATCTAGGTCCCTGATTTCAAAGTTATTTTCCATTCAGACCAAGGTGTGGTTCCAGAGGAACATCTGCAGTGCAATTCTGTCCACTCACAGTGTAGAGGGGCAACTATGTGACATGACATAACCCAGGCTCGCTTGGGTGGGTGCAGTGTTTGACAAGAGGTTTAAAATCTCTGTACTTGGAAAGAAGGCTTGAGAACTTCCCTGGGGGGGTGGGCTTCTGGCTCATCCTAAATACATCAGCCTGCAGTAATGGTACTTGAGACCCAGCAAGCTGGAACACCAAAGCATCCTCTATGCGAACAAAGGGGACACATCACTGACTGGCAGTTTCTTGCTTGGCCTGGATACAATGAGTCTGAGAGGCACACAGCTGGTGTGCTGGCTCATCAGACCCTCTGTCACCTGGTATTGGGTTACACTCACATCGACTTCCCTCCTTGATACGAGGCTTGCTGTGAGGGTCTGCTGGCTGCCTGGTGGCAAGTATATGCTCGATTTGAAGAGGATTTATAGAAAGCAGAAGGCTCTCCTCATTGAAAACACCCTTTCACAAGACCTTTGAAACAAAGCTCATATAGATCCCCACCACACATGGATTGAGCTCCTGCAGCATGCCAGCCCCAGTGTTCAGTCTACTGGAGTCCATTAAGATCTGTCTAGGCCTCCTCTTACTCCCCTTACTACACCAACATCCCCACTCTGTAACATTCACCAAGGCCCATTCTATAATACACACCTTCCTGGGTTGGGGATCCAGGAGAAGGTAAGCTACAAATTCTAACATTAGTGCAGGGAGGTGGCACATAATAGGTGACAGTACCTTGGACGTGTTTGCCGTCCTGGAGGCACTGATGACCTTTGGCTGAACCTAGCCTCTCCTAGTGCTAGAATCTCCTAGAGGGGTCCCAGAGCCCTCACCCTGGGTTCTGATCACCACAGGGATAGAGTTTGGACATTTGTTCTTTGTATCCTAAAAGGATCATCTTCCTGGCTCTTTGGGAGAACCACGCTCAGCAAGCTACATAAACTTCCCCCTTTATAGCATAGATTCTCACCTTCTCCCCTCACCCTCTATATAGCCAGGGAACCAATGCAGCCAGGCAAGGTACATCTGATACTTGGATGCCTCTGACTGTTTCTGGTCCATCAAAATCTAATGTCCCTATAAGATGGAGCTAGGCTTGGGCATGGAAAACTCCTAAGGCACCAGGCTGGAGGGACAAACAAGAGTCAGAGATGTTGAAACTCTCTGCCCACTGTATTCATCCACAATCTTCTGTGATGAAAGGCTTGGGTACTTCAAGCTCCAGTTCACAGTCAGTCTCTGGGAGCTCCAGTGACCATAGGAATGACAAGTAGTCAGTCAGCCCTGGAGAGGCCTATTGGTGTCACCCAGCCCAAGCTATGGAATTGCACATGGACAGTGGCCATTGTCTTCCTAGAATCCTTGTAAGCATATTCTAGAACCTCCTAAAGTCAGTGATAATAGAGCTTCAAAGGTCAGAGACATGTAGGCTGGAATCTGTTAGGAGGGCCCAGGGTGGCTTGTCAACTGCCCAGTTGCCATCTAAGAGTGGGCTATGCAGCTGGTATCCTCAGGGAGCAAGGCACTCTTGAGGCAGTCAGTTTTTCTGGAAGTCTCATTGTACCCCATGTCCTTCATCACGTTTCTTGGAGAATGTCCCTCAGCTCCTATGTCCCTCTTCCCTCCTACTGGGGGCATCTTCTCCTTCCTGGGCCTGGCATTTCTGATGCTTCAGTGCTTCAATGAACCTGGTGTCAAGGCCTCTATTGGGCATCTGTCCTCAGCTAGTGTTGTGACCTACAACGGAGGCTTCTTAACCTTGAAGTCAGGAAGTGCTGTGTAGATTTGGAGCTGGGTTCTGGAAGAGTCAGTCTGAGAGTTAGGCTCACCTACTCATCTCCCAGTCATGGAGAAACCCTGCAGCTCTCCTGCAGGAAGGGTATGGCTCCCTAGCTGACCTGGTACTACTCTGGATGGTTTTTCTACCACAGCTGTGCGTGCAGAATCTCGACAGCTTCTGCTCACACCGAGACTGCTTCGTATTCCCTGCAGGCCAGTGCCCATGTACACAAAGCATGCGTGTGTTTGATAGTTTGTCTTTCCAAGCTTGTCCTCACTTGCTGCGTCCCTAGGAAGTAGACCCTCCTTGGTTCCCAATTCCAAGAGGGTTGGCTTTAGTGACCCATCTTTTTGCCCATTTTCCCTCCACCCTCTGCAGTCCTGTGCAACCCCTTTCCCCAATTCAAAGTGAGTCAAAGAAAAGTGATTTATTAAGGAATGTAATAGGCAGCTCCCAACACCATGGCCCATTTGTACATCAATACTTGTTCCTGGCAGAGTGCTAAAAGGTAGAGCACATGGTGGGTAGGAAGGGTACTCAGGGTGAAGCCATTGTCTTATCAGCAACGTGGTTTCCTCTATCCATCTACTAGCTGAGTTTTGGGAGCCTCTTTCCCTTCCTTATCTCAAGAGTGAGCAGGAAGCTCCTTCAAATCTGAGTGCTAACACTTATCAGAGGATAAAGGGTGGTGGTATAGCTACCAGGAAAGGCAAGAGCCCTTCTGTCCCAGAATCAGTATCCAGGAGACACAGGAAAGGACAGCTTAACCAGGGAATTTGGCTAGCCGGCGCCGAGCCTGGGCCAGCCTGGCCAGCCGCTCCTTCAGGAATTTCCTCTTCTCGCTGGTGTCACTCTTCTCCTTCAGAAGCCAGCTGCAGGAAGTCCTTGTCCTGCAGGAGCTGGAGCATGCTCTTCTGCAGCTGCTCAGCAAACATCTTCAGGATGAAATACTGGATGATCAAGGGAATGTGGCTGGAAATGCGATTGTGAGCCTCCTGGTAGAGGGAGACACAGAAGGCTTGAGGGAGAGGTGCAGGGAGCCTGAGTTTACCATGTCATCTCTGAGTAGTAAGATGCTGGCAGGTACAGGCAGGCCTCCCTCAGGCCCGGCAGTGTCCTGGCAGAGCAGGTCCAAGTTGGCAGCTAGACTCTGGATTCTAGTGTTCCTGACCATCAAATAGATTTCCAATGGAACACAGTCCATAGAGACACCCCAACTCCATTTCAAATGGCTGACCCCTCTGCTGAGAGCATTGCTCACCTGTCCTTAGGACCCGGTGAATAAGCATCATTAGGCAGAGTTTTAAATGAGCTGCCTGAAGGAAGTCGGCCTCCACCTGCCCCTTTCGCTCTCCTAGCTAACAGCTCAATTCTCCCTGTGTCTCCCTGAGACAGGTTGCTCTCTAAGTTATATGTCATCTGCTGCTGGTTTTCCATCTGGTGTCTCTCTGGTACTCCTTCTTCCTCTAGGATACAAGTATACCATGAACCACTGCCTTCTAGAGATGGTTAAATGGATGTCACAAGACACCAGAGTAAGAAGATGCCAGACAATGATATGTACCTGGCCATGGTTGGGGCACAAACTTCAAGTCATGTCAGGACATAGGACAGATGGCTAGGGGTGGCCCATGTCATCTCTGAGAAGTAAGATGCAGGCAGATACAGGCCTCCCTCAGTGTCCTCACAGAAGACTGAGGCAATGGGAAAGAGTGAAGTGCACAGGTGAGGGACATAGAGAAGGCACAGTAAACCCAAGATATCCAGTCATGGATACCTTAGGTGGGAAGAGGGCCTTGGCCAAAAGGAAGGGATGATGTCTGCAGACAAGCCCTGATTCACAGTATGACATGTAAAGACACTGAGGACATTATACTCTGAGGAAAAAAAAAGCCAGTAAGGAAGGATAAAACCTCTACTCCACCATTTGTTGAGGTCCCTGGAGTTGTCAGAGTCCCAGAGACAGAATAATCTGATTATCTACATGTGCATGGTCATAGGACCCAGGAACAATGGGCTTGGCCACATGATAAGACTGGCTCTCTAGCAGCCAGTATTAGGACAAAGTTCTGTACATGTACATCCCTGTGTGGATGCTTTAAGTCTCTGTGGCTCTGATTGAGTAGGACCTGCTGTTACCTAGGTTATGTGATGTGTGCCCCACCAAACAGGTATCAGGACCTAGCTTCTACTTGATGAGTGCACGGAATCCCAACATCGTGCTAAGGGCCCTACACTTCATCACTGGTGCTCAGGATGGGGAAACCACATCTTCCAGAGAAGAAAGCTGATGTTCTCAGAGTCTAAGCCACACAGTCAGGGCCACATGGACCATAAAAGGCAGATGTCTATTTCTCTAAGCTACCTGTTCATTTGAATGAATTAGAAGTACTTCCCAGAGGCTCACCTAGAGCTGTAGGACAGAGTTGTCCTGAAGCCCCTTGCAGACTTATACCCTATACAGAGAGACACACAGAAACAAAGGGAACACATGGCCTGAAACCCAGTTCCAACATGTTCACATACTTACCTGGCGGTAGGCATTGAGATGCTGGAAGATCTCAGCCATGTTTGAGCTCTGTTCATCTTGGGACTTAGAGGAACTGAAGCTGCAATGCTTCATCTTCTTCTCCTCCTCCTCAGCTTCCTCCGCTCTGACCTTCTGCAAGGCTCCCCTGTAAATTTGGTCCTGGCAGTAGATGATTTGCTCCATCTGGAAGTGAAGTCGAATCGACTTCTCTGCTTCCATTTCTTGTTCTAATCTGATGTCTTCAAGTTTGGACTGCAAAGAAAGAGAAAAGCAAGCCAATAGTCACCAAGAAATGCTTACCATGGAGGAAGAACACAGGACACTCAACAGGTCCACAAGCATCTAGTCACCGGGCAGAAATAAAAGCAGTCATTACCTGGGAGTAGTCCCTCCCCCTCCCCACCAGCTCATCTGTGCGGAGGTTCCCTGAGCTGAAGGTGGAAACCTAGGGAGATCTGAGCCGGGTATGAGTAGCCCCCTGCCACAAGGGTTAACCTTCAGTGTCAACTTGAATGGATTTAAAGATGTTTATTTTATGTGTATATGTGTGCTGTATACGTTTGCGCTTGTGTACCGTATTCATGCAAGTGCGTACAAAGGCCAGACAAAGGGGCTGGATCCCCTGGAACTAGAGCCACTGGACGTGGGTACTGGAAACTGAACCCAAGTCCTCTCTAAGAGCAGTAAGCATTCTTAACAACTGAATCACCTCTCTAGCTCCTTGACTAGATTTCGAATCACACAAGATTCTACATCCAAGCATGTCTGAGAAGTTCAGATGTTTAAATGAGATAGAAAGCTGAGTCTAATGTGAGCAGTGCTATCCTATAGCTGGGCTTCTGAATATCAGCATTCATCTGTTTTCTGAACAGAGCAATGTGACCAGCTGGCTCACATTCCTACTTCTTTGTCTTTCTGGACACAACAAACTGTACTGCCTCAAACCATGAGCCCAAATAAACCCTTATTAAGTTGTTCTTATCAGGTATTTGGTCACAACCAGGACAGAAGTAAGGAATACAGGTAGGCAGGGTCTGGGACCTGTATAGACTCTCAGCTCTGACCTGGCTACTCTCCTTGCTTTTTTTTTTTTTAATTATTATTTTTAGCAGCTTTGACATCTACAGGAAGGAAGTAGCTTCTATCAGAGAATGTGCAGATATAAGAAGGGTTCACTTTGGGCCAGTCATCTATGGGCATCATGTCCTAGGCTTTAAGCCATAGAGGATAGCAGCAGTCTCACTGATGGAATCCAGCCCGGACTACTACTCTGGCCCCAAGAATTCAGCAGCCCTTTCCTCTGCTTCACAGAACATCAGCTATCCTACTAAGCCAACAGGCTTTCAGATGCCTGAATTTCTCATTTTGGGAAATAAGTTTTCTAAGACACATTGCACACATCAAAGGACATTGAAAGGCTACTGCTGGCTATCTGATGCTTACCAGTGGTCACATTTCCCCCATCCCTCTCCCTTCTGCATGCTAGGGTATCAGAGAGCATGGCTACAGAGTTATAAAATATCCCTCCTTCCTCAGAGACATACAAGGGACTCATGTCTTTTCTGTGAGCTTCATTCCTCGTCAGATCCCTGTCAGGGTGTCTGGGGCCCTAGGGCTTGACTTTCCTCAGAGCAACTGGTATACTGTGTGTCTATAAGAGTAACAATTTTTCTAATAAACGTCTTACTTCCCACAATTCATCTTAATGTCCCCCTTGAGTCCCATATCTGACATCTTTCAGGAGTGCCTTTGTAACATGGGTCTGTGAGCCTCCCCGACAGGGCGCTCATTTGTGGATTTCAGCATTCATCTCTGAATCCTCCTTTGATCCTCCCTCCCTTCTCCCTCCTCTCCATGCTCCAACTTTAGTCAGATAGCACCAGTAGCCTTATCATTAAAATCCAAGCAGGAACTT
This sequence comes from Mastomys natalensis, assembly GCA_021653895.1. NCBI lineage: Eukaryota > Metazoa > Chordata > Mammalia > Rodentia > Muridae > Mastomys > Mastomys natalensis. The sequence continues at coordinate 471,766 of JAJTUV010001682.1, forward strand.
AATTAAGCCTTTTCCAAACAAGCCCAGAAAAGCAGAAATAATCTCAATCCAAAACACAGATTCTCTACCGTTATAGTCATTATGCTTTAAAAAGAATACATTTGATTTTACCTTGGCCGTCCTGTGGAGGTTAAGAAATTCACAAAAATTTTTCTCAGAAACTCTTATAAAGGCAGCTCGTACAATTTCTGGTTGAAGAGAGGAAAAAAACAGTTTAATGTGGTAAGGAGTAACATGTGTTCACGCTACGTAGATGCAAAACCAGGGCAGAGGTGAGGGATGTGGGTGCTCTCCTGCTCTCCCCTCTTTGTCATCTCTTTGCCCAGTGAAGAGAGAAGTACACCCAGTTTCCAGAGATAATGTATTTGCAGGAGAAGGGTGGTCATCATCTTGCATGAGGGACTCTGGCCGTGTTCTCTACAGAATTGAGCTAAGGGCCTAGAGGTCTCATGACTCTGTCTTTTGACAGCAAATCTACCCACAGTGTCGAATAGATTGGATTCCTGAACACCACAGTAGTATCCAGGATCACAGAAAACCTCCCACAGGCCTAGAACCAATGCTAACGGACAGCTCTGAGGTGGAGCACTGCCTTCGTCCCCATCCCAGAAATAAAATGGCTAAGAGCAACAAAAGCTTTCTTTCGTGAAAGCCTGTGTAGCACTCACCAGTGACTGTGTGCAGCATCTCTATAGCTGGTTCTTCCAGGGCTTTGATTTGTCTTCTTATGATGTTCTCAAAAGTTTTGTAATTCACAAACCCTGGCAGTTCTCGGCCACGATACTGCTTTTCAAATGCCTGGACTTCTTTATATAAAGCATTATAACCTACAACAGGAAGTAACCGCTACTTGTTTAGAAAACCACCTTGCAGATTTTTCTAAACAAACTCATTCTGATCTTTCTGAATTTGACAAGATAAAGTGAAGCAAATAAAGGTCTGCATATTGAAAAATATTAGGGGGGCTGGAGTGATGGCTCAGCAGTTAAGAACACTGACTGTTCTCCCAGAGGTCCTGAGTTCAATTCTCGGCAACTGCATGGTGGCTCATGACCATCTGTAATAGGATTTGATGCCCTCTCCTTGTGTGTCTAAAGAGAGTGACAGTATACTCACATATATAAAATAAATAAATAAATCTTTAAAAAAAAAAAAGGAAAGAAAGAAAAATATTCAGGGCTATAGAGAAGAATACAATCTCAAGGCTTCTTCTCAGTTAAGGCAAAAGGCAAGATCAGAGCCAGAGACCATGGCGGAATCCAACAGGTGGAAACCTGAGGAAAATGCAGCCTCAAAATGACCTGAGCATGTGGATTTATGAATCCAACTGGATTTTGACCAAAGAAGGGTCAGAGTACATGACTCACCAGGCCCTGTGGCCCCTAGATCATAAGCTGGGTGGGAGGAGAGGCACCTTTCATCAGGGGATGACAGGAGAAACAGGTATCTGATGTTCCCAGTGTGACCTGATCATGACACAAAGCACTTAGTCCCTCTCCCCTCTAATGGAAGTAGGCAGCAGACTCAGATGGCGCCAGCATTCTCTGCGATGAGCTAATAATTTGTTTTTTGTTTGTCTTTGTCATTGTTTTGTTTTTATCATTTTATGTGTTTGGGTGTTTCGCCTGCATGTATGTCTGTGCACAGTCTGCATATAGTGCTGCCACAGGCCAGAACGGAGTGTCAGATCTCCGGATTGGAGTTACAGGTCAGCATGTAGGTGCTAAAGAGCAAACCCCAATCCTCTAGAACTGCCACTGTGCCATTGCTCCAGACTCCAAAGAAGAGGTTTCAATTAAAAGAAAGTTTACCTCATTAAACAAGACATTAAATATATCCAGAGAATTGTAAGTCAAGCTCTACAGTCTTACCCTTGGTTCTGGGAAGTTTCTGTCACCCCAGGAACCACTATTCTTACCAGCAGATGGTACCTCACCTTATTCTGTCTCCAACTCTGAAGCCTGTGCTCGGCCTCTGTCTATGCCATATGTATATTCTGGGTGTCTTTGAAATGGAATTACAGGACACAGGCCCTTGTGACTGGTGGTTTTCACTCAGTATCCTGCCTGAAAGGCTCATCAGCCAAGTACCTTGTGACTCTACTCCTTCTATGCCTTCCTGTGGGTTAAAATACTCCACTGAGAATGATGCTAAGAGCTGAACTGCCTTCCTCAAAACTCTTGTGCTGTGGTCCTAACCACCCAGCAACCTCAAGGTGGCACTATTTGCAGATGAGATTTTTAAAGGTACTGGCTAATTACAAACAAGTCTGTTAGGGTGGTCTCTAATCCTTACAGGGATTGACAAGAACGCATAAATACCTAGAGTAGAAGACTTGTAATGACATGGGGAGAAATGTCAGGTCAAGGCAAAAGGGCTTTTATGCTGTCTATTTCCTGTAGCCTTTTTTTCCAGATCCCCCTGGGAGTGGAAATAGGCAGTGTGTGTTCACTTCTCTAAGGGGTCACTGCTATAATACACAGCAACTATACCATTTCACATTCCCCATCACTACACCAGGGCTTCCTTTTTCCCAGCATCTGGCAGTGTCTGCCTTTCTGAATCTACTTTCCCTAGGGCTTGGGACATGAATTATTTCTGTGTTTTCATTTGCATTTCTGATTTTTATTATTCATTTCTATATCTTCTTTTCAGAATGCCTTTTACAATCCTTTGCCCATTTTCTAATTGGATCTTGTTCTGGTATCTTGGAGTTGTAAAGCTGCTTCATATTCTGTTCTTTAATCGCGCACACACACACACACACCCTCCCCGTCTATTAGATGTAGCGGCGAACCCTTCTCAAATTTTGAAATAGGACAGTGGCACTTTCCTGGAGTGAAGACACACTGTAGAGCCTATAGTGTTCGGCTTCAGCTGTCTGGGCTTAGTGGTGAGCACACCAGAAATGGTGGGCATAGTGAGGACATGGAAAGTCACAGCCTTTAAATAAGTGTCTCATAAGGCTCTCTACAAAGGCGCATTGCTACTCAACCTGACCACCCACCATATCCTCCACAAGGGACTAGCAGATTCCACATGTGGCCTGCAGGAGATAGAGCATTCCACTTTATATATCTGTCACTCATGCCAAGGGAAGCTGTTTGTCTGAATCTCTGAATGGTTCAAACCAATTCTATGTCTTAAGCAACTTCAAGGAAGGCAAAATCCCTTGGATTTCCTCTTAGCCATGCAGCACTGATATATGATCAAAGAATAGATTTATATATATTTATAACACCTTTCTCCTGCTTCAGATTCTGAAGACATGAAGATGGAAAAGTGGGGTACTGCTAGCACTTATACTATCTTCTCATTGCCAAAATGAAACACATTAAGACATCCTAGCCTGAAGGCCCTGCACAGGCAGCAGTTTCCTCCAAAATTAAAACTTTACATTTTAGAGGGATGCTCCTAAGGCATAAGATGTTAAAAAGGAGGTGAAAAATAAAATAGGACGTTCCTAAGGGAAGTAAACACTACAACCTCCTGGGAGACTCCTTAAACTCAGGAAGTAAACAACTGAGTGGTTTTATGAAGTTCCTGAAACTGATAAATTTACTAGGCCCCCTCCTCAAGTGTATATAAACAATAGGGACTGTTGAGAGTCACTCTCGGATAAGCTGGGCTTCCTGGCAGAAGCATAGACAAGTCAAACTGCTTGGCAAAGGCTCAGGCCAATTGAACTACCCAGAAAGGACACATTCCAACCTATTAAGCTGCCTGTAGACTGTGCAGTACGCACTAGATTTCATAGGCAATCACTTATGCTGGGGTGGTCTTTGAGGGTACACATATCTCTGAGTCATTTCTGTGCCTGTAATCACCCATATTTCTGTAAGTAATTCCCCCAAACCTCTTTGTTTCATCAAGTTAGATTTCGGTAGTATTTGTAATTTGGTCTGTCATCAGGTCCTTATCTGATGCATTATCCAAGCTCATAAGCAGAACTTGATTTCTAGTGTACTAGCATTGAAAAGTAAGCCTTTAAGAAGTGACTAGGACATGATTGCCCCATCCTCACAGAGGAGATGCGTGTCCTCAGAACAGAGGACAGAGGAAACTGATTCTCATCTTCCTCACACAAGGACCAGGCTAGATCATCTTGGAAGCAGAGATGAAGACCTCTCTAGACACCCATCTTCTGGTGTCTTGACCTGGGACTTCCTAGCACCCAGAACTATGAATGATGAACTTCTAGTGTCTATAACAATGGAGTATAAGATTGTTAAGGATACCAACACAGATTGAACAAGATACTCACCTCTTTGGAAATTCTTTTCAATCTCCTTACTCCACAACAAGAACTCGTTACGGAGCCTGGTGAATAGGCGACATTCTCCCTCCCCCACATTCTCTTCCCCTTGTACTATGGTAGTGATGTCCTGGTTAAAAGCATTGAGTTTCTGTCAAGAAGAAAAACATCAATATAAGCAGAGAGCTTTCAAGCAAGGGATAAGGTAGTGAAAGGCCATGTGTGTGCTCTGAAGGCAGGAGCACCACCTCATCCTCATGGGTGGGCCCAGAAGAAGAGTATGGAGAAGGGACTTTTGCAGCAAGAAATACCTCCCTTACCCCTCTTCCTTTGAGATCCTCAGGGATCTCTTCTCTCAGTGTGGATAAAAAAAAAAAATGCCACGCAGCTCCACCCTAGACTCAACCATGGTCTCTGTACTGACTCTTTTTTTAACATTAAATGGGCAGGGTACATTTCCATCAGCTTTGGAGACATGAGATCTGAAAAGCACCAGATTCCTGTGTAGAGTGTGATGTAGTCACCATGTCTGGAAACAAACAATGCTCACTTCGATCAGGAAGATAGTCTTTTCACTGTCATCTTCTGGTATGTCCGAGCCATACTTCTGCAGCTCCTCACTTGCATTCTGGTGACTTTCCTTTATTTGATTTTCTAACAAAGGAAGAGATTTCTGAAATGGAAAGAGGTGAATGGAACATAGACATTTAGACTGGAATGCAAAGGAGGCCCCAAGCCTACTCTACACAGTCATCATGACATATAGACAACATTCTAAAGTGCTCAGACAATTTTCCTGGTGCAGAGCAGTACTTGAGAAGCATCTCTTTCTACCCAGGTTTGCCCACACCTCCATCTGGTACATAACCCTGTCAACTATACATTGTTGGTTCCTAAAAGAGCCACCCAGGGAGACCCCTTTCTGTATCAGAGACATGAACTCTCTGTAGGAAAATGCCACAAAGCACCTTCTAGTAGCTTCTAAAACAGTGGAAGTTGGAACAACACAAGACCCCTAAGCTCTTTTGTTGTCTTCAACAAGTCAACAGGTGCCAAGAACTCTTGTTTTCAAGCAGGATCTCTATAGCTTACACAGATGTGTGAGATGAGCTCCGTGGTCAGTCTCTCTGCCAGGCAGGGCACTGTGGCCTTCCCATCCTCCAGAAGAACTCTGAGGGAACGAAGAGAGGGTCCCATCAGACCTGGCCAGAAAACAAGTCTCCAGCCTACTGTGGGGAGGTCAGGGCAGTTTGGGTACTATCAGTGAATGGGATACCTACTCAGAGGTGGGTTTGTGGGATGATGCAGGGGAATCAGCTTGGAGAGTTCCACAGTGGGCTACAATGATCCCCCTCAGCTCATGTAATAATCAGAGTAAAACCTGCTTTCCACAAAACACACGTACACAACTACAGATATGTTATCATAGCACACATATCCCTGTCCATGTGTGATACACATGAACACACACACACAAGTATACAACACATCCTTTCATGTGTGGTAAGTGAGTAAACACACACATTACATGTGTTGGAGTAACCTATCCACACAGATATTTTATCAACTGGCTATGAAGCTGTGTCCCTGTATTCTCAGCTGTTAATTGCTGTGCTGGCAGTGCCAGGTGCTGGTACGAAATATGGTCTTGTCATTTCTATAGTCCACAATACCTCCTTTCTAAATGTAAATGTTTGTTACTTTCTCATCCGCCCAAAAAGATGTCTCTCTGAGATTATCATGTGAAAAAATCAAGCTGCAGGGGGAGATCACATAGCTCTCAATCTGGCTACAGGCATAGCACAGTCCTGCCTGCTGCAGACTGTGTAAGAGTGAGGAAGCCGGGTGAGCTCTCCCACTATGCTAATAACTTTTTGCATGAGAAAGGAGTGTGGCTCTTGATGAATAAAGAGATGAAGGCTAGAACTGAAGCAGAGGAAGAGCAGGAGCAGTACTGGGAGATACAGCAGAGAGAGCCATGTGATAGAGACACAGTGGCAGGGAAGAGAGATGGAGTCTGGACGGCTAGCTGAGGGACTGCCCCAGAAAACAGGCTGGCAGCCTGCTACTGTACAGTGTTTTGTACTATACTGTGTCTTTATTATTAAACCCCAAGCAGGAACCCCAAAACACCTGCAGTATACATGTATAATACATATTAGTGTACATATATCCTTCCATATAGGCTACAATGAGTACATACATGCACACTCACATGCATACTACATAGAAATATAGACAATATATATAGATCCAGGTCTTTATACAAACTCACTGACATGAATTTGCATATGTGGATGAACAAGTAAAGTGGGGAGATTCACCCTGGCCCAAGACAGGATTTATGTCATGAGCTCTTAAAGGCATGAAGCTATACTAGTCTCATACTACCAAAATCTGTGTTCACACAGTACACTGTTATGCTTAGGATACAAGCATAAGGAAGTTAGAACTCCTCCTACCTGTGGCAGCTTACTTTTATTAGGGATCTAATTTTTACACTGGTCAGTTTATTTAAACAAAAAATAACAATCACAGAAATGATTGAATGGTAAAATAGAAATGGATTTGAATGGAAACTTTTGTTTTGATTTTTTGAACCAGGGTCTTTCTATGTAACCCTGGCTGTCCTAGAACTCACTATGTAGACTAGGCTGGCCTCCAGCTCCTAGAGATCCACCTGTCTCTGCCTCCTAAGTGCTGGCATTAAAGGCTGGCACACAAAGGAAACTTTTAAAGCCAGGAAAACCTGGAAAGATGTATTCCAAGTTCTGAAAAAGCACAGATGTCAATCCAGAGTATTATACTCAGCAAATCTATGTATAATTGATGGAGAAATAAAAAACTTCCATGATAAAAACAAATTTAGGGAATTTATGACTGCTAATACAGCTTTACAGAGGATTCTGAAAAAAATACTAGGATCTGAAGAGAAGGATAAACATACCCAAGAACTTATGGGAATAAATAGGCAATACCACAATAGTCTATCAAAAGAAATCAATGAAGACCATTAAATCAACAACAAAGCCATGCACGGTAGTGCACTCCGTGAGCCTGGGCTACATAGTGAGTTCCAGGACAGCCAGAACTGAATCATGAGACCCTGTCTCAAAATGCAAAATCAAAACAAACAAAACAAAACCAATGACAGGAATTAGCACATATCCATCAATAATAACTCTGAATAGCAAGTCTGAGATCTCTAATAAAGACAAACTAGTAGACTGGATCTGAATATAGAATCCGTCTTTATTGCTGCCCCCAGAAATCACAGCCTACTAGACATAACCTCAGGGAAAGGGCAGAAAAGCAAATGGATCTAGGATACAACAGGGTAAATAATCTAATAGCTAATAAAACTAAAACTAGTCAAAAGAGGTAAGAATGTACTACTGGGCATGGTGGTGCATGCTTTTAATTCTATCTCTCTGTGAGTTCGAGCTAGCCTGGTCTACAGAGTGAGTTCCAGGATAGCCATGGCTACACAGAGAAACTCTGTCTTGAAAAATAAAAACCAAAACCAAGGATGGGGAGGACAGAAGAAGGGACACTTTGTACTTACCAAAGGAACAAAATACCAAAAGGAAACTACAATCTTAAACATATAGACACTAAACACAGGGCGACCTTATGTCAAAAAGAAAAAAAAAAAAAGACAAAGAAAAACAGAAAAATCAAATGGACCTAACAGATATCTACCTAGGCACAGGGGGAAAGTTCCTGAACAGAACACCAATGGCCTATGCTCTAAGATCAAGAATTGACAAATGGGACCTCATAAAATTGCAAAGTTTCTGTAAGGCAAAGGACACTGTCAATAGGACAAAACGGCAACCAACAGATTGGGAAAAGATCTTTACCAATCCCACATCCGATAGAGGATTAATATCCAATATATACAAAGAACTCAAGAAATTAGACTCTAGGCAACCAAATAACCCTATTAAAAAATGGAGTAAGGAGCTAAACAAAGAATTCTCAACTGAGGAAATGCGAATGGCCGAGAAGCACCTAAAGAAATGTTCAGCATCCTTGGTCATCAAGGAAATGCAAATCAAAACAACCCTGAGATTCCACTTCACACCAGTCAGAATGGCTAAATAAAAAACTCAGGTGATAGCAGATGCTGGCAAGGATGTGGAGAAAGAGGAACACTCCTCCATTGTTGGTGGGATTGCAAGATGGTGCAACCACTATGGAAATCAGTCTGGCGTTTCCTCCGAAAATTGGACATATCACTAACTGAGGACCCAGCTATACCACTCCTGGGTATATATCCAGAAGATGCTCTAACACATAACAAGGACATATGCTCCACTATGTTCATAGCAGCTTTATTTATAATAGCCAGAAACTGGAAAGAACCCAGATGCCCTTCAACAGAGGGATACAAAAAATGTGGTACATTTATACAATGGAATATTACTCAGCTATTAAAAACAATGAATTTGATAAATTCTTATATAAATGGATGGAACTAGAAAATATCATCCTGAGTGAAGTAACCCAATCACAAAAGAACATACATGGTATTCACTCACTGATTATTGGATTTTAGCCCAGAAGCCTGAAATACCCAAGATTCAACTCACAGACCACATAAAGCTCATGAAGAATGATGACCAAATAGGGGAGCCTTCAGTCCTTCTTAGAAGGAGTAACAAAATACTCAAGGGTGCAAATATGGAGACACAGTGCAGGACAGAAACTGAAGGAGGGACCGTCTACAGACCATTCCACCTGGATATCCATCCTATGTGCAGTCACCAAAGGTAGAGGTTGATGTGGATGTCAGGATGTACATGCTGACAGGAGCTTGATATAGCTGTCTCCTTAGAGGTCTGCAAGAGTCTGACATACTCAGAGGCAGAAGCTCACAGCTAACCATTAAACTGAGCATGGGGTTCCCAATGGAGAAGATAGAGTGAAGGCTGAAGGAGTTGAGAGGATTCGCGACACCATGAGGAAAGCAATAATCCCAACCAACCAGAGCCCCCAGGGTCTAAACCACAGCCTGGGAGCGCTTAGGGAGGGACCCATGGCTCCAGCTATATATGCAAGGGAGCTATATATAAGTGGGAGAAGAGATCCTTGGTCCCATGAAGGCTGGACGTCGTGCGGGGGGGATACTCGAGGGTGGGGAGGTGAGGTACGGGGGAGGGTGGGTGGGGGTACACCAACATGGAGGCAGGAGGAGGGGGGAAGGATAGTGAGTTCCTGGGAGGGAAGGGGGGAAATGGGGTAAGGAGAGAACATCTGAAATGTAAAAAAAAATTTCCAATAAAAAATTTCCAATAAAAAAAAAAATCTACTCAAACACAAAGAATACATTCTTCTCTGTAGTCCATGGACATTTCTTTAAAATTTATCACCTATTAGAACACAAATTAAATCTCAACAAACACAGGACATTCATTCTGTCTGACCACAACAGAATTAAGCTATGTCTTAACAGCAATAAAAATTATAAATAGTACACAAACTCAAAGACTCTAAACAACACACTACTGAATAATGATTGTTATTAGGAAGAAATATGGAAATTTAAATATTTTAATAATTTGCTGGATGGTGATGGAGCATTCCATTAATCCCAACACATGGAATCCAGAGACAGATCTCCAAGTTCAAGGCCAGCCTGGTCTACAGAGTTTCAGGATAGTCAAGGCTACACAAAGAAACTCTGTCTTGAAAAACCAAGATAGATAGATAGATAGATAGATAGATAGATACATACATAGATGATAGATGGAATAAATAAAAATTAAAAAATCTAAGAATTGAGTGGAAATAAAAAAATATAAAAATCTATGACAGTGAAAGCAGTCTTAAGAGGAATGTTTACAGCATAAGTACATCAAAAATTTTGAGTTATAACAAATTAATAACTTAATGATGTACCTGAAAGCCTTGGAAAATCAAGAGCAAACAATACCTCCAAATAGTGAATTGGTAGATATAATTAAAATCAGGGCTGAAATAGATGAAATAAAACAGAAAAAAATCAATAAAGTTGGCTCTTTGGAAAGATAAACAAGGTTGACAAACCTCTGACTAAAAAACCCAAAGTGGGGGGGGGGATGGATGAAGGGAGGGAAAGAGAAAGAGAGAGAGAGAGAAAGAAGAGAGAGAGAGAAGAGAGAGAGAACCCAAATTAATAAAATCAGAAATGAAAAGAGAGACATTACAATAGATTCAAGTGGAATGCAGGAACTTATAAGGACATTCTTTAAAAATCTATATATTCCATGAAACTGAAAAGCATAGAAGACATGGGTAAAATCTTAGATGTATGCAACATACTAAAATTAAGCCAAATTGAAATAAACAGTTTAGACATAGATCCATAACCAGGAATGCGATTGAAGCAGTAATGAAACCTCTCCCAACTGAAAAATCCCAGGACCAGATGGATTCACTGCAGAATTCTACCAGATCTTCAAGAAATTCATACCAGTACTGTTCAAATTTTCCAAGAAATAGAAAATAAAGAATAGCTTCCAAACTCTTCTCTATGAAGCCAGTATTACCTTGATACCAAATCCAGATAAAACACAAACCAAACCAAACCAAAACAAAACAAAAAAAAAAAAGAAAATTACAGTTCACTCTCCTGGATGAAGAAATATGCAAAAGTTCTCAATAAAATATTGGCAACCAAGTTAAAATTCATACAAAAAGATCATTCATTATAGCCAAGTTGGTTTCATTCTAGAAATATAAAGATGGTTCAACATATGTAAATCAATTCATATTATCCATCACACAATGAACTCAAACACAAATCATATGATCATCTCATTAGACATAGAAAAAAGCTTTGACAAAAATCTAATCTCCTTTTCAGGACAAAAGTCATGGAGAAGCTTGGGACGGAGAGAGCTTGCCTCAACCAAATAAAGGCTAGATAGAAAAAACTATAGCCAACATCACACTAAATGGAAAAAACATCAAACAGTTCCCACTAAGATTAGGACAGCCTTTTCAAAGAGAATGTTCCTGTAGTAGGAAGTTCCAAAGGTCTTGTGGGATTTTAAGCCATCAGCAGCAGGTGCGTTTGGAAGCTAAGCTCTTATCACCTGTGTCTATTGCTGCCCAGCCTTTGCTTTGCTGTAACGTATCAAGCAAGAGCCTGGTATCATTTTCTGGAAATACTGCACAGTCGTCCCTGCCATGGATGGCTGAGCTGATATCTCTTGTAGTTGAGTCTACCTTTATGACATGTTAAAGGCATGGCCAGCATCTGGGTCTCCTACTTTTCTTCTGCTCCGCTCTAGTTGTGACTCTGGTTCCTGTATCATTTGACTGTGGTACTTTGGCAAGTCCCCTTCCCTTTTTCACTACCTAATACTCTTTAAGAACTACTTTGTACACTTTTCTTTCCTCCAGGAAAATTCTAAGTGGTTCCCAAGGTGCAATCATCCTCATGTGTTGCACACACACACACCCCTTCATGTCAGGTCTGCTCTTGACCAGCAATTTTCACTACACGGGACAGTATGGCAGAAGCACCTGAAATGAGGGTGTTCCTTGAAGAAGACTTGCTCATTCTGAAGAGCCTCAGCCAGGCTCAGCCGCTCCTGGATGTCCTGCTGACCCCTGCACTTGACTATCATGTAGCCCTTCTTCAGATGGTACACCAGGTTCCGCACCACATCCACGACCTTGTCTTCAGTTCCTCTGTCCACCAGATCGGGCTTGGTCAAGATCCCTGAAGGACAGGTATTGAGATCAGAGGACACACCCTGCTCCAAGATAGCAGGAAGCTCAGTTCTCACTGGCCACCAGGATCCCATCCTTGGCCAAGGCAGACATGATCTATACAGAACCCATGCAAGGTAGAAACCCACCCACAGAGACTTGTGTACATGGCCTTGTGAAGCCCCTCTGTCATCTGTACACTCTTCAGCACCTGTCCATGGCCACCACCTAGACAGCAGCTATTCATTCTTCACTCTGCCATGGACTTTACCATGGCTCCTGGCCCAGTGAGTCTCAGCAGATACGATTTCCTCCCGTGTTTGTCCACCTCTGGCTCCTCAGGCATTCTCTACCAGGGAGATGAGATGAGGGGGTCCCTAGCCTCAGTGGGATCCTGAGCTTGTTCCATCTGGATCCAGCAGATGTATCTCACTTGCACTCACACACCACTGTCATCTCCCACTCTCCTTACCTATGGTCCTATCCCCTTCAGGGTCCACCTCCTGAGCCATGCTCAGGGCCTCTGTGGTAGCAATGTCCACATTGCTGGGGACTACCACCAGGTTGATGGTCTCCTGTTTTTGGATGTATGTCCTGATGAGTCGCTTGATCTGTAAGAAATGAGATGGTAACTCTTAATTATGGAGACAGGATCAAGAGCGAGATGGTCCTGACCATCCGCTTTCTTCAGGATTCAGGCCCTGGCCTCCATGGACTGTACCCATCTGTCTCCCTGTCTCCATCAAACATGGAGAAAAGCCATGGTAAAGCCTGGCTATCCAGTCTTACTCCCACTTCCACAAGGTCTCTCTTAGACATAGCCCTGGACATACCCCAGCACCCCTGCAGCCCAATGTATCAGAATAGGGTCTAGAGTCTTACCTGGCGTCCTATGTCTGCAGGCTGGTTGCCTACAGCCACCCTGGTAATTCCAGGCAGGTCAATCAGAGTCAGGTCTGGGACATGTGGGGAGCTGACATCCAGGCTAATGAGCTTGTCACTGATCCCCAGCCCTACCCCAGCAATGAAGTTCTGACCTAGAAAGGAAGAAAAAAGATAGGAGACTAGAGGGCAGATGGAGGGGGATCTTGTTCCAGAGAATTCTGGGAAAGCATGCCTTGGCTATGCTGTGACTCTATAGGCTCCTCCACTGAAAACTTGGGCTGGTCCTCAGCTGATCATATTTTGAGCTTCTAGACACTTTGGGAAGTAGAACTATGCTATAGGAAGGAGGTTATTAGGGGCAGGTCCATATCTTATTTCTGACCCCTCCTGTGGCATTCTGCTCCACTTGTCCTTGACACAATAATGTTCCTCCCAGGATTATAGGAAAAAGTGACCATGGACAAAACCTTCTGAATCCAGGATAGAATGTAAATCCTCCTGTAAGGCATTCTGTGAGAACTGTGTCACAGCCACAGAGAAGGAATTCTAAGCCTCTTCTGTGCAGGGGTCCTGGGTGACAGCAGCTTGGAAGGGAACAAGGTCCTGACAGAAAGACTCAGCATTTCTCTTCTGACTCAAGACATAGTGTTGACAGATAGTCTGAGGATAAGGGAGAAACAGGATACCGACCTTTGTTGATGGCCTCTTCCACCTGTGAAGGATCAGAGAGCTCCACTTCGATGTCATCATAAGTGACTTTGCCTTTCCACTCCTCTCCCTGATTCAGCTTCCTCAATTTCAGCACCAGAGGACATCTGGTGACAATACCTATAGGATAAGGTCCATGTTACTCCAGTGTTCTGCTGCACACACCAGTATGGGGCCTTAGGCTAGAGGCGCCCACACCTTCACATTCTCATCTGCAAAGATGCTGGGAATAAAAACATCTGGCCTCATTCTGATGCTGCCTGTCCAGGGTGACCTCAGGTCTATATTCTGGGAACAAGAACCCTGGTCATGGTTATGCATTTGGGGTAAAAGCTACCAACTATTTCAGGTTGATAGCTAAGGAACCCTTAGGAGGGTTCCTCCTAGTTTGGCACTCTCAGCTCCATAGTGACCTTGGTAGAACCTTTAACATACCTGACATGTCCTGCTAGCCTACAAATCCTGGTCACTGTGTCCCTCAGGCTACTTTATCATGCCTTGTATTATGATCTCCTTTCAACTCCTGTCATGTCTATGGCATTTCACCTGCGTCCTTGAACCAGTTGGCTCCCTGAGTGCCCCATGACTGCCTCAGCCATAGAATTCATACAGCAACACTAACCTGGACACCAGTCTCTTCTCTGAAGGGAGCAGTCACCTCAAAGGAAAGGGTTTGGGACCTGTCCCACTCAATCAGAGTTCCTGCAAACTGCAGATTTCAAGTGACTCTCAAATATACAATGGGAGCATGTGATTGGACTGAAAGCTGCCCCTACCACATGTGTTTAGCCCCAACACTTGGAGTGACCCTGTTAGATACAGAGCTCAAAGAGGCAACATAGGCTGATGGAGGGCTTGGGAAGCTGTATGGGTGGAGCCCTGTGACTGACCCTGCACCTGGTGCTCTTGTGAGAGGAGGAAGAAACTATAAGCCTGCATCTCAAGCCAAAAAGTAAGAGCACCTTGACCTTTATTCTGCTATGTCCCCAAACTGGAAGAGGACCTGTTTCTACCCTGTAAGTCCCAGGGCCCACAGCCTAGCAGAGCAACAGGCACTGAGCTCTCACCACTGCCTCTGGGGAGGGCCACTCCAGACAGTGCTTCCAGCACAGAGCTCTTCCCTGAACTCTGGTCCCCAATGACAGCGATGGCAGGCAGGGCCAGGTCCTGCTCCACACCCAGAGCCCGCAGGGAGTCGATGAGGTCGATGCAGGGTCGCACCTTCTCCTCATACTGACTGCAGAGGTTGTTCACAGACTCCTAGATGAGGGGAAAGCAAGAGTGAGGTCACGCTCCACAGGACGTGCTCCAGCAAAGCCAACAGAGTTCAAGAGCGATATATGTGTTGTTAGAATTCCCTAAACAGTGGGAAACAGGCAAAATATATTTGAGGAAATACAAAAATTCTTCTATCTTGATGATGAAAGACAGGATCCATGTTGTGCATGGCCCAAGCACCTAAAGTACAGCGGGCTCCTGATTACCGGTAACGGCCCTGCAAAGGTAACTTCAGATTCATATCTCTAGAGGAGAGAGAGAGAGAGAGAAAGAGAAGAGAGAGAGAGGGAGAGAGAGAGAGAGAGCGAGAGAGAGGCAGAGACAAACACAGAGAGACAGAGAGACAGAAAGAGACATGGATTTCCAAGGCAGAAGTAAAGCCGTTCAGTTTCCCTTGTCCACAGTTTTTATAGGGTCGTGGCAAAAACTGGACAAAAGCTGAAGTAATCTCTGTGAAAACTGGTTAATTCTCTAGGCTGTTCTGGGCTGAGCCAATGACGGGGCACATACTCTTATGCATGTCCTCTGGCCTAACCAGGGAGATAATCATATACTGTTTATGTTTGCCTGCTCAGTTAGGAGTAATGAAGCCCCATTCTATCCATCTCTGACTCCAGCTTTGATACTGACAAACCCCCAGCTATTGGTTACTCTGAAGTGCTATTACCCACTTTTGAGATGCACACACATCACAGCTCTCCAGTGGTGTTTATTATACTAAATTCTTTATTCTCTTATTGATCACTCCAGTGGTGTCTATTATACTAAACTCTCTTTATTTCATGTTGATTGGCTTATAGCTCCACTACGGTATAGAACTCTTATCACAGACATCAAGTTGTTATTACAGTTTGTCTTGGTTATCACATATTTGGCTTCTTGTCTGTGGGGTGATCTGAGATAGTCTCCCAAATGAAAGCTTCTTTTTAGAAGTCATCCTTACCCATTACTCTGCAAGGAAGCCTAACAAATGCATTGGTCCTCTGGTGAATGCTGGTTAAACTGCACGCACCTTGGTTTGTCCTTGGGACCTTAGAAAGAGGGTCATATATTGTTGTCTCCCCTAAAGAAAGAATTTTAGCAACAGTATCCTACACCCCAGGTCTTGTTCCCAGTATTGCATCACCAGGTCCTTTAAGGCTTTGTTGCTAACAACAGCTGTGCCCCCAAGAGATGTAAGAGTCTCACTTGCGCCTCTAACAGAGCACACCAGTGCCTGTTAAAGAAAGTGGCTCCAGCCCTAGGACTCTTACTCACGCAGAGGAGGCTGTGCTGCTACTGTAGACATGAAAACACCCAAATCAGAAACTCAGTACCTATCTCCCTAGAGATTGTGCTAAGTAATCATAGATGGCTGCTCCCAAAGCATGTGAGTATGAGTGTGTATGAGTTTAGATCTGAAACATCCCCCAAAGATCTATGAAAACAGATACCAAGTGGCTTCTCCCAGGAGGCAATGTCTCAGTGAGTCCTAACACGGTTGTAGCTGGAGACACAGCTATGGTATGGGCAGAGGACAGCATAGCACTGTCCAGGGCCCTGCCAGTCCTTAATAATGCCACCTTTTTCAGAGTAAGATGGAATCCTGGACACATTCAGTGAAGGACATGAGAGGGCCATGGTCTTGCCTTGGCCCAAGCAAAGATAACAGCAGCACATCTGCATCCTGCCCAGGATGCATACTCCATCTCCAGTGGTATGACATAAAGGAGCAGCCCTCAGATGGGCATGGGTCATACCTGGTCTTTCTCTCCTAGGCCAGTCTCTCCATTGAGCAGTGGGTCACTGGGTAAGTTGACTGAATCAACGCTTCTGTTTTCTTCTGTGCTAAGAACCATCTTTTACTTCTCTCAATTGGGCACTCTGTTGGAAATGAATATTATAAGTTAGAAAGGTCTGGAATACAATTTTCTTGTATTAAGATTTACACCAAAGATATCAACATTACATCCTCCATTCTTTTGTGCCAATGCCATCCCAGGGGTAAAGGCAGGTGTTTGTTTCTCCTGTGGGAGGGGATCATGAAAGGGGAGTAATCCTAAAGGCACTCATGGAGTCTGTCAGTCTAAAACATCCTTCAGACACAGTTCTCCTTCCCCTGCTTTGGAAAGACTACATATTAAAGGGGACCCAGGCTCCAGAGTGAACACCCCTTTACTTCAGTTGAGCCTCATCTATTGGTCCATGGCTGTCTTGATTAGTCTCACTGCACAAGGAATATCACTGGTCCCAGCCTTGTGTCCCATGACCAAAGATTCTGAGTGACCAGTCAAAACAGGACTTAGGAGTCTGTTCCATTTGTTTCCTTTTCTGAGATCTAAACCCTATGTTTGGTCTCCAATTCACAAGCATGTACAATTCTCCTGAGTCACCTTTGGGACTTGGTGGATCATTAGAGCAGAGAAACCTGAAAGGTCACACCCTTTTCTGCACATTCAGTGCCCTGGGTAGCAAGCTGTCCTGTCTACCTGAGGTGGGTGCATCTGCCCGTCCAGATCTCGATCGAGTCAAGCAGAAGCTGCTTCCAGCACTAAATCAACCCTAATTTTCAGGAGACCTACAGACCTTGCCTCCTGTCTCTCCACTTCCTGACTCTTTCCCACTGCAGATCGCATTGCATAGACACCACCACAGGTCATGCAGGCTCATGCCTCACTTGAAGGTCACGGTCAGGTACACACAAGTAAACAGGTGTGCGGGGGAGGGGAGTGTCCTGTGACCATTCCTGCTGTTCTTGGGATGGCTGGCTTGCTTCCACTTTACAGTACATAGTGGACATTTGTGTGGACTCTATGTGACATCTATCAGTTATTCTAAAATAAACAAACAAATAAATAAATAAATAAATAAATAAGGGCCCTGAGGCAGGGCTCCCTGTTGGGGATATCTCCTCAGCCCAGTGGAAACAGGAACAGCATGGGGGGGGGGCTAGAATCCAGCTCCTTTCACTGTCAGAACCCTAACCACCCCTACATGCCTGTCCAGAACAACTCCAAGATGCTAAGAATGGGAACCTTCCCAGGCCCATCAGGGTGTTAAAGTGGCCACAAGAGAACTCAAGAACCTCTTCCCTCTCCAGGGATCCTGCCCTCCATGTCCCCTGCAGTTGAGCCTTTGAGAATGAAAGGTCTAAGGGACACCTGCACTCTGAGCAGAAGTAGGAATTCAGACCACCCAGAGCATGTCCTGTCTAGGGACCTGGAAGAACCTGGACAGAACCATTTCTCTACACAGATCCTCTGTCAGCCTTTCCAGCAGGGTCCCTAAAGCAGGCTCCTGTCTGCACTTCAAAGACTGCCCCTGGGTCACGTGGCTTCCCCCAACCCTTAACAAGAGACCCCCATCTGATTTCTCATGGACTCTCAGCCCAGGCAGCAGGGAATCTAGAACTTCTCATCTAGGCCTTAGCCCAAGACCCCGGAGGCCCTGGGACCCCCACCGTCTCCTGCTGCCTCCTAGCAGAGATAATTGCAGTTTGGGGAGTATTTCACACTGCCCCCAGGATCAGCAGCTGGGTAGGGCACTGTGTCTAGCCCAGAAGCTCCACCTGTGTTGTCACTGACCCCCTTATTTTATTAACACCAAGAAATGTCCCACAGTGCCCCCAGCATCCACAAGGAACCTGGAGCATCTTTGCCCTGAGCTACATGTTGTCCCCTAGATACTCACCAGTCTCCTGCTTAAAGACAGAGAGCTTGGCTTTCTGGGCTCCAGTGTCTTTAAACAGTGCTGGCTCCACCCCTTCCCAGGGAGAACTGAAACTGAGAGAGATTGCCTGAGTCACTGCCTTCCCACCACCACTTCAGACACAAACTGTCACTGTCCCATTATTGTAACAGCACCAACAAATGCCCTGCAGTGCTCACCAATGTCTACAAAGAACCATTAGAAGGTATCCTCTATCCCTTCACAGAATCCTGTGCAATACTCACCACTCCTGGCTTGGCGACAGAGTGTGCAGCTGCCAGAGCTCAGAGCTCTTTAAACAGTACTGGCTCCGCCCTTCCAGGGAAATTGAAACTTAGTGAAAAGGCTTGAGCTTGCTGCGGACCCCCAGCACACACAAACGGAGCTCAGAAACGAAACTGAAACTCACTGAACTCAGAAATGAAACTCATCCCCAGGGCACCTTGCCTCAGTCCTGAGGTTTGGAAATTGATATTGTAGGCTCAGCCCACCAACACACGCTATATGGACACCAGTTCAGATGACTGCCTGCTTTCTGTCGAGGACCATCCCAGCACTAGGAAGGGTCAGAGACAAACCATACCGGGAATCACTGCAGGATCCTGCTAGCCCTTCTGGGTCCCTTGTGACAGCAGGTTTAGAGGTCTGAGCACACTGCTGCTGCAGGGCTGGTGAGGGTAACAGAAGCTTCAGGGATCTGCTGCACTTTGCCCTACTCTGCAGAGGAGAGCCCTGCTCTGCAGAGAACGTCCCTCAGCTCAGGGAAGTAAGTGTCTGTCCTCCTCAGATCTCTTGGACTGGCTTGCTGCAGCCCTTTCCCTGGGCTGCCTGTCCTGGGAACTGACAGGACAGACACCAGGGTCCTCTTAGAGTAGACCATGTCACAGGGTCTTGATCTCTGCCCCAAGACTGAGGGCAGATTTGGTAGCTAGCACCTGGTCCATGCTGGTGGTTCTTAATGTGTTTATAAAACGATAAAGAGATAAGGGGTATGTTCTATGGGTGTGTGGTAAGGTATGGAGGAAGGGGATGTCTCAGAGGGCCAATGCTGAGGCATCTCTTCCCACTGAGGGACCAGCCACACAATGGTATAGTATGGAACAGAGTTTATTCAAGGCATGGGGAGGGGAGATAAAAGGGTAGCAGAGGCAGAGAGAGAGAGAGAGAGAGAGAGAGAGAGAGAGAGAGAGAGAGACAGAGAGAGAGAGAGAGAGACAGAGAGAGAGAGAGAGAGAGGAAGAGAGAGAAGCGAAGCGAAGCAGAGCAGCCTTGAGCAGTGGAGAGAGGGGAGGGGAATTCCCCATGAGCACATGGAGAGAGGGGACAGGGTGGCAGCAAGAAGGCTAGAGATCAAGAGAGGGAGGAGGGGGCAAGCAGCCCCTTTATAGTAGGTTAGGCCTACCTGGCTGTTGCCAGGTAACTGTGGGGTGAAGTTTAGACAGAATGCTAACATTCCCCCCGGGTGATTTGATTAAAAAAGAAAAATTAGAAAAAGTTGAGGGTGAAGTGCTCTCACAAGTGGGATCAAGCATGGTTCCTGGCACACAGTGTTCTTTGGTCCTAGAAATCATAGTGGTGGGGAAGGCAGGTTCAGTGACCTCAGATGAAGTCACCCTGCTCTCTGATTTGTTTAGCTTCCTTCCCTCCCTCTCCCTCCCTCTCTGTTGCGTTTCTCAGCTCAGCTTAGACTGGGTTTTACTTTCATTTCTTTGGTTCTTGGGAAATTAATTCAGTCTATGTCTGCCTGATTCAGGGCTAAAGCCAGTGGGAAGCTGGAGGGAATCTGGAATTAGTGGGTTGTACTTCAGGGAGGTGACAATGCCTGGAGAAGGGGCAGACATGGTATCTATGGACAGTGCTGAGAGGAAGAGGCCTAGAAGAGCAGGTGAGACAGGGGATAGAACTGGGCTGGCCTTGGAGTTGCGGTCCTGGAGATGATAGGACAACCACCTGCCTAAGGCTGCCAGTCGCCCTATACTCTGCAGAGCAAACCCTGGCTTCCATTAGGTTCTATCCTTGCCTCTGCAGTGTTTGGACTGAAGAAAAGCTAGGGACAGAGCATACAGGCACAGATGCATGCAGAGTGTGCTCTGCGTTTGTATTAGGGGATGGGAGGAAGGGTAGTGGAGCAAGAGCACTGGGGGGTGTGGGGGTGGGGCTAGAGAAGACAGTCCCTAGCCAGAGCTCATTTCCAGTTTCCTGACAGAAAGGGAAGGCATGGTAACTAGAAGTCCTACTTCTCCCATCATCTTTTCTAGTTACCAAATACACAGCTAGAGGTGCTTACCAAATACACAGCAGGTAGGCAGATTATTACTGTGGTGGTTTAGATGAGATGTCCCCCATAGTCTTGGACTTTTGAACACTTGGCCCCTGGTTGATGGCACTAGTAGCTTTCCTCCACAGATGAAATAAGTCAATTCAAGCCAAATTAAAATTTTAAAAGAGCAGGTTTATTTGGGAATGGCTCTCAGCAATGGGAAAATGATGTGTCTGCTACAGGCTAGGCTTGTGCCAGGTATGGTCACCTAGGGTGAGGATTTGGGTGGCTAGCAACTTCAGGAGAGGAGGTTACAATAGCTATCAGGAATGTCAGGAATGCAGAACTGGGCTTTTGGTGACTTTTCTTTGTTCAGAGGCTTTCTGAGTAGACAGGTAGGATTGAAGAGAGAGGAAGGAATGGAGTTTACTGGACCATGGGGCATTGGAAGGAAGTAAACCGGGGGTTTTAACTGAACATGCACTGTTTAGATAATTTAGGAGGTGTGATCTTCCTGAAGGAAATGTGTCACTGGGGGCAGGCTTTGAGAGTTTAATGACTCATGTTATTTCTAGTTCGTTCTGCTTTGTGCTTGTAGTTCATGATGTAAGCTTTCAGCCTACTTGCTGGTCCAGCTTTTGGCCTCTACCCTCCCAGGCTAGCCTCTTATCCTTATAGAACCTTAAAGCCCAAATAAACTCTTTCTTCTACAAGTTGCCTTGGTCTTGGTGTTTTATTACAATGATAGAAAGTAACTAAGACAACAGCAAAAGGGTGTGTGTAGTTTTCAGATACTTTGACCAGATGTCAACTGAAGTGGAAACCTAAGGGTTCTTTGGAAAGTCAGTTGTGTTGGATGGTGTTTTGCTGGGCACACATATGAAGGAGTGTTTCATTGAAGCAGAAACAGTGAAAGAATGTTTTGCTGGGAGAACCTGGCAGCCAGCGTCTGCTTTGATGTGTGTGGTGGTTTGAATATGCTTGGCCCAGGGAATGCACTGTTAGGAGATGTGGCCTTGTTGGAGGAAGTGTGTTACTGTGGGAAAGGCTTTGAGGCTCTCCTCCTACATGCCTGGAAGAGAGTCTCCTCCTGGCTGCCTTTGGATCAAGATGCAGAACTCTCAGCTCATTCTCCTGCATCATGTCTGCCTGAATGCTGACATTCTTCCTGTCAGGATGTAATAGACTGAGCTTCTGAAACTGTAAGCCAATCCCAATTAAATGTTGTCCCTTATAAGAGTTGACTTAGTCATGGTGTCTCTTCATAACAATGGAACCCAAACTAAGACAATGTTAATGGACACTCTAACATCCCAGCCTTCTGTTAATAATAAATAAATGAGAAAGAGAAGTGTAATCTTTTCTATGACTACTTCCTGCTGACATTCGTCTGCCTTTGCTAGGGAGGGACCCAAGAAAGCTGGATTGTTGGCCAAGGCCAGGAAGAGTAGGCTGTTTCATTTGCTGGCCAGGCTTTCTGGGACCTTCTCAGGTTAGGGAAGTGCAGGCACATTGGAGCAGTTTTTGAGGCTGGACCACAGAGCTAGCTTCTTTGAAGCTATCTAGGATACAGATTATAAAGGAACTTTGGGGTACTGGACTGTGCCACCAGACAGAAAACCTGGTAAGATCAAGCAGATTCAGGAACCCCAGAAATTCACATAATTGAGAATGGTAGGTATTTAAATCTACTCCCAACCAGTTTCTATCCTGGCACAGGTGACTGTGACACCCCATTGAGAGGACTGTGACAATCAGTCACATAGGGACAACACCTGGAGTCCTATATCAAGCCAATAGAAAGCATCTGCCTCTAGATTCCCAACCCACCCCAAAATGTTTATAAGGTCCTATCCACAAGGAATAAGGTTCACGAGTTATTTCACCAAAGATCATCTGAGTGTGCCTGTCTCACTGAGCTGTAGCACTCTAAGGAAGAGTATTCTCTCCCAAAGCTTTTGTCTGGACCTCAACCTGGCTCTACCAGCTGTGTGCTTGATCCTACAGCAGCCACTTCCTGCCTGGTAGCCTCAACCTTGGTCCCTGTTGCCTGCTGTGTCTAGCTGCCTGCCACTGACTTCTGGTCAGCAGCAGCCCACCTTACTCCAGCTTTCCCTCAGAAAGCTGTAACTCTTTGGCTACTTCAGCTAGGCCAGAGATTTGCGGATCTCCATGGATCCTCCAGGACAGAGACCCTCATGCAGACCAGAAGGAAGACCTGGAGTAGGTGAGCAGTCTGTAGTTGATTTGAAGTCTGCTGGAAGAAAAGACTAGGGAGAGAACAGGAGCTTAGAGGAAAATTTTTATCCAGTGTGTGAAACTTTCAGGCCCATGGTTCTGGTAGTTAGGAGAGGGGATTTTCATGGCCAGGGAGAGGAGGAGAGATCCCACTCTCAGAAACATGGAGGTGGGGAAACTTTTAAGTACTTGTTGGGTTTCAGACCTAGGACAGGGGACTGAGGTGCATAATTTACATAGGAAAGCAAACCTGGCTTCCAGGTTCTCCCAGCATCCTTCAGCCCCTACTTGGCATACTCTGTCACTAACCCTGAACTTAGCCCAGGGACTGGGCTGCCCTTCCCCCACAGGCTCTTTGCTGTATAATCCAGACATTTTGGGTTCTTTTTGCTCTCTTCTTCTTCTTCTCTTTTCCTTCTCCCTATAGCAGTGCTTTCTCTCTCTTCCCCATCCCCTATGTCTCTGTCTTTGGGGTTAGTGAACTCACTGGCCCAAGAGCAGTTTCCCAATAAAACCTACTTTTATATACTCTGGTTTGAATTTGGCTCATTTCACTGGCAGAGGAATAACTTATTTGTACTTGTCTTCAGTTCCTTTGACCTGCAAGAGGTGGATTCAAGTCAATTTCCTTGAAAAAATGACATAAACCCTATTTGTCTCTATTTAAGGACAAGGACTGATTTCACAAAGAAGACCATAAGACACCAGATCCAGGAACAGAGCATGAAACCCCCTCCCAAAGAACAGCCTGGGGGATAATCACAAACATGGGAAAATATCTTATCTCAGAATGGGCCGTCTGTGCTGGTTAAACACTCATGACATAGGAATGCCGACCACTAACCACCTGCGAACCCCTAGCACTCACGTATGAAATTTTAGATTACCAAATTCTTCTAGACAGTTCCTCCCTTTCCCTATAAGAAGGCTTTCAGGCCTTTGTCTGGTCAACATTTCAAAGAATGGTTGACACTCGCACCCCCCCCCCCACACACACACACACATACTGGTTGTTTCTGCAGAATAAGTTCTGTTTGTCTTTGCATTCTATCTGAATTTAGGGTCTCCATTGATTTTTGGACCTAACACACTGAAGCTTACAGAATTTTTTTTAAGTTTACAAAAAGAGTTAAAAGCTTTAGATATATTAACATTATCACATTTTGTAATCTGTACTGAATTCCACGTTGTAGAAAAGGCAGTAGATTCACACCTTTAAGTCATAGTAAAAGCTGGGGAACCCTAAAATAATTTGGGGTTTAAAACATCTGTGGGTTTATCTCCTTTCAGAGTCTGAGCAAGGTAAACTGTCTTTCTCAGCTGGAGACCTCATAGCTCCAGGAAAGAGAGGCCTGAGGCTTGATTTTTTTACATATGAGTAAAGAAGGCAGTTGTAGTCTTGCAGGGAGCAGTTGTTAAACTTGCTGCAGTTAAAGCTATAGTTAATCAATATCAGAGATCTGAGAAGGATAAACTATACCAAGAGGTATAATATAAACGACCAATGTTTCAATAAAATGATCTAGACTTACCCACTAGTACATAACTGCCCTAGGTCCCCATGGTCTTGATGGCTTTGTTGGGGGCAGTGGTCACAGTGTTATGCCCAAGTTGCAGGTACTCCAAAGAGCACTGAGGAACCAATTCCGATGTAAACACATAGGGTCTTTTCTACAAGCTCTCGCACAAGGTCTCTCAGGTCAGTGCAGCAGGTCAAAGTGAAAGCCTGGAGTCTAGAGGTGCAGGTTATTTATTGTAGATACAGAAAGCTTGGGGGAATTTCCATAGGGTCAGCAGATTAGTATTTTAAAAAGACATTAAAAATGGCATACTCTGCAGGAACTGAACACAGGACCAAAACTACCTGGATGAGCATGATGGCTAAGTTATCTATTCTCTGCAGGGTGACCCTGCTATTCTAGCCTGACTGGCTGTTGCTAAGCGGGATAGGTTCCCATAGGATGTTTGCTCAGGATAACTCATGATTTTCTTCCTGGAAATGGAGTTTAGCTCCTGGTCTTACACAAAATGGAGTTGGTTGTTCTTTAGGTCTTCCTCTGCCACACATGACTTTTTAAAAATCTTAGTTTCCACATAGAGCAGCATGGGCCTTTGGCTGCCAGACTCAGGTCTGAGAGATTTTCCTGTGGAGAAAGAACTTGGGGAAGTGTCCACAGATTGTGCAGAGCCCCAGATGTTGGGGTGCAGGAGATGTCCCACAAACCATATGAACACTGATCTCAGTCAGACAGGGATAGTTTATTGGACATTCACCCCAGGACTGATCAATCAGGGATGCAGACCAGACTCAACAGCAGAGACTATAACTCTGAACCAGAATCATATAGAGCTATTAAGCTGGAAATCCACAAACATCTGTGCCAAGTTA
This sequence comes from Mastomys natalensis, assembly GCA_021653895.1. NCBI lineage: Eukaryota > Metazoa > Chordata > Mammalia > Rodentia > Muridae > Mastomys > Mastomys natalensis. Next base: position 497,170 of record JAJTUV010001682.1, read on the forward strand.
TTCCACCAATAAGGATTTAGGATAGGAGACTTCCATAGAAATGTGTCTTTGTTGTACATTTATCCTGTTCCCGTTAGTTGTGTTATTCAACTTAGCAGGGCAACTTGACTTGCCTAGCATTCATGTCTTAACTTACCAACCAGGATGTCAGTTACCCACATACATGTTTCTTTCTGCCAAGTAGAATGTCAGTTCCCAGGGAGGTCTCAGAAACTTAAAACTTTATTCGACCCCTATTCAAAATGGAAGTTTTATTAAAAATGGCTTCTTATATTGGCGCAAGTGTCTCTCTTATGTTGGGGTCCATCCCAGGGGCAGCTTGTAAAGGCAAAAGCCATAAAGGCTCATACATGGGTGCAGGAAGTGTTGCCAGGCAGTTGGTTCAGGTCCAAGCTTATTGTAGCTAACTATACAAAGCAGTTCTAACTGACCTCTGTTGTGACTGATTTTCAAGAACACCAAAGCATAGAACATAATAGAATATGCAATCAACTTGAGCATGAAAAAGTTTCCTAGTAACTGCACATTAGAAAGTTTCCTTATAAAGCATAAGATAGCTGCAGGCATAAAACAAAATAGCTACAGTTATGCTAGGGCAGGAGGCCTCAACGCTGGCAACAGGTGAGGCATTGGGCAGTTTTCCTCAGTGGTTAGTTTTACTACAATTCAGGTAGGGTTGTCATTGGGCCCCATCTATATTCTTTTGGAGACCATAGTATTCTTGCTAGGAACATTTCTCTCTAGAATGGAAAGCTTTCTCATTAAACAATTGAAATCTCATATTCAGCAGATCTCTGAAGAGTTTGAGGACCATTATCTATTAAGTATACATGATTTTAGGCTTAACCTTGAAAACACATACAGGAGGCTAAATAAAGCTTGTCACTAAATCTATTATAAACAGTTTATGAGTTAATAGCTTTTATAAGTTAGGATTTTACAGCTTTTTCCCTGTTAAATTTGAGCCTTAAAGATCTGAATTGACTTAACTGAATATTCTTTAGCATCAAAATGAAGCATTAAACTATAAATAAACCATAAACACAGTCCATGGGGAAACTGGTAATTTCTTTCTTTTTTCTTTCTTCTTTTATGATCATTGTCTAGTGCGCCATCATAGACTATTACAGTCTTTTTGTATGGCTCAGTTTATCTAAACAGCTAAAGCTGAACAATGTGAACAAGGACAAAGGAGCTAGACAAATATTACTCTAACCTTTATAACCTTAAAAATACATGGTCAGACAAAAATTCTGTATCAACCCAAAATATTTTAGAGACCAGCTGTTGTTTCCTTGGTTTAAAAGGAGATACAATGATAAGCAGGGGCCTCAAGAGGATTAAAAAGTTTATACATTTTTATAAATGTTACTTTATATACCATGTGATCATCTTAAGACGGTAAAGTTACATGGCACGTGCTCTTTAACTTTAGTAAAGATGGTTGTCAGTCTCATGGTTGCTTCCATCCAGAGCTCACCAGCCAAGATGGAGGAGAGTCACATGGTTGCTATTTTAAAAAAATCTATTTTCTTGAACAAGAGTTGAATCTAAGTTATATATACAGTATATTCTAAAGAAGAGCTGAATCATATATATATATATATATATATATATATATATATATATATATATCTCACATATATACATATATGTCTTGTATGTGTTATATATATATATGTTGTATCAAGATTACCTATGTATAGATTTTTAATTATAAGCCTTTTATTCAGGAAAGATCTGGAACCAAAGGAACACAGAGAATGGAGCTGGGAGAGATCATCAACTCCATCTTACCCTTTTGTAGACTTAGATTTTTCAAAACCTACTTTAATAATAGGGGTTCTTAAGTGCTTCAACCTCTCTTCCAGCCCACCAATCAAAGGTAGGGGAGAAAGACCGTTAATAGGACAATGTGAACCTGTTTAGTAGCAGTTCTTTGGGGTGATTCTCATCTTCATTGTCAGGATATCAGCAGCCCAGTCCAAAACATCAACCATGAATCAGTAGCAGCAGTCCAATTTGTAAACACCAAACATGAATTAGTAGCAGCAGCTAGGTTCAGTAGAAACCGAGAGGCTCTGCTGAATTGGTGCAAATCCACAGAAGCAGCAAAAAGCAGCCAGAATACCACGAGAAGTTCTTTGGTGCATTTCTTTCTATGAAATCACAACAGGTGAAGATCAGCAAAGACCAGTGAAGCTTTGCAAGGCAAACCAATGCAAGAGCATCATTCACTGTCTGTTGGGTTCTACTTATACCCTTTCCAAACATCACACGACTTCTCAAGTGTCTGCCTCAGCAAAACATTCTCTCATAAGACCAGAAAAACATCACATCATAAAGCCGAACCTCCAAAGAAACCAGAAATTTCCACTTCACCCTGCAAAGATCAAAGACTCCGAACTTGTAATTAGGGGTTTCCCTGTAACATACAGACCCTTCAAGCAGGAGCAATGGAGAGCTTTACATCAGGAGCTATTTTATATGGCCCCACAGAGAGGAACCTCTAGGAGGCTCATTTGGAGCAGAGTCGTCACCTGGCCAACTGTCACAAGGCAGATACCAGCAGCCAGATACCAACAGTTGGGCAGCTTTCATCCACTGTTTAATTTAAGAGACCAGTGCTAACAATGCTAAATTTTCCCAGTGGGGACACAGTATTGTAGCAAGGCCTCTTGGAACTTTCAGCTCTGTCTGGTTTCCCTGTGACTAGGAGCTATGGGGAGCCATGGGGCCCAGTAGGTTAACAGACCCCATTCCCAGAGCCCAGATAAGACCTTTCAGAGCTGCTTTAATGCTGCAGAATGTAAGAAGCCTGTGGCACAGCAAGAGGCATCACAAACTGTCTATGCTTGGTGGGCAAGAAGCAAAATGTGGAGGTCAGCTCTTCCACGAACACTGACCTTGTCAAGCTGGCCCACTTGCCTGAGAAACGGGAACCAGATCTTGAAAGCTTCGAGATATTGGTGAGGTTCCATATTCAGGACACATACTGGATTTCTAAACTGCATCCTCAGTCCCAGTCCTTCTGTGGAATATATCCTCACCTCCTACTTTGTAAGAGCATACATACATAGCCAACCTTCTGGGTTCACTGCAAAGGTTAATGCAAAACCCAGCTCTTACTCCAAAGGGAACAGGAGAGAATTTATCTTGAGCCAAATGTGAGTGATCATGGTCAGGAAAATGGACTTGGAGTGTCTTTTTTTTTTTTTTTGGATATTCTATCTACACTCCAGATGCCATACCCTTATTCCATTCCTCCCCCTGCCCAGGAACCCCCCACCCCTCTCCTCCTGCCTCTATGAGGATGTGCCCCCCAACCCCCCACCTCCCTATCCTCGAATTCCCCTACACACGGCGTCCAGCCTTCATGGGACCAAGGATCTCCTCTCCCACCTATGCCTGACAAGGCCATCCTCCCCTACATATATAGCTGGAGCCATGGTCCCTCCCTAAGTACTCCCAGGCTGGTGGTTTAGACCCTGGAGCTCTGGTTGGTTGGTATTATTGCTCTCCTCATGGGCCGCAAACCCTTTCAGCTCCTTCGGCTCCTTCTCTCTAACTCCTCCATTGGAACCCCATGATCAGTTCAATGGTTAACTGTGAGCATCCGCCTCTGAATATGTCAGACTCTTGCAGAGCTCTAAGGAGACAGCTACATCAGGCTCCTGTCAGCATGCACTTTCTGACATCCACATTAGCATCTACCTTTGGTGACTGCACATTGTGACTGGATGGATACCCAGGTGGAATGGTCGACTTGGAGAGTCTTAAATGATGTGTTTTATCCACCCCAAGTCTACTTCTCCCTTGGGACAGCCAGCCCTGTTGTGAACCAGGTAGACTGGAGGGAGAGAAGTTTAGTGGGTGTGCTGACTGGCAATTAATGGGAGTGCCTGGAGCAAAGAACACATCCTGGGAACAACTTTGGAGAACGGTTTCACATTATTGGGAGGAAAGGGGGTATTTATCCCCCCCAGGGGGCAGTTTGGATTCGGGGGAGGGTTTTGGGTTTTTCATACTATTCCCAGACGGGGGTTGGAAAATGCTTATCCTGCAT